>VSWD01000014.1:43545735-44012723 GCA_033119305.1 Pinctada imbricata
CATTGGGCATGGAAAACATACATTATACCTATGTACAATCTTAAAAAATATTCCTTAAAAATCCAAAAGTGGATATCTTGACAAAATTCTTTCACTTGTAGGGTACCATGCATGAGTACCTCATACCTACAATTTGTCATGACAATCTGAAGAGTGGTTATAGACGAGAAGCAGAAAATGTATGAAAATCACCCCCCCCCCCTTCCTTTTTACATAAGAAAATAATTCATAAAAAATCAAAAAAATAAAATTTAAGCATAAAATACATATCAAAGCATTAAGTAAGTTAAATATGATAAATATGTAGTAAATGAGTGTGTAAAATCTTACACTTATTGAGTTATTTAAAGAAATAGTGCAAAAATGTGCATTTCTGACTAAGTCCGAAAAGACGTCAAAAACGCGTCAAAAATTTGACTTCGAAGTGGAACCAAAAATAACAACACTTCTTAAGACATCTCTCTAGATCATCCTGATGCTTTCGGTTTGTCGATACATGCTTCGGTTCTGAAGAAGAAGTTTGTCAAAGGAGGGTACCCCTGTGACCTACTTTTGGCTGTGGTGGCGCCACCTATTGACAGATCCGGACGAAAAACAACAACACTTGTAGGGGACTATGAGTACTTCATACCTACCAAGTTTCATCAAAATCTCTTCAGCCGTTCTGGAGAAGAAGTTTAAAATGTGAAAAGTTTACGACGACGGACGACGACGGACGACGACGACGACGACGACGACGGACGACGGACGACAGACGCAACACTATGACAATAGCTCACTTGAGCCTATGGCTCAGGTGAGCTAAAAAAAGAAGCAGCTCTTGATATCTTTGAACGACGTGTGTTGGTGCTATATTTATATTTGAAAAAGTGTATTCATATATAAAGACCAGCACATCTTTACAGATTGAACACAAACACATTACTTCACACGATCAAATATGGTAAACTTTATATTAATTGGTTAATTATCAGTCTACCTGTGCCCCTTAGATGGCCCCTTTGACACCAATTAAGGTGATTATATTATAATTGAAGACGACGAATCGGGAACACACAACCTCCACTCATCATTACGCTTTTTGCCGACAACTTTTATACCGTTATTCGGCAACGATCGCCAAGCCTTTGATGCACCGACAAACTCGACCGTAAAGATACAAATTGTTTGTTTCAACATTATTTTTGCATTTCCTTATCATCATCCTATACAGCACTTCATTCGAATTCATTTGATACCAAACACGACCACAATACTCCAATTAAACGCATAGAAATAAATCTACACACAATTAATTTTTTTGGCCATCAAAGTTCTTTTTGCTAATAACTTTTTTGTTTTAAGTCCGATTAATTGAAATCATTTTCAAAATTGCCGTCTCGGAAAGACCTTTTCAAAAATATATACATTACTTAGGGTTGCTCGAAAAATTCAATCCATAAAATTTCGCCCCGGTAACAAATCTTGAAAGCAGGTGAAGCCACTTTCTATAGGAAACATCTAACCGCACAGTCGTCAACTTATGATATCAAAACGATTGTTAATGTGATGTACAAAATTAGCGCAAAGCTATTCGATATTTGATGAATTAGAAAAAAAAAGAAATATATACTCGCATATATCGTTCTTTTTAAGCTGTGTATATATACAGTGATTACAGCATAGTATATGCGGGCTTGGGTGTACATTACGTCATCGCCACGGGAGCTAATCCGGGCAGGCTTTTTTGAATTTTAATACGGGACGTATTTTCACCCGCTTTATTTGCTAAACAGGCGCAATTTGGTCAAATGAAAAATTGGAATGTGTTATTCTAGATCTACTTGATCAAGTGAACAAGAAAAAATGAGATGAGTGAGTGATCTTTGCGGTTCACCTTTAAGCGTATCTTTGATAGCAAAAGCAGGCTTTCTACTCTACCTTGATGAAAAAGTAAGAAAAAAGGTAGGAGTAGTCAATGAAAAAAAGTAGGAGAAAAATAGGAAAAAGTAGGAATTAACAGGGGAAAAGTAGGAAATTTTCCATTTCTTTTAGTGACAATTTTTAGTAAGTATGACCCACAAATCTAGCAAGCAATGATTGTAGACTGGTAATGTTCATCTTTGAGGAAATCACAGAGAGAAATAAGGACAGATTGATTTTTATGCAAGATATACAGAATGGGCGAGCGAAGCGAGGCCGAAATTTTTTAAAAACTTTGAATCAGATGTCGATGACAAGTGATGCAAGTAATTTTTTACTTTTGAGATGAAAAAGTAGGAATAGTAGGAGGTTTTGAAGAAAAAGTAGGAAAAAATAGGATCAAAATAAAAAAGTAGGAAAAAGTAGGAACAGTAGAAAGCCTGCAAAGCGTAATTAAGGGTCAAAATCGTAAAAGTTGGCGCATATTCTGCAAATTTGATGGTAGCATGAATCAAATTGCATATCAATAAAGTTAAAGCCGTTTATTCGACAGACAGGCAGACACACAGATTGTGTTCATAATAAACCATAGTTGTTGTTCTTGCATTGCAGGTGACAAACAATGTAAAGCATATGAGAAAAACATTCATTATTTATTTATTAAGAATGAGTGAATTTTATATTTCAAGTATACATGCTACATGTAACTGATAAATCTACAGCTCTTATGCTGTACATGTATTCTAAATTATAACTATCCGGATTATTTTAATTTCAAGATATACATGTATAGTTAATAAATTATGACAAATTAATTTTAAAACATGTCCTCTGTGAGTAAAAGAAAATAAAAGGCAATAGTATAAAGAAAAATAATTTGTTATAGGTCCATAAGAGGATGTTCAGAAAAAACAGAACAAACATGTTATTGAACAAACCTGTTATTGCTTTCCAGAAAAATAAGAAATTCTACTCAAATTTCATCATTTGTAGTATCGTTTTTAAAAATTCACCTGAATACATTTTACTTCTGAGAATTTTCTTATCATTATCTAGCTCACTTGAAAATTCTTTTCCTTTTTTTTTCTTCTCTCTAAAACCTAATCAGAATTCTCTAATGACAATATAGGTATATGTTTGTTTTCTTGTTTGTCAGAGGGGTATCTTCCAACATATGACTCAGGGACATAAAACAAAATATTTCATTACTATGGCCAAATGGTGATTTGCATTCTAAATTTCTCTTATCAATTTTTTTTTGAAATTTCTAAAGAGTGGGTCCTAGCATCATATCCCACCCATCCCGCTACGTCTTTCGGTACACTTTTTCGACATAGTAACTTTCATACTTTTTTGGCATATTACATTGTTTAGATTTAGGATCACTGATGAGGGTTAAGTACCCGAAACGTGCATGTCTGGTCCACGTTGCCAATTTTTCTGTTCTTAAATGATGCTATTCAATTTGAAGACGTTTACATTTCTACCACATGGTGAGTGTCACTGCTGGTGGACCAGGAGTCCCCGAGGGCACATGTAGCCAAGTTCGATCAATTTCGGTTGATCGTTTCTTCAACGCATTCTAAATTTCTCTTATCAATTTTTTTTGAAATTTCTAAAGAGTGGGTCCTAGCATCATATCCCACCCATCCCGCTACGTCTTTCGGTACACTTTTTCGACATAGTAACTTTCATACTTTTTTGGCATATTACATTGTTTAGATTTAGGATCACTGATGAGGGTTAAGTACCCGAAACGTGCATGTCTGGTCCACGTTGCCAATTTTTCTGTTCTTAAATGATGCTATTCAATTTGAAGACGTTTACATTTCTACCACTTGGTGAGTGTCACTGCTGGTGGACCAGGAGTCCCCGAGGGCACATGTAGCCAAGTTCGATCAATTTCGGTTGATCGTTTCTTCAACGCATTCTAAATTTCTCTTATCAATTTTTTTTTTTGAAATTTCTAAAAAGTGGGTCCTAGCATCATATCCCACCCATCCCGCTACGTCTTTCGGTACACTTTTTCGACATAGTAACTTTCATACTTTTTTGGCATATTACATTGTTTAGATTTAGGATCACTGATGAGGGTTAAGTACCCGAAACGTGCATGTCTGGTCCATGTTGCCAATTTTTCTGTTCTTAAATGATGCTATTCAATTTGAAGACGTTTACATTACAACAAATATGAGACAATTATAAAAAGTACTGTTTTAATAATCTTTCATGTACATTGTTACTGTAATTATTTTTCATCAAGTGATAATTCGAAAAGAAAACTACTACCTACTATAATATACACATATTTTTCAAATAAATATGATGAAATGTTTGTCAAATCAACAAATATAATAGAATTCCATATCCTTAAGCAGGCTTTCTACTCTACCTTGATGAAAAAGTAGGAAAAAAGTAGGAGTAATCAATGAAAAAAAGTAGGAGAAAAATAGGAAAAAGCAGGAATTAATAGGGGAAAAGTAGGAAATTTTCCATCACTTTTAGCGACAATTTTCAGTAAGTATGACACACAAATGACAGTAAGCAATGATTGTAAACTTGTAATGTTCATCTTTGAGGAATTCACAGAGAGAAATAAGGACAGATTGATTTTTCAAGTAAAATATACAGAATGGGCGAGCGAAGCGAGGCCGAATTTTTTTAAAAACTTTGAATCAGATGTCGATGACAAGTGAAGCAAGTAATTACTTTTGAGATGAAAGAGTAGGAATAGTAGGAGGTTTTGAAGAAAAAGTAGGAAAAAAAAGGATCAAAATAAAAAAGTAGGAAAAGTAGGAAATAGTAGGAAAAAGTAGGAACAGTAGAAAGCCTGCTTAAGGTATTCAATGGGTAATGAGAGGTAATTGGGGCACCAGTTTATGGAATCTTGAGACTGAAAATCACAGCAAAATTATGATGTAAAAATTAATTGATAAATGAACAATTCAGATATTGAAAAGCGGTTACTTTTAGAGTTATGGGCCCTTACGATTTACATTGAGCTCTATGGGAAAAAGCCAATTTTTCCTAAAATTTTCAACAGAACGATAGGGCATCAAATATCGATTGGTCAAAAATTTCTAAAATATATATTTCATCAAATTTAGCTGAAAATCAAAAGTTAACCGATTAGTTTTTCAGCATTATTTTTATTCTATATTTTTCAACAACGGGAGATAAAATGTCCCTTTTCAAAATTTGTCTTTATGCGATATTTACTAGGCTCACGCAAAAGTTGTTTAAATATCATATGACACAGAAAAATATTGAATGATGAATAAACTTAATTTCAATGTTTTTGGCATAATTTCCTTCATGTATCATTGAATACCTTAACAACTGGATTTGGAAGAAGCCTTATAATAAGTGCTCAAAAAGAACATATAAAGTCATTTTTCTGTACGTACTAAAAACTCAATTCAAAGATTCTAGCAGAAGATAAAGTGGTTCTTTTGATAACTCAAATAGTAGTATAACTTGTGATATGTTCCACAGAAATCCCCCTTCAATAAACTGTTTTGCCTTCATGCTCATTTGCATGATGGGAATCATATTCATTGTAGTTGTATATTCATCCAATGCTCGAGCAGAATTTAAAAATTATACACAGTTCTCCGTTATTTTTATAAGGGCTCTCCAAATGTATACCATTACATATGACCAGAAGTCATTAGCATAAAATGAATAGTAATGAAAGCAATATGATACATATACATGTATATATTAAGTAAATGCAGGCAATATATAAGGCGACAAAAATTAATTTTAAGTTTTACGGACTTTACTTTTTTTTTCAAAATAGGGGAGGTGGGAATAAAATCAGTAAATTTCGAAATTTAACTTTAAACTGTTTCACATGGATCACAGATCAGTCTCAATCCAGCTTGTTTAGCATATGTGCAAAGCTTTCCTCATAAGATTAACTGACAATAGACAAACTTGTATGTTTACTTCATCTTATTTTTTTTCCAATTGTGGTAAAAAAAGATGTCGGATGATCATTTTATTCTTTTCTAATTGTGGTAAAATAAGGGTTGGATGATCATTCTATTTTTTTCTAATTGTGGTAAAATAAGGGTCGGATGATCATTTTAATTTTCTTCTAATTGTAGTAAAATAAGGGTTGGATGATCATTCTATTTTTTTCTAATTGTGGTAAAATAAGGGTCGGATGATCATTCCATTTCTTTTATAATTGTAGTAAAATAAGGGTCGGATGATCATTTTATTTTTTTCTAATTGTAGTAAAATAAGGGTCGGAGGATCTGAAAACTATAAGAATTAAATTTCTGTCGCCTTATTCCCTAAAGCATTCTGAAACAAAGGGGTTACCTTGGAGCATACCAATCTATATGTATATCAATGAAAGCCTTAGTCACACAAGAGAGGAAATCTCTGAATACAGTTTGTTGCTACAGCAGGTTTAATTGTACATGTTACATGTATCATCTTTGCTGTATAATATAGTATACAAATGGCTTTTTCAACACAAACAAAGAAGATTTGGCAGAACTAGGCCAAACATTATGATATTATTCAGTTCATATACAATTGTCCTTTTCACTTCTAGAATTAGACATTACAAACCACATCATTCAAAATCATTTTGCTTAAATCTGTTTTATTATTTCTAAAAGAATATGCATGGATTGTAAAGAAGTCATGACATAAATGCTTCCTTAAAGAACACCAAAGCATGATGAGTAACTGACCCTGGAAAATCTGCTGCACAAATACTTGACAACAATCCAAGTAAACTATGCATTCGGAAAAGTGACCCTCAGTTATCTCTTCTATGTATCCATCTTTTAAACAGACAATCTGCCATCTCTTTTTTCAATAAATACAAATTAATCGAAGATTTCCCTACATTTTAGGGAGTAAACCAGAATAATGGAAAAATTACATATTTCACATTTGTACTATTTTCAAACAGATGTCATGCAAAACAGTTAGCAACAGTTAACATTAGATGCTTCCAAGGTTTTTTTTCCTTTAACGATTTCTTCTACACGTATTTCACTATTTTAGATTACATTTCACATTTAAGACTCGCCTATAAATATTTAATAGTGGATGTTTAAATGTGACATAAATGTAACAAAAACAGAAATTTAAGAATAAATACATGTCATACCCAAATAACCACAATAATATCACACACATATCCTCTTATTACACATGTATAGAATTATTAAATCCTGATTTACAATTATTGAACAAATGAAAGCACTTGTGCTAGGACTATTCTTCAAACTCGCACTTCCACTCTACATATTGGGCAAGTAGCGTTATTCTGAAAAACAAGAAAAAATTATTTTATATTATTCTGAAATATAAATGTATATGAATGATCAAACCCATTTATCATTAATAGTTATTTACATGTTACTTTCATTCTACACATTGGACATGTAGCGTTATTCTGAAATTGAAAAAAATAAACAAGAAAATTAATTCTACATTATCCAGAAATATATGAATGATCATACCCACTTATCCATAATAACTTAAATTTGTACTTTTTATCAATTTTACAATAAATGCATGTTACCTTAAATTAGTGCTTTATATATACATGTACATGAAGATAAAGAAATCATAATTTACATACATGTACATGCAGATTGAAATATTTCTTCCAGAGGGAACGGATGATACGAATAAAAACACAAACACTCGAATACACAAATATTCGGCCATATTTTCTGATAGTGTATTCGAGTGTTTGTGTTTTTATTTATATATTTTCATGTATGTACTATAGCTGACTAAATCAGAAAACAAAATCCCCCATATGACATGTGAAAGACTTGTTATATCACACTGCATACTTGAGGAAGTTTTTGCTACAATGTTATCAGCAAATTCTTTAAAGAGAGGTAAATGAATTTTTTGCACTAATTTTATCCTACAGGAAAATGGGTATTTAAACATGTATTTAGCCTTTTGATTATACAATCAAACTTTATAGTAATGGAGAATGGGAGGAGAAGAATTAACATAAATCTGTGGAGGGACACAGAAATCTGAATCCTTGTTGCCAATGACAATTGATCTCCATGACAACAGATGTATCCTACATGAAATCTGTATGGACACTCAGATTGAGATTTCAAATGTCCCCCCCCCCCTACAAAAAAAAATACAAGAGGCCCAAGGGGGCCACATCGCTCACCTGAGGAGACTGTATGTATGTTTTCAATCAAAGTCAGTATCAGAACTGAGGAAAATCACTTTTAGTGAAGCTTTGAGAAGGACAATGTGTACTTACTTCCTGTAAAGTTTGGTAACATTCTGTGCAGTAGTTTAAGAGGATAAGTCAAAAATGTGTCATCCATTTAGAGCCTATGGAGGACATCTTGGGTTTCCGATCGGCTCGAAAAACACAAACTTGGTAGACTAAGAGGGCAATGAGTACTTGCTTCCTGTGAAGTTTCAAGAAATTCTGTGAAGCGGTTTAAGAGGAGAAGTCGAAAATGTGTCAGCCAATCAGAGCCTGTAACTGCCATCTTGGATTTCCGATCGGCTCCAAAAAACTTAAACTTGTTAGATGAGTACTTACTTCCTGTGAAGTTTCGTGAAATTTTATGCAGTGGTTTCAGAAGAGAAGTCGAAAATGTGTCAGCCAATCAGGGCCTGTGGCGGCCATCTTGGATTTCCTATCGGCTCGAAAACACAAATTTGGTAGAGGGCATTGAGTTCTTGCTTCCTGTGAAGTTTCATGTAATTCTGTGCAGCGGTTTCAGAGGAGAAGTCCAAAATGCGTCGGCCAATCAGAGCATGTGGCAGCCATCTTGGATTTCCAATCGGCTCGAAAAACACAAACTTGGTAGAGGGCATTGAGTTCCTGCTTCCTGTGAAGTTTTGAGATATTCTGTGCTGCGGTTTCAGAGGAGAAGTCCAAAATGTGTCAGCCAATCAGAGCCTGTGGCGGCCATCTTGGATTTCCGATCGGCTCGAAAAACACAAACTTGGTAGAGGGCATTGAGTTCTTGCTTCCTGTGAAGTTTCGAGATATTCTGTGAAGCGGTTTCAGATGAGAAGTTGAAAGTGTGTCAGCCAATCAGAGCCTGTGGCGGCCATCTTGGATTTCAGATCGGCTCAAAAAACACAAACTTGGTAGAGGGCATTGTGTACTTACTTTCTGTGAAGTTTCGTGAAATTCTGTGCAGCGGTTGCAGAGGAGATGTCGAAAATGTTAAAAGTTTACGCCGGACGGACGACGACGACGACGGACGGACGGACGGACGACGGACGGCGTGCTATGACAATAGCTCACTTGGGCTTCGCTCAGGTGAGCTAAAAACATTGAGTAATATCCCATAAATATCTATTGAGCCAATTTTGAAAATACAGTTAGTACAGGCAATTTGGGATTTCCACATCAAATTGTCAATTCTGGATCAAACCTTAATTTTTCACTTATTAAAGATGGAAAATAAAAAAAATTCTACAAAGAAAACTATCAATATTGAATAATCAATATTTACTAAAATTAGTTCACATTTCAAATTTGCGCAATCTAGAACTCCAAAACTGGCAATCAGGAACTTCAAAATCGCTCGTATATATATCCGTAGTTTTTCACTGAGCTGGTATTCACTCATGCATATCATACATTCTGTATTGTCCTCGGGCTTGGTTTCACCTTGATACGTCCTTTCCGGCAGCCGAGAAGCCTGATTGGCCGTCAGACCTCGCTTTTTTACTTCACCCAGAACTTCTGCCAAGTTGAGCAAATCCTGATGAAAGATAAACATTCTTTTTTATTTGGTACAGCACCATAGACATATAGACACAACATAGAAAAAGTTTTGTATAAACATGTACTGTACATGTATATCGGGAATTTTTTGCATGTGTCTAATTTTCCCTAAGTTCACGAGCATCATCAACTCGCGAAAAATAAACATAGCGAAAAAAAAATAAACAGATCTTAACTCTTGATCATGTCAAAAGATTAGCAAAAATTAGACTCGGCCAAAAAAAGACACACTTTTAAGAATCATTCTTGCGAAATTTACACGACGCGAAAATTACCCGAAATGTAGCATATTAGTGCACATACATGTCTGTCAGCAAAACTAGTGAGACTTGAACCAGCAGCCTTCAGATAACTGGCCGGACACCTTAACCACTAGACTATTAGACACCAACAGGATCAACATTCTTTAATTTCCTATTCTGAATACCTTTTATATCATATGTCAAACCAGTAACATATGAGCCAATAAAATAACATACAAATTGTAAGAAAACTGATATAGGGAATCTGAAGTAAATTTCAGAAGGTATACAACTGAGATCATACATAAGGGGCAATCATGGCGGAACGATGTACATTGTATGTTGTCTTCCACTAGAAATCATGTTACATCTCTGCAACTTAAGCCATTAAAAATACACTCAAATGTGCGTTAAAACAATTACATATACAATTTTTTTCTTATTCCCCCCTTGCAAAAGATTAACTGCACCATCTTGAATTTGAAATAACGTCTCTGCCATTGTAAGAATGCAGCAGGATTATTTTCGTGTGAGGAAAATTTTCGCAGAATCTCTTAATTTGTGAAATACGCAAACATTTCCATGTTTACAGTATGTGAATTACATCTTTTACAGCCCATGTACTACATTACAGCCCATGTACTACATTACAGCCCATGTACTACATTACAGCCCAAGTACTACATTACAGCCCATGTACTACATTACAGCCCATGTACTACATTACAGCCCATGTACTACATTACAGCCCATGTACTACATTACAGCCCAAGTACTACATTACAGCCCATGTACTACATTACAGCCCAAGTACTACATTACAGCCCATGTACTACATTACAGCCCATGTACTACATTACAGCCCATGTACTACATTACAGCCCATGTACTACATTACAGCCCATGTACTACATTACAGCCCATGTACTACATTACAGCCCAAGTACTACATTACAGCCCATGTACTACATTACAGCCCATGTACTACATTACAGCCCATGTACTACATTACAGCCCATGTACTACATTACAGCCCATGTACTACATTACAGCCCATGTACTACATTACAGCCCAAGTACTACATTACAGCCCATGTACTACATTACAGCCCATGTACTACATTACAGCCCATGTACTACATTGCAGCCCATGTACTACATTACAGCCCATGTACTACATTACAGCCCATGTACTACATTACAGCCCATGTATATATAGTACTGTACTTTTACTCACATCTTGAAGTACATCAATTATTTCAACTAATAACAGCACATCTTTTCAAATTGAAATTGTATATCTAATGTACCTCATAATCATTTCCCTCTGATGGGTCTCCAAACGACACTCCACGAAAGTGCATTCTGGGACCTCGTCTTCCCCTCCGTCTGCCACTCTGAAATATGATCAATAATTTCTTGAAACTTCTAAAACGTGGGTCCTGTAGCATCATATCCCACTCAATCTGCCACGTCTTTTGGTGCATTTTTGGCCATAATAACTTTCATACTTTTTGGCCATGTTACATTGTTTAGATTGAGGATCACCGACGCGGACTAAGTACTTGAAACGTGCATGTCTGTTCTTAAATGATGCTATTGAATTTAAAGACGTTTAACATGAAATACACTTACTTATAATGATATAGGCTAAGTAACAAAGGAAAATAATCACTTTCTCTAGTTTACATCGAATTTTCAGATACAATTCAATCAATGTTGATAGCTCTCACTTATTTCTCAACTCAATAGTTTTTTATCCTTTTTCTTCTTTAATATTAGCATTGTCTTCCATAGTGTACGAGGGCTGATTGATATGTTGTGAGCCTCGGTTTTCTGGGATGCAAAAGGTTTTCTGCTGATAGACTATCTCCAAAAAGGACAAGTAATCAATGGCACATACTATGCTTCACTTCTAACACAGTTACGGGAAAATATTAAACTTAAGTGCCGCGGAAAGCTAACTAGTTAAAGGTGTGTTGTTCCGTCAGAAAATGCTCCTGTTCACAAGTCTGTCACTGCCATGGCTGTCATTCATGATTGTGGCTTTAATTTGATTGAGCATCTGCCTTATTAGCTGATCTAGCTCCATCAAACTTTCATCTATTCCCAAAACTGAAAGCAGCTATTTCTGGCATGCAGTTCGACGATGACGTCATACTTGCAGCGGAGGGCTTTCTGACCAGTCAAAATAAGTAGTTCTTTAAAAGTGGTATTGAGACCCATAATCACTGGTGGCAAAGTGTATAGATACTGAAGGGGATTATGTAGAAATGTCTAATAAAAATCAAATCCATCAATTCAAGGCTCACAACATATCAATTAGCCCTTGTACATGTAATACATAAGAACATTATACAAACTTTAGACCAATGAAGTCCAATCTAGAGATAGTTCATGTAATTCACTTTCAAGCATTTGACTTAATCAAAAACTTCATCATGTAAACAGAAATCAAGGGATCTCCAAAATTCTGACATCACACCTATTAGCAGACTTAACATTATGACATCATGATCAAACGAACCATCAAAACAATGGACTGTCAAAACACTGTTTGACATTCAATTGATTATGACAACAGAATGTAAAGTTCTGCACTCAGGTGCATTTGGCGATCCATATTTTGCCCTGCATTCTGGAGATTTCTACTTACCGAGGCTCCTTCCATTCTGTCAAAGAAAGACATAAAGCCATCCATACCACCTGCATGAAAGGACAAAAACTTAAAATTGTATTAAAATGTTCATTTTAAAACATTCATGAAATTGAAGCTGACAATTTTAGGTTTGACAGTAAGTGTTTTCTTAAAAATGCTTTTCCCTGACATGGTCGCCATAGCACTTTCTATATAGCCATAACCTCGGACAGTGCATGTTTTGTATATGTTGTTTTTATTTTTGTGCGTGAACATCAACAACGGGTGCAGCAAGCCAAACAGGGGATGCTAGATCCTCCCAGGCACATGGTCCCACCTCTAGCTTGCTAGAGGTCCGTCGATGCTCGATTTGGTGCTCTATTGTGAGTGCTGTTGAGATTTTCATCAGGATCTTCTTTATTTCATTTGAATTATACTTGAAAACTTCAGTATCGTTGCATTTTGTGTTTGAAACCGTCCTTCCTCCACTTTGTTTTTTGAATCAATACAAATGTAGATCTAAGCCTACATGTTTCAAACCAAATGTATTACTTATAATTCTTCCAACTTATTGTGCTTGAACAAATATATATTCACCTAAATTACCCAGCATTCCAATCACTGCATGGTGCTGGTTGCCATGGCGAGAGGACCTGGAACTTCTAGACGACCTAGTTCTTGGCCGTCTGGATGGTGAGGTACTGGTCGGAAACAAGTGCTATAAATAGAAAATAACGAAAGCTATATACATTGTATATATCATGTATTTTGTCAGAACACTTGTATAGCTGCATTACATGTATAACATGTATTAGGTACATACATGTACATGTATTACCTTTCTATATAGTATATAAAGAAAGAGACATACAGGCGGATCAACTATGTTATACCATTACAAGTCTATGTGTCAATGAGTATCCTTTCTTTTTGTTTTCATAAGCTATCTTCCATATGAGATGGTATCTTTCACAAAAGCATTACGACTTTGTGAAAATGTAGAAATGTTCGCATGTGTAGCATTTATTTTTTAATGAACTATGAATTTAATCCTGATTTCCATAGAAAATTTCCAATGTCACAATTAGTTTACGTCAGATAATGTCCCAAAAGGGAAGTAATTCTGTATATCAAGAACATCAAATAAAGACAAGTTGCATTCAATTCTCTATTCACAGCCCTGCCTACCTGTTTCTCACCATAATTATTTTGTTCACAAAAGTGTAATTTTGTGGATTAAAGCGTAATATAAACCACTGATGCAAATTTATAAAAAAAAGTCTTTTGTCCGCTTCGACATTGTTAAACATTTTAAGTATTTATGAGCTTACCTTTACGATACGGAAAACATTTGTTAAATCAAAAGTTTAAAAAATCAAAAACATCAATTTGCTCAAAAGTAAGTGTCAGGCATAAAATGGAACAGCAAAAGCATAATGCATAATTAAAGGTAAAAAGCGTAAAAATTGTATTAAAATCGTAAAAGTAGGCAGGTCTGTATTTATTGAACATGCTTTCACTGCGGAAGACTATGTGTAGTACTGTACTAACCTCAAATGATAAAGAATCATCAGAGTCTGTGTTCATCAATTTATCTTCTATTCCTGAAATCAATAATAAAACATTCTTATTACTAATAATAGATTTAAAAAAAAATACCACGTTAAGAAGATAAAAAAAGGTAAAGTTAGGGTTTATAGTCTCGTTCGCCTGAGCCTCACGCGACTTCTACAATCACCTCCCTGGCGAGACCTGTGCAACCCAGTGCTTTCTCAACTCCCTTGGGAGTATACAAGCAGAGCTGCCGTTTAGGCGCTAATGCCTTTCATTAACATTACAAGCTCGTCTCATGTGCCAGGTACCCGGTTTACTCCTGGGTGGAGAGAGTGCAAAGTAGTGTAAAGTAACTTGCCCAAGGTTACAATGGATTTGCAATTGTCGGCGTCGGTGAGATTCGAACCCACGACCTATGAGTTCGTAGTCCACCGCGCTAACCACTACGCTACCAGCATCAGATAGATGATGATGATGAATACCAATGACTACATTAACATTGCGAAAAACTGCCGTTTCGAAATACAGAGTTACATGAACCTACTATCTACGCAGGTATCTGACATCAAGTGATAGACCACTTTCATATTACCACTAGGCTTGCATTTCAAACACTCCAAGACCTGATATAACAACTTTTGACATCATTTTTCATGGATCTCCTTCGACGTCACAGTCAAAAGTTACGTCAAATGTTGTCATATCGGGTCAACTTGACCTGTATAAAATTCAAGTTTACTGCAGTAATGTGAAATTTAAAAAAAATGTTTTTTTCTGAAAAAAAACCCCCAGATGTCTCCCCCCTCCCTCTGAGTTTCTTTGACCTTGGGCGAAGATGATGTGAAACCTTTGAGTCATGGGAAACATCATACTAAACATGAAAGTGATTTATTATATTGTTTGAGATAAAGCCCAAACATGATTAGCATATACAGTTTCATTATAAGCATATTTAGTGAAATTTACTTTGGTCACATGACCTTGGATATAGGTGATCTGAAACCTACAATTGTATAGATCATGAGCAACAAAAAAAACTGAATAAGTGATTGGATACACGGTTCGAAATATAAAGCCTAAACATGAAAAGCATAGACAATTTCAGCCAGGGCATGATTAGCATATACAATTTCATTATCAAAGTAGGAAGTGACCTTAATCATGTGACCTTGGGACAATGTGATAAGAAACATTTGGTCCTGAGAAACAGCATACTGAAATATGAAAACAATTGTAAGAAGGGTTCAGAAGATATAGCCCAGACAAGATTAGTACGTACAATTTCATTAAAAAGAACTAAATGATCTTGACCTTGGGCACATGACCTTGGGTCAAAATGATAAGAAACCCTCCAATCCTGAGCAATAGCATACTAAAGTATCAGAGTGATCCACTGTATACGATTCCACAGATAAAGCCCAGACTCAATAGCATTTACAATTCTTAAAAAACTGTAACACTTGACCTTGACCTTAGTCATATGACCTTGGATCAAGGTGGTGTGAAACCTTCGGGTTATTAGCACCATCATATTAAAACATGAAGTGATCTGATCACGGTTCAAAAGATTAAGCCTGGACATAATACACGTTACAAATACAATTTCATTTAAAATATACTAATTGACCTTGACCTTGGTCACACGACCTTGAGTCAACGTGATGTGAAACCTTTAGGTGATAAGTAACAACATACTAAAATATGACAGTGATCTGATAAATAGTTCAAAGAGATACAGCCCAACGGGATAACATGTATAATTTCATTAAAATGTACTTAGTAACTTTTACCTTGATCAAATGACCATGGGTCAAGGTGAAACCTTTTGGTCATGAGCAAATACATACTAAAACGTGAAAGCAATCCCGTAAGGGGTCCAAGGGATAAAGCCTAGACAGGAATGTAAGTACAATTTCATTAAAATTGTAGTAAGTGACCTGGGCCTTTGTCACATGACCTTAGGTTAAGGTGATGTTAAATCTTCGGGTCATATGGAAAGTCATCGGGTAACGGTTCATGAGATATAGCCCGGACAGGAATGTAAGCATAATTTCATTAAAAATGCACTAAGTGAACTTGACCTTGGTCACGTGACGTTGGGTCAAGATGATGTGAAACCTTCGGGTTATAAGATACAACATACTGAAATATGAAAGTGATAGGGCAAACAGTTCAAAAGATAAAGCCTGGACAGGAATGCATGTAACATTTTATTGAAAATGTACTACGTCACCTTGACCTTGGTCACATGACCTTGGGTTAAGGAGATGTGAAACCTTCGGGTCATAAGGAACAACATACTAAAATATGAAAGTGATCGGGCAAACGGTTCAGGAGATATAGCCCGGACGCGACGTGTGACAGACGGACAGACGGACGGACGGACAGACGGACGATGAAGGCAAAACCAATATGTCTTCTCCCCGTTGGGGGGAGACATAAATCGTCCATTGCGACGTCATCAGATTCAATGGAAACCAGCATTTAAATTCAGGAAAACATGGCTAAGAAAATATGACATTTCAAAGGAACTTAACGACAACACAATGCTTTTACATAAGATATCTGCATAAACCGAAGAAAGAACATATGTGCTGCCCGGCTGTGGGAAGTATGGCTCCAAGGCTTCACGAAAACAAAAGCGAACTAGATCTATAGTGACTTTATAGCAAGAACTTTATATGAATATGAAGAGTGCAATCTTTATTTAACCACCCGGTTGACTGACCTTGACATGTAAGTATTACATAAACCAAATTCTGAATTTACCCGTATTTGCAGTTAATCTTACCTGAGAAAAGAAGGCCACTGCCTCTGTGTCGACCATATTAGGGGAAAAAAACTCTCTCCAAATAATTATTCTGAGGATCTGAGTGGTGGCTGGTCCCCCCTGGGGGCTGATTCTCCATGTTTTGTAGAGTTAGGGCAAGCTCCATGTCCATCTCCTCCTGTCACATACAAAAACATAGGTAATCACAGATTATGAAGCTCAATTCGCAGCAGCAAAATTCAATTTAAACATATTTCTAAGTACCTGTATACATGTATTGGCTTTAAGAAGTAAAATCACGCAAGCGGAAAAAGTAGGTCAAGGATATTCTATGAAAGCTTGATCACAAATACATCCAATATGCAAGTTTGGAACATATAGAGCTTATACTTTACCCAATATTGGCTTTTAAAGGCAAAATGACTCAAGCAGAAATAGTAAGTCAAGAACAATTTATGAAAGATTGATCACTAACACTTTACACAATATTGACTTTTAAAGGCAAAATCACTCAAGTGGAAAAGGTAGGTCAAGGTCATTTTATGAAAGATTAATCAAAGATACATTCGATATGCAAGTTTGGTGCATGTAGCACCTACACTTTGCTCAATATTGGCATTAAAAGGCAAAATCGCTCAAGTGGAAAAAGTAGGTCAAGGTCATTTTATGAAAACTTGATCAAAGACACATCCGCTATTAAAGTTTGGTACATGTAGCACTAATACTTTGCTCAATATTGGTCTTTAAAGGCAAAATCACTCAAGCGGAAAAAGTACCGTAGGTCAAAGTCATTTTATAAAAACTTGATCAAAGATACATCCAATATGCAGCATCCGATGTATGGGTTCACCTCAGCATTGAAAGATGAATCACTTGTGCAAGTCTGGTTACTGTAGCATCAGTACTTTGTCAGATACTGAGCTACCAAAAACTTTAACCGGATGGGGACGTTGACACGGGGGTTATAGCATAAGATCATCCCAACTTCGTCGATTTTATTCTTATAATTGAACAGCATAAAACTTCAACTGCCCTAAAGGAACAAATTATGTCCACAGCAGCATTCTTTTAACGAGATCAATTTATAACATAGCATTCAAATGTTCACATTGAAGATTACCATACAATGCCGTGGTATGAAAAAGTAGACCTTAGTATGAAAATTTGTATATGAAATATGAAAGCCCTAAGATTTTACCCAATCTTCAGAATTACAGCAGTTCTCAAATTAAAAATACATGTTTTCTTATCAACATGATAAAGTACTATCAAATTATCCCATTAACGGTAATCCATGTCGATTATACCTCCTCTTACACCTTAAAATTGGAACGAATAGGCTTTTTTTTAATATGATAAAATCTCTTCACCCAACATGTCCAAAGGATTCAGTTAATTTAGATTTACCTGTAGCCTCCTAGCCATTTCCTCATCAGCTTGAGCCTGTTGTACGACTCTGACAACATCACTGTCCCGTCTCCCACTCTCCCTTCTCCTGTGCTCCCTTCTCCCACTTTCCCGCCTCTCCTGTCTGCCATGTCGGGGGACTGAAGGATGTGTGATGGTTACTGCATCTTGACCCTCCACTCAGTGCTCCTGTTAACATTTTAAAACTAATCTTTCCATTGTTATATAAGCGCATTGGTTTTATACACATTTATCACACATCCTGGTTCATAAATAACTACCTGCATTGTGACCTAGCTGATAAAATCCCTTAATAATCATATCATACCTTTAACACATTTTTATGTTTATCGCCATTTATAACAACATTTTCAGTACTTTTAAATGGGATGCAACTGTTGTAAAATTATCGTCAAATAATTTTCTTCTTAACATAAATGTATGAAAATGGAAAAAAAAGTCATACATGTATACAATTACAAAGTATGTTTGATCGTCACTGATACCCTTGTTCTACATATATATTAGGCATGGCATAATTGTTCGCTGACATAAAAGGGTCAAGTCTGTGGGGTGCAATTATATCTTGTGTTGACTGTAACATGGTAACAATAAATCTCTTTGAAAGCCACAAAAGAATACAAAATTAATGTAAAGTCAATATTTGATCATTATATTTCTGTTACAATACATGCATGCAATCTTATCATATACTTACACTTGAATAAGAAGTATTTTGCAAAGAAAAAAAATACCTTTTGAGGGTGTAGTCCTAAACCAGGTACCCTAACTGTGGCATTACTTAGTGGCACTGCATTTCCGACTTTATCCTTAAAGTCTTACAGATGACTCCACCGCTGGCCACTAGAGGGCTCTCCATGTCAATTCCGTCGGAATTTCCTGACCCATCCATGTCATCTTCATGAATAATTCGACTATCAACGGTACGGTCATTTCCCTGAACAATGTTACCATGACGACCTCGTCGCAATGATTTTGCAACTGGAGATATACGGTTAACGGACGAATGAACAGTTCGTGATCGTTTTACATAAATTCACGTGAACTTAAATATAGTTCTTGTAAATTTCACATAAATTTGATGTGTGCGTGACCAATCAGACTCAGTATTGCCAATCATATCGAGAAACATATTTGGTAAAGGACGTGCGATTCCCTTCTGTCAGGGGAGAGGTAAAAAAAAATGCGTTTGCAAAGCGAAGAATGTAGCGGTCATCTGAGATTTCAATTCAGATTAGAAAATACTTAGTAGAGAGCATGGAGTACTTTGTATGTAGCGGTTTCGGTGAAGTCGATTAACTATTTTGCAGTCAAACCCACGACTGCCTTTTAGGATTTAAGATTCAAGAAACATGTTCGAGTTACATGACATTGAGTACTATTATGCAGGTAAAAGAGAAAAAGTGTTAGACAACCAAAGCCTGAGGAGGACATCTTGAATATCCAATGGGATAAAAACATGGCAGAGGCATTGAGCACTTCCTATCTTAACATTTTGTGAAATTATGTACAGTTGTTGCGTATATATATATATATGTATATATGTATTTCACCTCTACCGAGTTTAACCCTTTTCGTTTCTGGAAAGCAGATTGAAAAAGTTTTCGAATAACTATTACCCTTCTCGTGTTTTCTCTTTACATGAAAAAGTACCCAAATAGGAACAGATTTTCGCAACTCTGTCCGTCAAAATTGTGAGCAGAAAGTGAAAAGAGACAAAAATAATCTAGAACAAAATAGCCCAACTTGTCTTATGGACCTCATCGAAAAGTACTAATAGGTTGAGGGATTTTTAAGTTCCTGCTTCGTGGCAAGTTTCTATGATTGATGAGAAGCTTAAAATGTGTTACAAGGATGATGCAATTACAGGCATATTGTTCGAAAGCTATAGAAATAGTAAGCGTCTTGAAAGACATAGAATAATTCTTTAAAAATAGAATACTAGCTTCCTAAACAATCTTGTGTCTGTGACGACTCG
The DNA here is from genome assembly GCA_033119305.1 of Pinctada imbricata. Classification (NCBI taxonomy): domain Eukaryota; kingdom Metazoa; phylum Mollusca; class Bivalvia; order Pterioida; family Pteriidae; genus Pinctada; species Pinctada imbricata. The sequence continues at coordinate 43,566,016 of VSWD01000014.1, forward strand.
TTAAAATCAGAGGCGTCAGCCAATCCGTTCTACGTACCGACATCCTGAGTAACAAGTTTTGTCTTTTAAAAATGTATACTAAAGCTTGGCTCAGGTTAGCCGCGGAAATGGCCAACGCAACTTTGCACTTTGGTTGATTGGGGTCACAGAGATTTATCACGCTTCCCGGTTGCTTTATTTACTATGGGTTATTAATAATTTATCATGCTTCCCGGTCCAATATTTACATGTACTATAGTTTATTGATAATTATTAATAATATCCCATAGTAAATAGAGCAATCGGAAAGCGTGATAAATCCTTGTGGTTGCAGTGTGACATTGGTCCTTTCCGCGGTTAGGATCATGTGATCTTATTGATATATATTTGATCACATTAAATAACAGAAATGAACTTTCAAAATATCTTCTACAACTTTACCTGGATATAATTTTGATTCAATCAAATATCAAGTCAGAATATAATCCTGCTCGGCCATGTAAACAGTCTTGTCTTACCATCCTCCCTAAACTCGTACGTGTGGAGCACCTTCCCTTTGAGAGTCATACGCTGGACAATACGGCGGCTGGTCGGTACTAGATTGCATTCGTCACCATCATCCCTCAGTGTAACTAGTATGTCTTCATTCTCTGTCTTACTGATGTAGGTAGGATATAATGGTTTGGTATCAAATGTTGCTATTGTCTTCTCATCTTGAGTTAGAACAGAAATGCTTCCTTTCTCTTCCTCACTTCGTGACATGATCAGATCAAGGCCAGGAGTTTTCATTGCCTTTAGTTCATCACCAGTGCTGTCAAGTAATTTTATATATCTGTCATTCTTGGCTTTTACCCAGGCCTTTGTTTCAGACACATGTTTTACTGACAATATTACATCAGAGTATCTGTCAATTTCATTAATTTCTTCCACAGACATGCTGTGTATTTCACCAATCATGTTCTCGAGAACCTGTACATCCATCTGCACTGGTACAAACACCGCAATACTCGTGTGCTTATTACCATTGTAAGAGAGAGCCTTTTCCAGTTCATCTCTCATCTCCTTCTCCATATCTAGAATGTCATGATCAATGTACTGATATCCTTGTCTAGAGCTGTAGTAACCATATCCAAGTATTCTACTTTCTGTTTCAATCCCTCGTACTTTTCTGTATATATTTGTTTGGCAGTCTCTGATTTTCGTTGACAGACATATATTTTGTCATCGAGCAATTTGTTTATTCCATCGATGTATCTTTGTCTGGAACCATTCAAAACTGATTTTTTGTGCTCAAAACGCGTATCTTCCTCTTGTATTTTTCTTTTGAAGCAATCTAATTTTTTTTTAAACCCGGAAAATCATTTGCACGAATTTGTTTACACTCCTCTGGTAAGCTACGTTTTTTCTCCCTCAGTATGTCAGTTATAGTTTCCCAGTGGTGTGAAGAATGCTCCTCCTTGATACATGTTGTACATACTTTTTTATCACAGGTTTTACAGTAAGCATGAAGCTCCTTTTTGTCGTGGTTTTCACAAATTTTAAGAGCAACTTCGAACTAGTTGCCAACTTGATGCTTGTGAACAGGAGGGGATTTAAAGTACTCGTTCTGACACGACCTTTTTTGAGATGCCAATAACCAGGGCATTTGTTGTTTAAAAATCCACATTTCTCGAGATTACCCTTGTTACCTTTCATATGGATCGACTATCATTTAACAAATAATAATTTCTATGGAGAGTCAGAGGACTCAAAATGTTGAAGTCACATACGCTTATGAGTTCACTGTATGATAATACCGAGTATCCTTCTTGACTTCGTTGATCATGGTGATTGTTAAATTGTTTATATACGTATGCGACAAGTGACGAGTACCTGAATAGCCGCGATAGTGTGGTACCTGTCTCTTACACTTAGCATCTCCACGGTTGGATATCTCGCAACGCAGAACAATAGGGTTATCTATATTTTTGTACATTATAGATCATTAATAACAAGAAGGGAAATGTGATGCAGTGTAAACATGGCTAAGCTAAGAATGTATCCAAAATAAGATGAATTTTAGCTTTTTAAATTGGACAAACACTATTGGTGTTATATACTACATGAATCACGCCGATCGTTTTCAACTTTGTTTTAAAGATATAATTTCCTTTTTTTGGATAAAACTCATAGCTAAGGCATCCTTACACTGCTGCAGCATCACATTCAACTTTTTTATATTAAATTCATATTACACGATATAATAGAAAAAACCAAAAGCTCTGCGTTGCTAAATCACTCGTCGTGAACTGGGGCAGGATAATTACCTTTTTAATTTGATCCTTTTTCTCCAAAAGAATACTGTTTTGTTGAAAGTGTTAGGTAAAATCTTCTTTTTTTAATTTATTCATGTAAAATTATTAAGGTTTCTTGCAAGAACTCCTTACACTTTAAAAATGTGTAAAGGGAGAGGGTCCATAGTTTCAAAGATAATGATGAACCAAACTGAGAATAGAAACTTTTTTACAATTTTTAAATAGTAAAGGGGTGCTGATTTGCAATCCGACCCGACCCTACACTTCGACCCCATCCTTTCCAACTTCTATCCACACACCGTACATTTTGGGGTTTTTTTTTGTAAATATAGGATATACGCACAAACCTATGCAATAAATTCATCACTTTTTAAGTAAAAAGAGAGATAACTCTTCATTGCTCGTCAGAAATTTTAATTTATTTAATCATTTTTTTTTTTAATTTTCCAGGGAAAGTACCCTTTTTCTAGTTCAAAAATCAGATTCCTGGTATGGAAGATTTATTTTTCTAGAAAAAATTATACGTCAGAAGTTAATTGATAAAAACAATTACCTATCTTTTGCCTAAATAAGGTAATGGCAGAATTCTGAGATTCTGTCAGAATAGGAAGTACAAAAATGTCATGAAAATAAACCAAAACAAGTGTCTGGTGCATTAAGATAACATTTTGCAATTTCGAATCTTGTCATTTCTTCAAAAAATATAATCGAATTTAAAGAAGGTCGACATCCTAGTACCATCCCAACAAAGCTTTCCTGTTCATAAATTCTAAATTTAACTATGATTACAAAAAAATTCAAAATGAAATAAACAAAACCAGATGGCGCTACTGAAAAACTCTATCGGTGTAAAAAGATCACTTCGGCATTTTTTAAATAAGTACCACTGATGAGGATTTACTATCCGAAACACGTACGTGTCTGGTTCATTAAAATTGGTTTGAAATTTTCTTCAAGAAGGTAAAGAGTTGTATTATTACAGAAAATCTGGAGCTGTGCACTCTTCGCAAAGTACAAATGCACAAATTTGAATTGAAGAAAAAAACATAAAAGGCTATTCTAACAATAGTTGTTTTTGAAAAATCACTTCGGCATAATTCAGTACCACTGATGAGGATTTAAACGTGCCAGGACATTGAAATTACATGTAACTTGGAAATTCCTTCAATGAGATAAAAAGTTGAAATACTTCCATTTCATTTATTGGTTGAGAACCCTAGCTTGGTATTTTTATTTGAAGACGATATGTTCATTACCATTGATCAATATCTTATGCATATTAACTGTAATAGGTCGAATGATTTTTCTTTAATGTGAGAAGAATAGTATGAAATTTTTTTATTGTAAATAAGGTAATTGAAAAAATATCTACATTGTACATCAATCTAGAATACATTGATTTTCAATACTTTTTTACTTGTTATATTTGTTTTTGTCTTTGTTTCATATAGTAAAAAAAAAGGTTCTCTGTGTTTGTGTTTCATCTTGTTCTTTATGCCGAAGCCTCTCTTTCTGCTTTGCGCTCTTGTGCTTCAGAGTAGGTTTTGAACACAGAAACCATTAAACAAAACAAAAAGAAATGTCAAGTACTGGTGTCAGAACAGTTTCCGGACAGTCACAGTTTCCGGACAGTTGCCCTTTTCATGTACTTTGAAGGGAATTGTTTTCAAAATTTTGTGACAGGTTTGTAGATTTTTAAATGCAGAATTCAAATCGCGAATCATATAAAAAAAAATTTTGCATCGAAGTTGCTTTATCACACCACCCTTTTAACCCTTTCTGCCCCGTTTAATATCGCACAACGGGGGGAGTCAAAGAGAACCATACTATTTTAATCTTCGTGATTTGAGAGGTTTCTGTTCTATTTTCAAAATAATTTTTACACAGTCATTTGTAGAAAAGATGGAAGAAAACAATACCCAATAACCATCAAGTTTGGCTGAAATTGATCGAGATTGACAGATTTAAGATCAGAAGTCCGGAAACTGTTCAAGTGATCTGCGAATAATGGCCAAAATATAGGGTCATAAAATCTGTCTAGAAACTATATTTCTTGAGAGATTTGATATCTTCTTTCAACATGAGTATCTGTGGGAAAGCATAGCATTCTTTGAGAGACATTTGAATGTTTTCCATTGATGGACGGAGGATTTATCCCCGAAAAACCTTCGAAGTCGTCCGGAAACTCTTCTGACACCAGTATAGGTTTTTTAAACAAAAAAAAAGATTTACAAAATTTCATGATATTATTTCCCTGAAGAATACACAATGAAATAAAGAAAACTAAAGGACCGCTCAAATGTCTGACAAAATTAACAGTCTCAATTTTCTTTATTTTTTTCTAATCTCTGGCGAAGCGAAGATGCAAGGTTATACATCATCGAAATAAATTCTGAACAATTAGAATATCTTTATCTTTTATTTTATAAGCCCCCTAGCTACCGACTCTCCGGAGGGGACTTATAGTTTCCATCCTGTCTATTTATCTGTCTGTAACTCCTCAGTTTTTCGCTGTTGTTGCATATATTGAACTCATTTTTAGTATGTAGATATATCCCAATGTGATACAGATCAAGTTCGAGTTTGGGATCGATTGACCTATTTTTCAAGAACTTAGCAAATTTCATGAAATAATCAGTTTTCTTATCTTTTCTTCGCTTCTATTACAGATATTGAACTGAGTTTTGGTGTATAAATATATCTTAGTGTGATGCAGATCAAGTTAATCTTTATTAATGTTACTCCCCTTTTTCCTCTCATGAGATTACGTTCCGCTGTTTTCACTATTGGAAATTTCTTCTTTATCTTATATTTGTATTTTTCGTGGTTTTGTATGTCCGTTGACAATTATTTCTCGTTTTCGGAGTTTGATTTTCATTCAATGTTCAGAGAAGGTAGGGGATCTCTAACCAGACCCTGTTGCAGCACCAACAGAAAAACACCCGATGCGAAAACACAAAGAGCAAAATGAGAAACTGAAAAGGAGACATACGACATAAAAACATCAAACACAAAATCAACGAAACCAATGGACAAACGATGCCGGCTTTGGACGGCAATTTGCCACACAAGTAGGAAATGGTGTAGTTATCCTGGATTACGTGCGCACAACCTTCTCACTTTTCCGATTCCCCTAGAGAAACCGAAGTAATTTCGCGGCGGCTGTGTTATAATTTCGTATTATTTAACAAAGTCCTCAAACATAGTTATCCTCAACAACTTAAATTGATTTTTTTCATGACATATTTTCTTTTTTCGTGAGAAAGTTTTGTTTTGTTTTGTTTTGTTTTTCAAGAATCTGTATGCACTTTGATTGTGAATTTTTGAAATATGGTCTTGTGTTTGACTTTCCTTTACTGACTTAGTCAGATGAATTTTAGTCTTTTTGATTTCAACAATGATATTTCAATGAGATATTATCAGCCATTTTGTCAAAAAAAAAATAGTTTCTATTATTTTCATATAACATATTCAAATGTTTTACCGAATGCGATTGGTTTCTGTCAATATCTAAGAGCGCATGAAGAAAACTATCTAAAAACATATTCTCAATTTAAAAAATGAAAAAAAAGAGGACTGAAAGTCCTGAGAGATACAGCCGGCAGAGCACGGACTGTATTACGCATGCCCTCTTTTTATATCAATTTACATATTCATCTGTGTTTCTGGGGCCTCTACGTTTCGCGGTCTTGTTTGTGTGATGTCATCTTACAGTGAGGAGGTTGTTTTACACCACAATTGTACGTTCTTCGAGACCTCTGGGTAATTGGAGAAGTGAGAGGTTTTTGCGCACGTAATCCAGGATAAACACACCACTTGCTACTTGCGTGACAAATGGCCGTCCAAAGTCGGCACCGGTTGCCCATTGGTCTCGTCGGTTTATGTGTAGTCTTTTGTGTTTGATGTTTATATGTCGTGTGTCTCTTTTCCGTCTCGTGCTGTACTCGTCTTTTGTGTTTTTGCATCGGGTGTTTTGGTGTTTTGCTGTTGATGCTGCAACGGGGTCTTGTTGGAGATCTCCTCCCTTCTTCTATTCAAAATTTATTGTCAGCTGATAAATGTTGAATAATTTTATCGTAAGGCAATGATGATTTCTTTTTAACATAGGATGCATTTGTGAAGCTTATAATATTTATTTCTATGTGCTCAATGTGCTATATAACACAAACTATGTTTATCTATATTACAAGAAGTATACTTTAAAACACATTTTTCTCACAAATTAGTTTCTCGGTGTAAACATAAGGAAGACAACTGTTTGAATTATCTTTCCTAACATTGTTAAAAAAGCTTGGAGAGATAACTCAATCATCACTGTAAAGTAATATATTATTGCGCCATCAACATGCAGTGAAAACATGAAATGTAATTGATTTTATGTTACATGTATGCATTTATATTATATGAAATTGAGACTTGCTATTGAAGACATGCTGCATAATACACACCAATTGTTTCTCACATGAAAATCTATGAAATGAGCATCATGTAAATTTCACACGAAAGTCCATGTGAAATTCATAATAATTTCACATAACATGGGCGAATGCAGGATTTTTTTTTCCAGGAGGGTCCTAAAGTTCAATTGTCCTTAATTTTTGAAAAGCAAAAAAAAAAAAATCTTGAATTCCCACCACGTTGTTCTTTATTATTGATCAAATATTGATGAAATTATATGTAAAATAGTCTGGCGAGCGGTAGCGAAAATTTGTTAGAGTTGGAATAAAAAGATCAGACAATAATACAATCTGCATCCTCTATCCCTGTACTTTTCAGTTAATTGCCTTGTTTATTGACAAAAGTGTAATGTGTAGGGGTTGCAAAGGTAAGCATAATTTGAAATTGATATGTTTTTAATAAAATCTGGCGAGCGTAAGCGAGCCCGGGAAATTTTTGAAATGTGGGCCAAAAATTTATAAGAATGAAAGATTTTCAATAAAAATTCACTTTACTTTCAAATATTATGACAACAAAATGGGAAACGGGACTTTATGTTATGAAATATGTATTCTTATAAGCTTTATCAAACTATGCTTCGAAAATTCCAGGGGGACTCCATCAACCCCCCCCCCCTTTCTCGATTCGCGCTTGCATAAGTTTTATGTAAAAATATTTTACATGAATTTTACATAAATTTACTGCACATGAATTTCACATGATTTTCTCTTTGCGACATTCGTGCGAAATTTGATTTATGAAAAATATCTAAAATTTCACATGGTTTCAATGTAAAGAAAATTCATGTAAATGTCGTGTTGGTGCTCATTTCGCATAAAATTTATGTGAACTTTTATGTAAATAATAAGGAAGTGTTCGAGCTCCATACCATCATGAAGAAAAAATTTAAACCATGCAATTTTCATGCAATAGACACATGTCTCGAATTAAATTCTCATCAGTGATGCTTTCAGCCAAAGTACTTTTCATAAGCAGCCCAAATTCATCTCACTAGCGCCCTCTGGTTTTCTATTTAGAACTAAGATTTCTGCATTAACTTTACAGAGAATGCGCGGCTCAAAATATTTCCTATAGACCTTTTGAGAGAAAATACCAGATAAAAAAAGAATAAACTCGCGCGCAATTCGAGATTGACAAAGGTATCCTGGCTAATCGAAAAAAAGTTCCACTATGGTTTTATTACTCGAATCGAAATACGGCTCTAATGGATCTATTTAAACCCCACCATAGCTTTAAAAGCTCACATTCCTGTCACCTGGCCTGTGCAGGGGATATGTGCCTTAAATACCATGTCAGAATAATACATCTTATGGACAACAATACACCAAATTGTATGTTTGTTTGTTTTTGCCTAGCCGGAGGGTGCCTTTTTTTTAACAACAGGATGGAAAACAAATAAAAATACCACGCCCTTATCCCTAATCACAGTGACCACTGAAGCGTAGAGTTGTGGTAAAAGTAGCTCTAATGAGATCAATCAGAGAAAATGTAGGTCAACTCGGATTTCCGATCAGGTCGAAACACACTAAGTGAAGGACTAACATGTGCTTAAACATATTCTTGCGAAACTAAACATATAGCGGCCATTATGGATTTCCGTTTGCATTGAAAATGAAAAGGTACAATCAAGATAGAGGACATTGAATATTTTGTGTGGGTAAGGTATGGTGAGACTCTGTGAATCGGTTTCAGAGAAGTCGAAAAAAAAGTTAGTCAATCAAACAGCCGGCCTATAAAGCAGTCAAATTTGAGAATCCCGATCTGATGGGAAAATATGATCGTGATAGAGGAAATTGTTCAGGATTTTGGAGGCAAAGTAGAAAAATGTTAGCCAGTCAAACCCCATGTTTGACATCTTAAATATATTATCGGATCGACAACTTTTATTACAGTTCTATGTAGGCCAAACTTAAGATTTCAAACATCTCCAAAAGAATCGGAGGGGGTAATCTCTGCTTTAAATTGAATTTTCAACTGACATTTAAACTCATTAATATTCTAGGATTTATTATTTAATATCATGTCTTAAAATTCCACAGAGGTCATCAGTACAACGAAGAGTGAGCTACTCTAATATTGGTAACCCGTGCATTTCTTTCTTTCCATTGCACAGATATACAGCGCATTGTATATCGCGCATTGAACCCCCCCCCCTCCTTGTTTAAACAGAGCCACCTACTATAAATTCTGTTCTTGCTTTGCACTCTTCAAATTGTTCATCACATACTGTTGTCTTTAATGTTTCTATTGTGTTTTTTCCTCCGTTTGTTGGTCTTTTTTTCTCAGAGAAAAGTCTGTATTATTTTTTCAAGAATTTGTATGCTTATATATTTGGTTGTGATTTTTTAATTCAGATTTTAAGTTTTGTATTTGATTTTATTCACTGATCATGCTGATTTACTGTTGAGAATCTCCTTCCTTTTTTGTTTTGATTTTATGTTTTTTTTAAAGTATTTGTATGACGAATGATGAATTTTGGATAAATGTCTGGGTTTTATTCACTGATGGTATATTACATTTCAAAATTAGACACTTTCCTTTCCTTAGTAGTAACATTCCTATGTTTCCTGCCTATGGCTTATTCATGTTGCAATTGATATGCTATTCCAGAGAGCAAGCTCAAACTGCAACGATTTCGATCTGAGGGTAAGGAGACTCACAGAAAAAACTTCTGAACCAAGGGTTCATTTGTGATCTACTGAATTTATAACAGAAAAAAAATTGAAGATACAAAGAAAACAGTATACAATTATGAAATTTTTACTCAGTGTTTATTGACTTACTTTGAAAATATTGACCGGGGGGGAGTCGAGGGCAATATTTTCATCGTAAGTCAATATGAAATCAAAAGTACTGAGTTGAAAGTCCGTAACTGTTTTCTTCTTGATTAACGTCGCCATTTGCAGAAGTTAGCACTTGGTATAATCGCACTCTATTTCATTAGAATATGGTGTTGTTGCTTATTACCCCTGGACACCTGATCTCATCTCCATTAGGGAATCACCTTGGCTTCTTGTAGGAATGTTTCAGTTGATTGTATTAAGTAAACAAAAAAAAAATTCTAGGAAAGATATCTTACATGGGCACTACACTTTCTCTGAGGAGTAAGAGGAGGAGGTGGGTGATATAATTCAGTGATCGCGAACCCCGTACTTTTTTGTACTTGTAAATACCTTTCATTTGATATGTCACACGGTATACTTACTATAACTATGTTATTTTGCACTCAATGACCCCGAACCATCCCGGCTATATTGTACTCTTTTTAAAAGACCTTTCATTTGCTATATCAGACAGTATAATTCCGATCTCCAATAGGGGTCATGCTTTCTTATAAAACATGTCTGTACAAAATGTACATGTCAGGATAATGTAAATAGTGTACTTGTGGGCAAGCCCTGGGGTTGGGAGGGGGAGGGGAGGGATTTGGTCATCTGTATAGTGACTTGAAGGTCATGACTTGTCAGTATAAGGGTCAGACCAGGACCGGACCGGTGACGCCATTGCACCACACATGCACCATGGAGTATATGTGGTGTCCCATATTAGGTATCTGTCCTGGAATCCTGTTTTTTTCTACTGTATAAATTCAATCTTCATAGAAGTTTTTGTACAGTCGAAATTTATTGTAGGTGGCCCTGTAAAAATCAATTTGTGCGGCGCCGCACACACGTCAGCTCGCGGCTAGATCTTTTCTGGTTTGTCTGAAATTTTGCAACAGATTACAAATACATAAACAAATAGAATGTTTAAGCTGATTGTTGTATTATTTCAGTGTTCGCTGCGTTTCTATCTGTTAACGGCAGATTCCACAAGAAATAAGTAAGTTTGGTAGACAAGACTTTGGGATCCATGGAATTGCCTTATCAATTGTACGTTGTGTACTTCTTTATATAATGTATTCAGGGTGGTGCTACTTAAATTTTTTTTTTTTGTATTCCAAGGCCAATGAGTGAAACTTTAAATGAGTTAAAGAAGATCCTGACGATAATCTCAACAGCACTCACAATAGAGCACCAAATTGAGCATCGACGGACCCCTAGCTAGCTAGAGGTGGGACCAGGTGCCCGGGAGGAGTAAGCATCCCCTGTTGGCTAGCCGCACCCGCCGTCGATGTTCATGCACGAAAATAGAAACAATATAATTGCACTGTCTGAGGTTATGTCTATATAGAAAGTGATATGGCGACCATGTCAGGGAAAATATTCAAAACACTTACTGTCAAACCCCTCGCAGGGAACGTTTTACGAGCTCCACACGGCAAAGGGCATAAGTGTGACACAAAATGAGTTAAAGAAGATCCTGACGATAATCTCAACAGCACTCACAATAGAGCACCAAATTGAGCATCGACGGACCCCTAGCAAGCTAAATGTGGGTCCAGGTGCCCGGGAGGAGTTAGCATCCCCTGTTTGCTAGCCGCACCCGCCGTCGATGTTCATGCACGAAAATAAAAACAATATATAAAATACATGCATTGCACTGTCTGAGGTTATGTCTATATAGTTTCAAAGTTTATTTGCAAAAAACCACATAGTTTATATGCATTACATAAAGACAATAATGCAATACACATTCATAATTTACAGACAGTTAAAATTATTGATAATGATAATATGTATAAGAAAAGTATGATAATGAGAAAAAGTGTATCGTTTATCGTTTAAAGATACTTAAGATGATGATAAATCTGTTTAGGTTACGGTACCTGTATGCATGAATGTATGGACCTTTTCTATGTCCTTTCCTGGATGGAAACCCCAGATTTCACTGGCATAATGCAAAATTCTTGTGACGTATGTATCAAATACATGCAATTTAGTTTTTACATTTAAATGGTTATCATTACAAATATTCATTACTTTGAACATACATTTTTTCCCCTGCATGGCTAGTATATTTTGGGCATTTGTGAATTTACCATTAAAGTTGAGATAAGACCTAAGAAATTGAATGAATTTAAAATCTCTATAGTTTCTCCGCGATATGAAAAATTGTCGTTTTTACCTACTCTTCCCCCTGATCTAAAGATTACTATTTTTGTTTTACTGATATTAACATCAATATTCCAAATATAACTATACTCGCTCAAATTATCTAACATAGATTGTAAACCTGATTTTGTCTCGGAGAATATAACTGTATCGTCGGCATACATCAAGAGGAATAAAGATAATTCTCTCAAATTTACGGGTTGGCATGAAGAATGAATAAAATGATTTTCGAAGTCATTAATATACAAAGAAAACAGGAAGGGGGAAATGCCTCCCCTTGCATAAGACCATTTGCATAATGAAAGAAGGAAGAAGTCTCAGAATTAAGCCTAACACATGATTTGATATCTTTATATAGATTCTTAATTATGTTGAGGAGTTTCCCTGAAATACTATTTTTTGCTAACTTCATGAATAACTTATTCCTGTTGATACTATCGAATGCTTTCCTGTAATCAATAAAACAACAATATAGTTTCTTTTTGTCTCTGAGATATAAAGATATTAAATTCTGAAGGGCAAATATTGCATCAGTAGTACCAAAACCGGGCTTAAAACCAAATTGCGCATCCGATATGATATTGTTATTCTCAGACCAAGTCAATAATCTCTGATTCAAAGCTGAATTAAATTTTTCGACAGATTGCTAACCAGTGTTATTCCCCTGTAATTATCAGTGTCATTGATATCTCCTTTCTTATGTATTGGAATGATGATGCCTGTCGACCAACTCTTTGGAAACACGCCGGTGTTAAGAATAACATTGAACAGCTTAGTTAACACGGAAGATAACTCGTTCTTAAACTTAAAAGAAATATTCATTTGATAAGTTATCTATTCCAGTAGCCTTGCCCCCTTTTAGTTTTATAAACACGTCAATAATTCATTAACTTCAATGTTTTTGTCTAGTTCCTCAAAATGATGTGTATCGTCTTGACCAGTATCATCATTTACATTGTGACTATTTACCGAATCAGCGACGCCTTGACAGACACGTTCAAAATGTTCCGCAAAGTCTTTAACGTTTAGTGAACTGTTTACGTTCTTCTTTTTCTTGAATATTTTATGAAATTGTTTAGGATTTTTCTTCCTCATAAAACTTAATTTATTTCCTTCAAGCCTCATATATATTCTTTTACTTTTTATTGAATATTTCTTATATAATCTTTTACTTTCCACTTTTACTCGGTTGAATTGACTTCTGTTTTTGTTAAATATTCTCAATGCACTGCGATAATCTGAATACAGGGATTTACATTTACTATCAAATCATGGTTGATCTTTTATTGAATTGCTCGATACTTTCTTGGGATGATACCTCGTTTCAACACGACAATGTGGGTCAAATACCTTTCTCAATATTTCGGTTATACCTTCTACTCCGCTATCAACAGAAATAACTGAGTGTTCTACATTACATACAATATTATCTAAATTTCCTAGTGTTTCGGATAATTGTTGTTTGATCGTATTGATATTCTCATCATTTTCCCATACATATCTAACTGACCTAGACTCGTCCGTGAGCTGATTATTTAAAACACCGTAATCATTGGAGCTGTGATGAAATATTTCTTCCAGCATAATATTTATTCCTTGGAAATTTTATCATATAATATTTTTTCCCAGGAACTTTTATTATGTATTAAAAATTCCGACAGGAAATTTTATTATGTAATGAATCTTCCATGATCATAATAAAAGTTCTCATGCCATGGAAAATATATTACATAACAAAACTTCCATCTGGAATTTTTTTCATGTTAAAAGTTCTGTTACTAGAACCATGGTAAAATCTTAAAGAACAAAAATAAGGATTTCATATATGTGCATAATAGATTAATAATTGTCACTAAGAAAAATATTATAATGAACTTATTCAAACATCGAATTCAGAATAAGAAATAAAAATTTCAAAAATCATGTACTGTATAGCATGGAAATTTGATCCCTATATTATTTCTTCCAATAGCGGAGTGTTTTACTTGTAGAAAAAAATTAAAAAGTTTAAAAATTATTTGAATAAAATTGAAAAGATAAATGTATTATTAATACATATGGACATACGAACCATTCCACAGAATTATTCCTGTAAGCTAACCATATTACTGTAATTATTGAAATGTTTAAATTATGAGAAAATATCTGTAAGTCAGTCATTTATGTATTTGAAGCATAGAAGGAAAACATATTACACATGATACTTACATATAATATTTCTTCTATTTCAAAGAAAAAGTAGTCCTTAGGGTAATGAATAAGAGTAAAACATCAACAATTTTCATGACAATGTTTCCGTCCATATAGACGGAAACGTTTTCATGAATATTGTTGATGTTTTACTCTATTTTCACTTACCAAAGGACTGCGGGAAAAGTATTATGGACAAGGAAAAGATATTCCATAATGAAAATTCCTGGGAAATTTCATTATAATAATAAAACTTCCAGGAGGAAGAAATATTATGCGGAAGAAAATTTCGTTCACAGAGCGTTCAGGAGATCTATTGTTAAAAGAGAGTAAATTCTATTGGGGCATGATCTGACCAAATGTTAAAGTCATGCACTTTAAACGAAGTAACAATATCAAAATACTGTTTATCAATAAGAAGATAAGCAATTACGCTAGAACCTAAATGATTATAAAAGGTGTACTTCCCCATTACATCACCTGTTTTTCTTCCATTACAAATTCTTAACCCAGAAGCTCTGCATAATTCTAACAATTTTTCTCCCAAAACTATTTACAGTTTTATCTTCAGATTGTCTACCAATAAATTCAAGAGCATCGTCCTCTACGTAATCAAAAATATTGGATATAAATTCAGATACAGACTCTGTAAGGGTGTCGTTTTCAACAAAATCATTACCTACACCAACTCGACTATTCAAATCACCAGTTAAAATAGTGATACCTGTACACATGTAGTCTGCAATATCATCTAATAGCTCATTGTAAAGATCTACATCATATACCTCGTCATAAATATTGTTTTCATGTGGTACATACGCATTACAAACATAAAAACCTTGTCTGATAGATCGGTTATTCTTAACCAAACAATAGTATCAAACACTGTTTTCTCAATGGTAATAAATCTGGACAAAGATGACTTGTACAATATTACTAGACCACCTCCCCTTCCCTTTTTTCTAAGAAATGTGAAGAATGAAAAATTTGCTGACAGATTTCCTAATTCTAGATCTTTCGAGAGCCAACATTCAGATAGTAAAATAATATCAAAATCATTCAAAAGTTTAAAGAATTCAGGATCCGTAAGTTTCTTATACAAACTTCTATTTACATTCCACGACGCTATTCTGAGTCCACATATGGGAGATTGATCGGGTCCAACCTCCGCGCGTCGCTAATCCTCGGACGGACTAGGCCCCTTAGATGCTTCATCGTCCATGCCTACCGACACAGTGGCCTCGTCATCATCATCGTCATTTACGCCAATAACAGTATCGCGCGCATCACAGAACACGTCATCGTCCTCATAGTCATAACTCATGTCTGGGTCATAGTAGCGACCGTTAATGTACAGACGGTCCCGCACCAACCGAACTCTGCTTCCGTCATTCCTAGCATCGCGCATCACCGGATAAAGTATTCTCCTACGCTCTGCTACATCTGTCGGAAATTGCTCCCGGATACCAAATTGACTGCCTTTCAGTTTATACGCCTGAGATTTGACAAGCTGCAGATCTCTTTGGAAAATAAAGCGAGCGACAATTGGGCGAAATTGCCCACTCACAAAACGTCCAAACCGGGGAACGTTTCCGACTGTAACATCTGTAGTGATTCCCAATTCTCGACTTATGAACATCTTCAGTTTTGATTCTGTATCCTCATTCCTTGACTCCCCTTCCAACCCAGTGAAAATAAGATTAGCTTTCATTGAGCGACACTGTAAATCTGTTATTTTCGCATCTGCTTCCTTCTCTTGCTTCCTCATTTTTTCCATACTGCGAGACATTCCTTCGATCATTATTTCATGACGCTTAAGATCCTTAGTATATCTGCTCTCTATACTCAGACACTTTTCTTCCAAATTTTTATTTTTTCTTGGGCACTTATCATTTCACGCTAATTTATTCTTTCCCTTTCTTCAAGAGCAGTCACTTTTCCCTCGAAACGTATCATCATTTCATTCATGTCGGAAACATTCTTCTCAACCACATCAATTTTGTCAAGTTTAGATAACCGCTGCATGATAGTCGTAAGCTTTTCATTTTGTTCGGCCAGTTTTGCTAATATTTCACTTCCATTGACTGATCCTACAGGTTTCGGTGTCGTTGTACTGGGTCCTGTCATGTTTGCATCACTATTTGTGGATTTTGTCCCTGCTGGCATTCCGTATATCGCCTGGCTAGCAGATCGTAATAAAGAACCCACAAAGGAATTGTTACCTGTACTACCTGAGTTGTTATTGTCCACTGTAGTAGTACCGTTACCTGTGTCCCCACTTCTCTCCATGCTATCACTCATATTCATCTTTTTACGTTTGTTTTTACGTATACGTCCCATTACGAGGTAGAATCTGTTTCAGATATCAAAGAGACGTATAAAACATATTAAGAATCCATCATGTAAAACTAGAGTTACACAAAAAATTTGGTGAAAACAATAGAGTTGCAATGGAGTTACGGAGCGCTTTAAAAGTACGTCCGTCTACCTCGACGACTACTCACTCTTCCTCAACCAAATTGAGCATCGACGGACCCCTAGCAAGCTAGAGGTGGGACCAGGTGCCCGGGAGAAGTAAGCATCCCCTGTTGGCTAGCCGCATCCGCCGTCGATGTTCATGCACGAAAATAAAAACAATATATAAAATACATGCATTGCACTGTCTGAGGTTATGTCTATATAGAGAGTGCTATGGCGACTTTAAGTAACACTAAGACAAAAAAGGGGATGGGCTCTGGGCTTGTTTTGGTCCTACCTACATGGATACTGTACTTGCGTTTCTTGGGCCCCTGCGTCATGCTGTCTGTTTGTATGTTCATTTAAGAGGGAAGAATTTATTTCACACCACAATTGTGCGTTCTTCAATACCTCGAAAAAGTAGGAGGAATGTGCGCACGTAATCCGGATAACTACACCGTCTGCTACTTGCATGGCAGATGGCCGTCCGAAGTCGGCACCGTTGGTCTCGCTGGTTTATGTGTGATCTTTTGTCTTTGGTGTTTCTATAGTGTGAGTTGGTGTTCCTTGTCTCTTTTGCGTCTCTTTATGTGCGTGTCTGCTCTGTGTTTAGGGAGTTTTGATAAGGGTGCTGCAGCCTAGTGCTGTTGGAGATTCCCTCCTTTGCTTCATAAGGTAATGATTACAAAATGTATTTAACATGTTTCATGTGATATATGAATATAACTAGAAGGGCGCGTTTTGGCAGCGCCACCTACAATGCATTCGACACTCGCAATGGACAAAGTTCATCAGATAAGATGTCCTTCCTCTTTTTATTGAGCTGTGTCATGGTCTCCACCCGTTTGTCCGTGTTTTCTTTTCGCGTGAGAAAGTTCTGATTTTTTTCGGTTTTTTTTCAAAATTTGTAATCATTTCTGTTGTGGTTTATGGAATCTGGTTTCGCTTTTTGTGTTTGACTTTCATTCACTGCCTTTCTATTGTGGTTTATGGAATCTGGTTTCGCTTTTTGTGTTTGACTTTCATTCACTGACTCTCTATTGTTGTTTATGGAATCTGGTTTCGCTTTTTTTGTTTGACTTTCATTCACTGACTCTCTATTGTGGTTTATGGAATCTGGTTTCGCTTTTTGTGTTTGACTTTCATTCACTGACTCTCTATTGTAGTTTATGGAATCTGGTTTCGCTTTTTGTTTTTGACTTTCATTCACTGACTCTCTATTGTGGTTTATGGAATCTGGTTTCGCTTTTTGTGTTTGACTTTCATTCACTGACTCTCTATTGTGGTTTATGGAATCTGGTTTCGCTTTTTGTGTTTGACTTTCATTCACTGACTCTCTATTGTGGTTTATGGAATCTGGTTTCGCTTTTTGTGTTTGACTTTCATTCACTGACTCTCTATTGTGGTTTATGGAATCTGGTTTCGCTTTTTTTGTTTGACTTTCATTCACTGACTCTCTATTGTGGTTTATGGAATCTGGTTTCGCTTTTTGTGTTTGACTTTCATTCACTGACTCTCTATTGTGGTTTATGGAATCTGGTTTCGCTTTTTGTGTTTGACTTTCATTCACTGACTGAGTACTTGCTACATGTAGTGAATGGCGAAAATAATTAACGACAGACGGACGGCGGCGATTGCAAATTCTAGCATTGCTCAATTTACAAAATACAAAATTAGTAGAGAATCATTAATAGTACTTGTTTCTTCCTTCCTAAGTTTCTTAAGATTAAAAGCTTCTTTTCGGAGAAATTGTTATCTTTTACATAAACTGTGTCACAACTGTTTTCTAAGACCCAAGGGTCAGGGGCTAAAAAGTATATCAGATGCACGAGCGTAACATTAGGCGTTAGTCTAAAAATAATGCTAAAAACTTTTTGTCAGTCATTATTTCTGAGAAATGGTGTTCAGAAGATTACTTAGAGTTGTATAGTAGAAAATGACCACATCCATTTTCCAAGACCCTGGAGGTCAGGGGCTAAAACTAATCATCAAGTGGATAATCAAACCACATACCTTTTATATATATTATGCAAAAAAATTAAACTCTATCAATCATATACTCTGAGAATTGATGTACACAAGAACGCATAATACATATGGGAGAAAATGACCACGTCCATTTTCAAAGACCCTGGGGGGTCTGAATCTCAAACAAAACATTATGTAGATGTACCATGCCAAGAAATTCTGTTCAAATCTGCCGGTCGTTTCGATACGGTAGCTTATTAAAACAGCTGGTATCATAATAGATGACAATTTATAACGGTTAACTCTGTAGAAACTAAATCGCTAAGGATTTCTTGGCATGGGAGAGTTATAGAGATACTAGTACCGATCCCAATTATTGCATATCTAGGTCATTGTCCTGTCAAATAGTTCCTATAATTTTATCATTTTTTCAACAATATGTAGAAAATGCACATACAGCGTATCTTGTATTGTCTTCCTGTCAATGTTTAATAAATAATTGAAATAAAATGGTGAGAATAGTTTAAAGTGTGTGAGACGTTTACATGTGTGGAAGAATACGTGTGAAAATGGGTCCTCGGATAAGTAAAATTCGAATAATTCCGGTCCCGACCCAGGTGCATGACTTTGAAAAGATATTTTAAAGAGTTGTGTTCTTTGAATCTTTACGGGTTTTTTTTCTATGTGATTTAAATAAAATTTCTGATCATTGATTATGAAGTTAAGCATACATATAGAAATGATATGACCAGCGCAACTCCCCCCCCGCCCATCCCGGTAACTTTTTTTTTTTGGATTCATTTTGATGAAAACTTTTTTTTTAAATATTATTTTCATTTAATGAATAACTTATTTACAAGCGAAAAACTAGCAAAGTCAGAGTCTAGCCTACGATTTTAAGCTTCATTCTGAGCTTATACCGTACATACAGAGAAAAACGCTGGATTGTGAAATTTGGGGGGGGGGGCGTCTTTCTCTTATTGCGGGTCGATATTTCGATATATGCATACTTTTTTCACCTGATATTGTTTATTTATGGTCACTGACAAAGAGCAAGGAAAAGAATAACATTACAAAGCCAGAAATTTCTTTTTTTCAGTTGATTTTACGCATTTTTTACAGATTGTTTTATCCCTCTCAGGCCTCACGGAAAAAATCATATAAATTCTAAAAATACAGCATGAAGTTTTTGCATTTAAAATATCCTTAGATCAAAGTTTAAAGAAGACAACACAGTTGATCTTATATAAATATCTTTATTTGGAAGAGAACAGGACAGTTTTGAAAATGTAATTAATTTTGCCAGATATTGCGTGCTTAGAAACAGTCATGCCAAGAAATTCTGTTCAAATCTGCCGGTCGTCTCGATACGGTAGCTTATTAAAACAGCTGGTATCATAATAGATGATAATTTATAACGGTTAACTCTGTAGAAACTAAATCGCAAAGGATTTCTTGGCATGACAACTAGACCATAGACCCATCATGTTTCAAAAAGAATTGATTTTGTATCCTTTATACTTTCTGAGAAATGATGACCACAAAATTACATACAGTTGAATAGAAGAAAATGACCACATCCATTTCCTAAGACCCTGGGGTATGGAACGCCATCGCTGTCTTACAATGAGACATTTCAATATATGGTATGGTTTAATCAATATATACATTATATGCGGTGGTAAGTACATTATATGCCGCGGTAAGTACATTATATGCGGTGGTAAGTACAGTATATGCGGTGGTTAGTACACTATATGCGGTGCTAATGAGTTAAAGAAGATCCTGACGATAATCTCAACAACACTCACAATAGAGCGCAAAATTAAACAAAGACGTTAAGTACATTATATGAGGTGCTAAGAACATTATATGCGATGGTAAATACATTATATGGAGTGGTTAATACATTATATGCGGTGCTAAGTACATTATATGCAGTGCTAAATACATTATATGCGGTGCTAAGAAGATACATGTAATATGGGGTGGTGAGTACATTATATGCGGTGCTAAGTTCGTTATGTGGTGATTTCGTTATGATAAACATTCTTATGACCAAGATTAAACATTTCTGAGACTCGGATCGCAGCTACGTTAAGGCACTCCCCGTTTTTACGTTTTTGTGGCCTTTAAACACAAACATTTATCTGAGAAGATAAAATAAATACTATGTTGTTTAATTGAGGCATATTTCATTGTATTTTAATCAAAAAAGTGAAAAGATTAAATCTTTGGCAATCAGTGAAATCAATTTCCACCCTCTCAAGCAACGGTGCGGTGGCGTAGTAGTGAAGACGCAGGACTGCAACTACCAAGGTCGCGAGTTCGATCCTGGCCACGGGTACATTTTATTTTCAATTTTTTTTTCGAAGTTCTTGCTTTTTTTAAAGTGAGAGGCACCATGATATCAATAGGCATTGTTTCCGTATATTGTATATGTTTGTACTTATTAGAAGAGCTTTGTACAGTACAGATAAATTATGTGACATAAGTAAAGAGTAGATTAATTATGTAACACTACGTTACTAATATATAAATAATAATTTTTATTTTAGCTTGTGATATTCAATTTACGTGGTCTAAGAGAGAGAGAGAGAAAAAAAAAAACAGGGTGACGTGAAAATTCTATATCATTACTTTTTTTTATTCTAATGATTAGAATAAAAAAATAATGATACAGAATTTTCACGTCACCCTGTTTATGAATATCAATGTAATCGGCAATCTCTGAAATCCAGAAACTGAAAAAAAAACGGTTGTATTTCTTTCTTCTCGGCCACTTATGCAGCTTTCTGGCGCGAAATACACACGCTGTAGATATAGAAAAATCGATTTCCTTCCAAACGGTTAAATATTTGATCGGAACACACTATGAATAGATTGTTCCATGATATAAAAAGAAAAAGATGGCAATTATAACCTACTTTTAATATCGCTCTAGAGATAAATTTTAAAATATTTTCCATCCCCCTTTTTTCGTTTTTGCCTGTGGACATTGTTTCCCCCCTCGCTTCAGAACCCCACTTGTCCAGAAAATGTGTTTTATTGATATACACCTTTGGTGAAAGTGGCATTGTAAAACGAGGGGGGGGACGCTGTTGTGTAAAAGCGTTTCCGTTTTCCATTGTTTTCTGTGTAAAAAATGCTTATTTTGACCCAAATACCGGTCTTTTCTTCCAACCCCCCCCCCCATGATAGAGCTGGGAAAAATGTTGAATCCTTTTGTGTTTATGTGTCCTTTTGGGTTAATGATAACCCGAGTCGCAAAAATTTTAAATCTTGGTCATCAGAATGTTTATCATAACGAAATCACCACATAACGAACTAAGCACCGCATATAATGTACTCACAATCCCATATAATGTTCTTAGCACCGCAAATAATGTACTTAGCACTGTATATAATGTACTTAGCACCGCATATAATGTACTAACCACCCCATGTAATGAACATACCACCCCATATAATGTACATAGCACCGCATATAATGTACTTAGCACCCCATATAATGTACGTACCACCCCATATACCGGTAATGTTTTAACACCGCATATAATGTACTAAGCACCCCATATAATGTACTTAGCACTCCATATAATGTACTTACCACCGCATATAATGTTCTTAGCATAGCATATAATGTACTTACCACCGCATATAATGTTCTTAGCACCGCATATAATGTACTTTTCACCGCATATAATGTTCTTAGCACCGCATATAATGTACGTACCACCCCATATAATGTTCTTAACACCGCATATAATGTACTAAAGCACTCCATATAATGTACTTAGCACCGCATATAATGTACTTACTACCGCATATAATGTACTTACCACCGCATATATTGATTAAACCATCCAATATATTGAAATTATGCATTATAAGACAGCGATGGCGTTCCATACTTGGGGTTGGAAACTCGAATGAAATATCAGGTTCACAGCTCGATCAAAGACCTTTTATATTACAAAAAGAATTAACTTTCCATCATTTATACTTTCTGAGAAATGGTGACCACAAGATTACATAGTTATACAAAGGAAAATTACAATCCCATTTTCTAAGACCCAGGGGTCAGGGGCTCAAACAAAATATCTTGTGTACAGCTCGATCATAGAAGTATAATATATATACAAAAAGAATGAACTTTCTATTTTTTGGCCGGATTGCAAAGCAATTCCGGTCTATGGATTGACGATGTCCGTCTGTCCGTCCGTCCGTCCGTCTGTCGTCAACATTTTGGTTAAAGTTTCTGGTTGAGGCAAAATCTAAGGAACTATATGCAGTAGAAACTTTATATTATACATGAAGGTTGCCCATGACAAGACCTTTCAATTTATGCCGTAACGTTTGACCTAGTGACCTTGACCATGGACTTTGACCTAGTTAAAGATTTTGGTTAAAGTTCCTGGTTTAAGCAAAATCTATGGAACTGTATGCTGTAGAAACTTTATATTATACATGTAGGTTGCCCATGACCAGACCTTTCAATTTATGCCGTAACATTGGACCTAGTGACCTTGACCTTGGACTTTGACCTAGTTAATGATATTGGTTAAAGTTTCTGGTTTAAGCAAAATCTAAGGAACTGTATGCAGTAGAAACTTAATATTATACATTTAGGTTGCCCATGATGAAACCTTTCAATTTATGCCGTAACATTGGACCTAGTGACCTTGACCTTGGACTTTGACCTAGTTAAAGACTTTGGTTAAAGTTCCTGGTTTAAGCAAAATCTAAGGAACTGCATGCAGTAGAAACTTTATGTTAGACATGTAGGTTGCCTCTGACAAGACCTCTCTATGTATGCTGTAATATTTGACCTAGTGACCTTGACCCAGTTAGTGACAAAAACTTACTTTGCAATCCGGCCATACCGTCTTTAGCGGTGTTTTATTATATTTTTTGAGAAATGGTGACCGCAAGATTACATAGGGTTATATAGGAACAAATTACCACACCCATTTTCTTAGACCCTGGGGGTCAGGGGCTCAAACAACTAGATCATAGACCTTTCATATTGCGAAAAGAATTAACTTTTTATCAATTATACTTTCTGAGAAATGGTGACAACAAGATTACATAGGGTTATATAGGAGAAAATTGCCACACCTATTTTCTAAAACCCTGGTGGTCAGGGACTCAAACGAAGTATCAGGTGCACAACTAGTCCATAGACCAAGCATGTTGCAAAAAGAATAAACTTTCCATCACCAACGGTTTCAGAGAACTTGAAACCACAAGAAATGTTTAACGGACAGATGGACGGACAGACATACGCCGGACACTGGGCGATCGCATAAGCTCGACTGGTCATAGACCAGTAGAGCTAAAAATGGCTAATTAGGACGTCTACTTTGGGCGAACGACAGACTGCACATTATGGTTTTGATCTTTTCAGCTTCGCTCTGAGTTTTCATTCTAACATGATAAAAAGACAGTCACTTATCGCAGTGGCATAACGCATCAGATTCTATGTATGAAATTACCAAATTACCAATCATAATCATTTATGTCCATTTGAATTGAAATGTGTCACTATTCTAGAAGCTATATTCATATTCATTTTCATCACATCAAACCAAACACTTTTCAACTTAACTTGACATTTTAGAATTTATTGAATGAAGTGAAACGTATATCAATACCTAGAATAAATTCACATCACTCAAAGAAAAAAAATTCTAATTCCTTTTCGCCAGTCCTCTTTCCCTTCATTCATATACTAAAGATGACTCTATATGGTATTTAAAGCCGGAAAATACCGAGAACTATTTTGGGAAACTCTCCGAGTTTTCTCGAGTGAACTGGCGTTTTTCGACCAATGAATGCTTTAATATTTGCCACACCTTCGGATATTGTAAATAAATAACACGTGCTTATATGTTTACTGTTGGAAGAATTGTTTTAAAATGCTCTGGGATAAAATTATAGGTATATTTTCTTGGTTTATCAGTAATCCCTTATTCTTAGATATATTTTCTTGAAATCTACCGTTGACTTTTTGTGATTCAAGACATGAGAGCAGTGTATACTGTCTAAATTTACTTTATATGAATTTATTTTAGGCCTATTGGGAATATTGTTATCAAAATAATTAATAAATCCTAATGTAGGGATTTTACCATAAAATTTATTAATAATTAAGATCCATGTATTATTAGATCATTACATTGCTCTGTGTCATAGAAACATTTTAGAGAAAAAAATATCAAAATCGGTTGATCGAGTACAGAGATAATGTGGTTGAAAGCTTAATGATTGGAGTCATTTATGTGACACAATTTACTATAGTATTCAATATAAAACTTCTCATGATGTGGCACCATTCAAATTTAACTTGAAGTGGTCAGTCAGCGTACTGAAATAGCTATAACTTGAATAAGCTTACTGCTATTTGAATGATCTGTACATCATTTTGTTTGTAAAGACTTCGGCTATTTGTTTTATATTACAATGGTAAATTAGTTGCGTTGCCATAGTAACCATTTTAAAACAAAATGACCACCATCGATTTAAATATACAAATTTTCAAAATCTTAGATTTCTAAACATAATTTTTACGTGTTTGACTTGAAAGATAATTGAAATAATATTTTAAGAAATCCCAAAAATGTGTAATTATAGCCTTTAAAGCACTTCATTTCGGTTGCCATGGCAAAAAATAAATGATTTTTCGTGTATCTAAATGTCTATAAAGATATACCTTTGTTCTTTTCGGTGAAATTAAGCTTACTTTGAAAAAAAATATAAAGGAGGAAGAAAAAAATACCAACATGCGATCTAACGAGTCTACCAGAAACACAGCTTTTGCGTAAATAACACCCCCCCCCCCCAAAAAAAAAAACACACACACACACAAAGAGAACACATGAGCGAATCCTTTAGAGTACGTAGGATAGTTCTGAAAAAAAATGTTGATCATTTCATATCATCGTAAATGAAAGCTTCATGTATATATTTTTAGAGTACATATAAAAGAAATCGAACACTTTCTTGATAACTTGCGTGAAATCGGCATGAAAGACATTATCACGCAGTAAATAATCAAGGGGGTCGAAGCGGATAAATCGGAATGCAGCTAGGTAAACCATCTTAAAATTTGGTGTTCTTTATATCAAAATAATCAGAAATGTTCAAACTTTTAATATTTAAGTGCGCAAAATAGAAAGGATGACATCAAAACTGAAAAGTAATACATATTCCCCTGAGAACTGAAAAATTTCACAACTTTCGTTATATTTGGAGTTCAACTTTTGCGCAACTTCGGTTATCAATCGGAGAGTCCTATCTATCTAACCATACATGAGTTTTATGGTATAAATATTTAAAAATAAGCTGAAATAGCCGCCAAACAGAACGACCCTCAAATTCACCATGAGCCGTCCACGTGCCATAGATATTTGAAGCGAGAGATGTACAAATTCGTGCGTTGTCGTCCATTAACTCGATAATTTCACCGCTTCTGTTCATATTTTCATAAAAAATACAATATATTTAAAAAGAATAAATATCACTTTAAAGTTTAAAGAGAGAATCAAATGCTTTTATAAAAAATCCTTGTAGAAATCGTGAGGTAAGTTTAGTTTGGTAACCGACAAATCGATTTGTCAGCTTGAAAGATCACGTGACTGAAATCCCTACCTAATGCGTGCATTAGTACCATTTTCATTTCATGATACCTAATATTAATAAGAATACAAGACTTCGAAAATGGGGGTGTTTATGATCACCTGTTTCCCACGGCCTGTAACGAAGAAGGTAAATAAGCCATCTAAAACAATTTTTTTCTGTTTTATTTTATAAAGTATCTAAGAAAAGTTGTTTTTAAAATAAAGTGGACTTTTTTGTATCTGCTAGAATTATTTTTCATGTATAGATGTCGATAATTGACCATAATATAACTGCCTCAGATATAAGGGATCTCGACGCAAGTTCGCCCTCGCCATCACGACTACGAGTACAACGTGACCTTAGGCCCGATTTAATTTACCATTTTCTCGACTATTTCAAGACGTTATATCAAAATATTGGTACCAAAATGATCAGGATAAACTATTCTACTTATTCGAGTCGTTTTTATGTTGTCATAGGTAACATATTTAGGGCATTCATGGTTTTGAATATCACAACCCTAACATCTCGTTGCCTAATTTGCATATCAAAAGGGCACGCGAGATGTTAACGGGAAAAGACGAGATTCCAATCTTTCTGTTTATAAGTCCTTGCTTTAACCAAAAACCTAATATTTCAAAGTTTTGAAATCGTTTTGAGTTTTTAGAAGTTAAGATTTTTGGCTAAAATTTCAAAAATCTATCACATTTTTAACTTTTGGAATTTTAGATTTTTGAGTAAAAACCTAAACTTTCAAATATTCAAAACCGTTTCAGACATCTCAGTTTTTGTATAGTGTTTAAAATATAAAATCGGTCAGTTTTACACTTAACAATTCAAAATTTTAAAATAGTTTTAAATTTTTGATATTTGATATTTTTAACAAAAACCTAAAGTATCAAAGTTTTAAAATCGTACATAGATTTTAGAAGTTTTCATTCTTGACTAAAATATCAAAAATTTGAAACGTTTTGAACTTTTAGAATTTAAGATTTTTTACTAAAAACTTAACTTCAAAAATATCCAAAATCACAATTATCGTTTTAGATTTTTGGAGTCATAGAATTTTTATATATTAATAGTTTACATTCAAAAATTTCAAAAGTCAAAAGAATCTTTAAGGCATGTGAATGATCATGATCCTATTGCCCTCACTAATAGTAGGAGTCGCAATCGGTACAGATTCTGAATCAGATATTAACAATAGACTACCATAGTAAAAAGGAATATGGGGAGATAAGTTTTGGCATATAAATTCATTATGCCATAGGT
Source organism: Pinctada imbricata (assembly GCA_033119305.1). Lineage (NCBI taxonomy): Eukaryota > Metazoa > Mollusca > Bivalvia > Pterioida > Pteriidae > Pinctada > Pinctada imbricata. Next base: position 43,593,251 of record VSWD01000014.1, read on the forward strand.
CAAGCTTGTTAATCGCAGGAGACCAGTTGACTAATCCTCAACTAATATCTGTCATTTACTATTAATTCCGTATATTTAAGGTGAATTCTTTATATATTATCATTGAATAATCGTCTTATCATGCCACCCCCTGGATCAAATGATCAGGGGCATATTGTTTTTGTCCTATCTGTCTGTCTGTCTGTTGTCAACTTTAACCTTCGCCATAACGTTTGAACCATATGCATTAGAGATAGAGACGTCATATTTGGCTTGCATACTCAATTAATAAAGCCCTTTCAAAGGACACCAAGGTCAATGACCTTGTAACCTTTACCATGACATTTATGCTAAATATAAAAATAGCATTTTCCGACTTTGTTGTCACCGTGGGCACATACACATCTTGTTTTTCTACTTCGTTTCCTTACGTGGTGTGCTGTATTAAGTGCGATCTTTATGACTAGAACTCTCCAAACCATCTGTTGACTTTTAAGATTTTTGAACGTAAAAACTCTAAAGATCTAAAGTTTTAAAAATTCAAAAACCTAAAACGGTATTTGTGATTTTAGATATTTGGAAGTTCAGGTTTTTAGTCAAAAATCTATAATTCTAAAAGTTCAAAACGTTTTAGTTTATTGATTTTTCAGTCAAAAATCTAAACTTCTAAAATTTGTAAATGATTTTAAAACTTTGATATCTTAGGATTTTGTATAGAATATCAAAGATCTAAAATTCTAAAACATTTTAAAATTTTGAATTGTTAAGTGTAAAACGGACTGTTTTAATATTTCAAACAGTATACAAAAACTTAAAAATCTAAAACAGTTTTGAATATTTGAAAGTTTAGGTTTTTACTAAAAAAGCTTAATTTCAAAACATTAAAAACGATAAGATTTTTGAAATTTTAGTCAAAAATCTAAACTTCTAAAAACTCAAAACGATTTTAAAACTTTGAAACTTTAGGTTTTTGGTTAAAATATCAAAAATCTAAAATTCTAAAACGTTTTAGAAATTTGAATTGTTAAGTGTTACACGGACCGCCGCTGATCACGATTTTGAGAAAATTTTACAAACTGTATGTTTAAGATGGAAAATACAGATACTTAAGATCAATTCCGCGAATTTATAAACACAGACTTAATTGTAGATGGCGCCACTGTAAAGAATTCAAGCTGCGTACCGTTCAGGGCATCCATCAAATCTATTGATTCATAGGCGGATCCAGATGTTTTCAAGGAGTAATCACCCTATTTTCATTATAAGACGTACAAAGCTCTTAACCCATCGATTCTAAATTTTTAAGATTTAATTTATAGAGGACGCAGTCCGCGCCGCAGGCGCGGACGTAGTCCTCATCAAGGTAACACGTGTATATATATAGGAAAAATGGTGTTTTTCAATTGAATTCTATGCTATACCTATAGGTTCCAAAACCGTGGTCAATGACGTCATTCTCCCCATTGCCCATTTGATCGGCGTGAAGCGCAAGCTTATTTTTTTGACAATGTCACTTGACGACAGAATGAAACCCATCGATGACCAAGATTTCTCGATCTCCTTTGAATATTCTTCGTTTGGCTTACTCCTCCAGTGTCCCATTGTATGATTTGTACTTTGCTTCACGTAATACTGACATTGCACCATCATTTCCAACATATATCATGTTTAGTCCGAATATCCTCTTTGAAAATTACAACGTGACGTCAGCATGCGACGCGACGTCAGCATACAACTTTGTTTCGCGGACTTTCTTTCATCGACAGCTTCCTCAGAAAAATCCATGGATAAACTCATAATGCTGCGAGAAAAAAAACAAACAAAAAAATATCAGCGCGATCAGCGACTTACCGAACTTCATTTTGCTTTCGAGGATGATTTGCAGCTGATATTTTGATACCTGTAGATCGAATTATGTGGTTTCTCTCCACATATATAAGATCTACATGTAGAATATACAGGAAATCTATGCAGTGTAAATCCCAACACAAACTTCTAAATGTCTGCTGCCTTTGGTTCTGTTTACAACGCGTCACAACTTACGTCATCATTTACAGTATTTAGTACAAATAGGTCAACACAGCTTGGGCTCTGTTCAAAGCATGAAGTATATTTTTTCTGTCAGAAATAAGGCTGGGTATTTTTTTTCCCTTGGAGGTAAATCAAAAGCGGATCCAAGGTAGAGGGGTGAAGGCTTCAGTTTTTTTTTTAGAAAGGGGGGGGGGGGTTGATTGAATTAAAAGGGGGGCCGGGGCGGACAGGGGGTAGTTTTCTACTAACTTCTCTCCCCTGTCCCTCTCCCTTCTCCCACCTCCTAATTAACCTCTCCCTCACTCCCTTCTGCCTCCCTCCAGCTGCCTCCTTCCTCCCCCTCCCATTCATCCAAGTGCCTCTTATGGGGGTGGGGAGCAGACATGGGGTACCCGCTCTCTCCGCCCCCTTATCTCCCCTCCCACACCCTTCCTTCTTCCTCCTCCCTCCCTCTCCCCCTCTCTCCTTCCTCCAGCCCCTCCCTCTCCCTTTCACCCTCTTTTAAAGTAAAGGAATGAGCAAGAATTTTGTCTTCAGATACATATATTACATTGGAAAATCATTTACATTCTTTAGAAGGGAAAATCCTGTAATACTAATGTTATACTGTACTTAATTTGTAAGTTTTAACCCCCTTTTCCAGATCATCCCATAAAACGATATATTGCTGATAACACTATAGACGGCGCCGAAAAGGAAGTTTTCTCTCTCTTCTACATTTTGAATGCTAATTTTTCCGGTGAAAGTAAAAGGGGAGAGGGGTGGGTGGGTGCAAGGGGGGGGGGATACATATTCCTGATACGACAACTGACATTTCATCACCCAATGAAATTTAAAAAGTAAAGATTTAAAAGTTTAATTGAATTCATTGAATAATCAAGATACATGTTAATCTTACAATATATAAATACTTCAGAAAACAGTAAAATTCTTTTTTCTTTTTTTAATTTTAATGGTTTGTGCCCACAGTTTTCTTGCCCGAGTTCTCTTTTCCTTGGTTTTCGTCAAGGTCCAAGGAATTAAAATATATAGATTAAGATGACATCACTTGATCTTTTCTTATCTGTCATTTATGTTTCAAAATTAAGCATTGCGATTTCATGTTTTAACTGATTGTTTTGTGACACTGAGAATTGTTTCCCCGCATTTACGAGTTATGTGCATGCTGTCGATTTAGAAATTGTCTATAATATCCCCTCTCCTGTAGATGATTCTGGATTTAAAGAAAAAAACTAATGTAAGGCTGCGATAAAGACGGTAAAAATGATGCTGGAAAAAATAACAAGAACACATATTGTATGACATATTTTATTCTTATTAACTTAGTAAAAAAATATTCAATGATGTATAGTGAAAATTGGGTATTAATTCATTGAAATTATATTTCACCTGCGTCCTCACAATGGCTTTGCCATAATTCATATTATTTTAACCGACAAGCGAAGAAATAAAGAAGCAAAAAAAAAAAAGATAAATAAAGGAGCTTTAACAGATAATTAATAATTATTGTAAACGACTTTGCCAGCAACAATTTTCCCGTGTGATTGTCAAAATAAGATGTGTTCGTCTGAATTTGTAATATGTAAGACATGTAGAATCAAAGGAAAAAAACAAAGGGACAGCATGATCATGATGATTTGTTTTATTTTGATGGTTGGTGCTTCAATATCCCTATTAGTACAAGTAACATGACTTGGTCGACCAGTTCTGTAAAATGCCTGCTCTCGATTTCACTCATATACGTGCGAGATGTGACTTTGTACAGATGTATTAAGTAAAGTTTTCCTTCTAATACTAATACGTTACTGGTATTAGGGGTTTGTAAAAAAAAACTCGATGAGAAGGACACGGACCCATTCGACCCCAGCCGACATGAAAACCCCCACTGTATCCACCGTTGGAGCTCTAACACATCAAAGTACTAAGTTTTATTTTCGTACTCCCAAAAGCACGACATAAGCGGGTTACTTATCAGGGTTGATAGTCATAATTTAATGTTGCTGTTAAAATTTTCTGAGTACTGTATGATGAAATCCCTCGAGAGATATTTTGAAAATATATCAATGAATACGGAATTGCCAATAGAATTAAATTTAACCTATCCAGATTTATCCCAGAGCATTTTAAAACAATACTTTGTAAAATAAATAGAAGCACGTGGTATCTATTTAAAAATTCTGGAGGTGTGTCAAATACTGAAGCGCTCTTAGGACGAAAAACGCCATTTCACTCGAGAAAACTCGGAGAGTTTCCTAAAATAGTACTTGGTATTTTTAAATACTATATAGAGTAATCGACCAGATTTGTTAAACCTCCTGGATATGTAAAATATATGTAAAATAGAAAAATTGTAAAGCAAGGCCCTATTCGTATGGTGTTTAATTCAAATAAAATGAAGTTATTTTAATTTACATATCGATATTCAATGTGATGTAGCAAATGGCTTCCAATTATCTTATGTCATTCATTTTTTTTCTGTGATATCAAATTACTTAATGCTTGTAAATCGTTATATCATAATCACATAAAATTATATATCAATAATCATATACATTTCCTTTACACGATATATATCACTTGATTGGAAGTCACCATTTATAAGTACATTCAATGTGAGTATTTATAGACTTTCACTTTGCCATCAAGAAACCCACACCAGATATTATCACCGTAAATAGATATCACAGTTGGTACTAATTGTTCATACTGACATAGTTTACATAGATACATCCCTTCAGAACTCAGCATGTGGATTGCCCTGCTGTAATACTCAGTTAACAGAATACGACATTTGACATCACACTCAACATCTCCTGGTGAGAACTTTTCAGACTCCAGTCCATCTCCTCTATACGTAAACTTCACACGTCCATCTTTATGTAGTACGACAAGTTCTCCATTGTCACCACTGAGCCTGTTGATAACACACACGTCCTTGTTCTTGTTCTCCGCTGTCTTGCTCGGCAATGTAAACAGTCTTGTCTTACCATCCTCCCTGAACTCGTACGTGTGGAGCACCTTCCCTGTGAGAGTCATACGCTGGACAATACGGCGGCTGGTCGGTACTAGATTGTAGGAGTCACCATCATCCCTCAGTGTAACCAGTATGTCGTCATTCTCTGTCTTACTGATGAAGGTAGGATATAATGGTTTGGTATCAAATGTTGATATTGTCTTCTCATCTTGAGTTAGAACTGAAATGCTTCTTTTCTCTACATCACTAAGAACAATGTCTCCACCTCTGGACGTGATAAGATCATAGCCAGGAGTTTTCATTACTTTAAGTTCCTCTCCAGCTCCATCAAGTAATTTCATGTGACTGTCATCGTAGACTTTAACCCAGATGTTTGTATCGGAGACAGGTTTTATTGACGTTATGACATTAGAGTATCTGTCAATTTCATTCATTTCTTCCACAGATACGCTGTGTATTTCACCTATCATGTTCTCAAGAACCTTCATATTCATCTGCCCAGGTACAAACACTGTAGTACACGTGTACTTATCATCGCTGTAAGAGAGAGCCTTTTCCAGTTCACCTCTCATCTCCTTCTCCATGTCTAGAATGTCATGGTCAGGTAATGTATTGATATCCTTGTCTAGAGCTGTCGTTACCATATCCAGGTATTCTACTTTCTGTTTCAATACTACGCGTTTATCTTTATATATTTGTTTGGCAGCCTCGGATTTTTGTTGACAAACATCTATTCTGTCATCGAATAATTTGTTTATCCCATCGATGTATCTTTGTCTTGAACCATTCAAAACTGATTTGTTTTGTTCAAAACGCGTGTCTTCCTCCTGTATTTTTCGCTCGAGGCGGTGCAAGTCCTTTTTTAAACCCGGAAGTTTTTTTGCACGTATTTCTTTACATTCCTCTGGTAGACTATGTTTTTTCTCCCTCAGTATGTCCGTGATAGTTTCCCAGTCGTGTGAAGAATGCTCCTCCTTGATACATGTTGTACATACTTTTTTATCACACGTTTTACAGTAAGCATGAAGCTCCTTTTTGTCGTGGTTTTCACATATTTTCAGAGCGAATTGAGCCTTGTATAGACTAGTAGCCATTTTGTTAGTAGGTTTCAAGAGTTTAAAGTACTGGTTATGACGTATATATTTATTCTGAGATAGTGCGTATCGTAGCTTTGTAAAGTTTGATATGAACTGATCGTCTGATTTCAAATGATTCTTAGGAACGGTCCATTTTATATGGGGGGGTCCCTTACAAGTGATGTTGATAGTATGTCTTAATTTACAATTATGCACGGTCCATTTGATATTCGGGGAGAGGGGGCAGGGGGCTTGGGATTTTTGTCAGAGCAAGATTATTTTTTTCGCCCCGGACCGGAGCAAAATTATTATTTTTTTTTTTTTTTGGAAAGTTGGAGCAAGAATTTTTTTTTTTCGTACAAGTGATGTGCAATATATGGTTATATATTAAGTATGTTTGTGTTTTATCAATAGAAATTCATTATTTTAACTCAAAACTCTAAAATGTTACTTATGACTCTCCCCTGGCACCTGGTCTCACTTCGGAATGTTGTTCATTCCGGGGTTCGCAACCGTTTCGATGGGAATTCTTACGATTTTACTTTGCCTTCTCGACTTTGAGACTGAATAACGGCTAGGTACTTCTTTGATGTTTATTTATATTTATACATAAATTCAATTCACTTCTAAACAGTCAGAGATAAAAAAATTTTACAGTATAATCCGCTGTGAATAAAATATAAGATACAAGTAAGAGGGTCTGAGGGAAGGGTCTTCCAGACAAATTTTCAAATTTAGAATATAGTTATTTGTGAAAAACTGAAGTTCTCCTTCAAAGCTTGTATATAAAAAAAGTAGAATCTATGGTGATTTATGCATCTTATTAATAGTACATTACATTGATAATACACTAAGCCTTTCAGGAAGCCCTTCTTTCTTTAACACGCATTCTTTTGATATTTTGAAATACGAAGTTTGCCATTAATGAAATAATGTCTTTGATAGAAAAGAATGGCGAGCGAAGAGAGCCAAAATGTTTTTATATGAATGGTAAACTGCGGCGAGCGAAGCGAGGCGGGAAAATTTTCAGGAATTTTAAGCGAAATTTTATGGTAATTCTTCAAATTCAGATTACTTGTAAGAGCAAGATTATTTTTTTCCTGACACACCGTGAGCTAATTTATTTTTTCCGTCAAAATTCAGAGCAAAATTATTTTTTTCGAAAAAAAAACCCAAGCCCCCCCCCCACCCCCAGAATATCATATGGACCGTGCCTTAGAGACCGTAAACTTTTTCACATTTTCGATTTCTCCTCCGAAACCACTTAGAGGATTTTGATGAAACTTTGTATGCATGAGTACTAATTAAGGAAACCACTTGATTTGTATGGGGCAGGAAGGCTTTTGCCAGCCGGAAATTTTTTCAGCCCTTTTAAGAGCCAGATTTTTTTTTTATTTTAGTTTCTGGAATGACATATGAGACCTATAATCTTTTCACGTAAGTGATAGTCAACGCAGATTATGGTGGCATACTTCTGTCCCCTACATGCGAGATATTTCAGTACAGATTATGTTAATATGCAAGATAATTATGTCGACATACAAGATAATTATGTCAACATGCAAGATAATTTTGTTGACATGCAAGATAATTTTGTTGACATGCAAGATAATTAAGATGCATGTTGACATAAATAAGTTACATGTCGACGTAAATAAGTCGCATGTCAACATAAATAAGTTGCATGTTGACATATTTAACTTGAATGTTGATATAGTCTGAAGAAAAATACCTTGCAAGTAGGAGGCAGAAGTATGTCACTGGCTATATTGTGCTAATAACTTTTGAATTAGATTTCCTTCCTTTTAATAAAGTTTGTTTCATATTCATTTGTACTTAGTTTATGACACACAAAAAAGTGTTTAGCGGGCATGTGGAAAGGTCGGAAGAGGGGGGGGGGGCAATTTCATGATCCGGAAAAAATAAATATCACGGTGTAAAGACGAATAATGACCCCCGTAGAAAAATGACCGAGGGTCATTATTCGTCGTAGAAAAATTGACCCCGGTCAATATTCCACGGGCAAGGGGGTCATTTCTTGCCTGTAGAATAAGTATCACCAACACCAAAAATTGCACACCCCTCATGAAAGATATTGACCCCCGTAGAATACCGACCCCCCTCTAGACATTTTTTTAACAATTATTGAAATTGACTATTCGACTAATATTTCAACGCTACAGACAGATAATACCTTTATGAAAGTCGGTATGTACTACGGTATAAGAAGAATCATTCGCTGACACTTTCTTTCGCGGATTTATAAAAGTAAACATTTTCGCATGGACAATAATCCGAAGATTTATATAAGGTTCCTTTCAGTTATGGCTTTGGTATTTACATTCACTGAGACACACTTTTGCGATAAGAGGCTTACTGCGAAAGCAGCGAAGGTTAATGCACATCGAATGATTCTGCGTATACAGTATCTTGAATTTTATCGAAACTTTACAAAAAAAAAATGATAAATTTCAAGTACTGACCTTGACCTAGACGAACTTAGAGGTATAATCTGTTCCCGCACATTTTTCCTTGGCCTTTTAGAGCCAGTTTTGATTAAGAATGATCTCATAGACACACAGACAGTCACAAATAGACGCAAAGACAGGCACATAAACAAAGTTACACAAAGACAAACAAACAGTCAAGAACATATAGATAAAAGTCTGACAATCTCACAGCGTCAGACTGAAAAAACACAAGGACAAACAAAAAGACTGACAAATACAAAGACAAACAGATATAGACAGTCACAAAGACAGACAAAGATAGACACATACACACATACAGACAGACAGACAATCAGACACAAACAGATGTGCTTTCTCGTAGACAGACATTGACATAGAAAAGAATAATACACATGGCTATGATTTTCAGTATCACCTCCATTTTCCACAGTTTTTCAGAAAACTTTCCATTGACAGAAGAAAGACATAATAAGAGATAGACAGACATATAGACAGAAACAATACAGACTGACTCAAACATACACCTTTTCACATATACAGACACGCAAAAAGATAAATACATGCAGAAAAATACAGACAGAAAAACTTACAGGTACATGCACAGACAAACACACACAGAACGATATCCAGACAGTAAGGCAAGCAGACACAAAGAAAGATACACAGAGGAACTCACCTACAGACAAATAGACATTAATAGACGCACAGATGGAAAGATACACCCAGACAGACAGACCGCATAGACAGACAAAGACTTACACACAGACAGACATGACAGACATAAATACAGTCAAACACATACAAAGTATTCAGGACTACTGGTTCACTCGCAAGACAGACAGACAGGCAGGCAGGCAGGCGGACGGAAAGAGGGAAAAAGGAGTACAGAAAGTAAATAAACACGCTCAGACAGATTAGAAAAGTTTTTTTTTTAATATTGATAGAAAGGAAGGAAGGAAAGGACAGACATAAAGACAGACACAGACAGATTGACAAATAGACTTACACACAGACAGATCTAGACACGACAGACATAATACAGTCAAACACAACAACGCACATATGCACTCTCAGACAGACAGATAGACGGACGGATAGAGATTCAGGGATACACATACGCTCAGACAGACAAGAACAGTTTTTTATTGATAGAAAGAAAGAAAGGAAAGGACAAACATAAAGACATGCACAGACAGGTAGACAAACAGACAGATATACAGACATGCAGATTATATAAGACAAACTGAGTGAGCATTTAGAGTTAGGTCCATTCATAACCAATCTAAAATCTCTATTGGATGCAAACAATGAAAAAGATAAACTACAAACCAGTAACGGTAAGGGGAAAATCTGCTATGGGGGAAAGACTATTACAAAGCAGTTTTTTTCCGGGGGGCCTACTATGGGGAAGAACTATTATATAACACCGACAGGACCAAATGATTTTTTTTTTCTTATCATTTTCTGAACTTCTTATGCATTCTAAATTATCTTACTGATTCTAATTTCATTTCTGATACATTTTTGAACTTCAACATTTTTTCAAAATAGCTTTTTTCCATACGTTTTCCCCTACGATAAGTTTGAAATACTTTTAGTGGTATTCTAGTAGAATTTTATAAATCAATGCTTATGTGTATGAATTTTCATGAAAAGTTAGAATTTTTGAATTAATTATAATTCTTTAATACTCTTTATAGCTGGAAATTGGAATCGAACTGGAGATTTTGAACCATGGTTAACCAAAATTTCGGGTACAACCCTAATGGCGAGATATGTAATCTTCGATTATCCTATTATTTAATAATGTCATCTGACAGTGAGGAGGTTGTTTTACACTACAATTGTACGTTCTTCGAGACCTCTGGTAATCGGAAAAGTGGGAGGGTTGTGCGCACGTAATCCAGGATAACCACACCTTCTGCTAGTTACGTGGCAGATGGCCGTCCTAAGTCGGCACCGGTTGCCCATTGGTCTCGTTGGTTTATGAGTAGTCCTTTGTGTTTGATGTTTCTGTGTTGTACGTTGACGTTCCTTGTCCCTTATCGTCTCTTTCTGTGCTTGTCTGCATTGTGTTTTTGCATTCGGTGTTTTTTGGGTTTTGTTGTGGGTGCTGCAACCTGGTGTTGTTTGATCCCCTCCTTTGTTTAATAAGGCTCATAATAAGCATTATATAAATTGCATTCGCTGTAAGATTTCCAGTGTTCTTAGGTGAGCGATGTGGCCCTTGGGCCTCTTGTTTTCATTTAGAAGTGTACACGCTGGGAATTCCCATAAAGCGACAGTGACTCTGTGACTTATGCACTAAAATTTACCTGAGCGCCGTGACGATGGAAAGATGAGTAAATGTTTATCTATACATATTAACACGCATATATCTGTACATAATTTAATTCATGTGTACAATATCAAATTATAAATACTACGTGTAAGTTAAGAGGCAGGGCATTTAGGTTTCGAGCAGTAAATGCACTTTTTAGATTTCAAACACGTTCATGTATGTTATATTTACATTACAAGTAGATTCCCCATGTTAAACGCTCACTAGGTAACTAGAATTATATTCCTATAACTTCGGTTGCTATCATGACGTCACGTAAAAGATTTGCATGTAGGGAGAATTTACCAACGTTCAAATACATTTGACGCTAGAACAGACAAAATGCGCGAAGAGTATGCAAATAGAAATTACCGGTATTAAGAATAAATGTAAATATAAGTAATGACTGTCTTACTTTTGGTGTTCATGGGTGTATAATTCTGGTTGGACACGTGCAAATTTTCCGAGAATCGCTTCGCGATTCACGGAATTTGCACGTGACCAACCAGAATTATACACCCATGAACACCAAAAGTAAGACAGTCATTTCTTAAATAAAGCGATTTAGACTTGAAATGAAAGTCATATAGAGCGCTTTCGACTGATGATCAGTTAGAGACTTTGAAATGTAAAAGATGAAAATCAAAATCTTTGTTGAAAAAGAGGTTCATCGTTCAGCGAAATATTGTTTGTATGAGCTATGCTAAATGCATATCATTAGTGGAAATGAAATATTTGGTTCTTGAGAGATAAAAACATCATGAAATCATGTTGATAAAGTAATTTAAACAAAACACATTTGTCCATAAGTCGATGCAATTTCACTTTTTGTATAATGTGTTGATTTTTTGATATAAGCTTTCATTTTAGTTGAAATCTCGGCTCTTAATGTGAAATGAGACAGGCAAACAGGCGCCAAAAATGGTTTTCGGACAATGATTCAAATATGAAAATTGCTAATGCAATGAAAATTCAAATACCTACTCACCATGAGTCAAGGATGACCCCTACTGATTCTGGGGTCAAAAAGTCAAGGTCTTAGGACTTACAAATTTTTCGGATTATATTATATTATTGCACCAACGATATTGAAACGTGCCAGCGATGTTTCCCGTGCGTCATGATTGACCTCTAGTGATTTTGGGTCAAAGGTTGAAGTCAAGGTCATATGACTCTGATTATGGAACATGAGTTCCGGATTATAGTTAAGCATGCATTTCACCTCTCATCATGAAACTTGCAAGAAACAATTTCATTGCGTCAAGGATGATACCTTTTGATCAAAGGTCAAGGCCATAGGTCTTTGATATTTGAAATTGGTTTGCGGATCAATTTAGAACGTGTATTGCACCTATTTTTATGACATTTATCAAATATATTCCAGCGAGTGAAAAATGACACCTATTATTTCTGAGTTCTAAAGGTCAAAGGTTAAATTCAGAGGACTCTGATAATAGTTTCTAGATAATGTAAGAGCATTAACTGCACATATAATCATAAAAGTGAGGTTTATAAACACCGCCAATTGTGCCTCGTTCGAAATTCATGTGAAATTTATATAAGATTTACATCATATGAAATTTACATGAAACGAGCAAGAACATGAAATTAACAAGTTTTTAAAATGAAATTTATGTGAGGTTCCTGATATGAATTTCAAGTAAATTAAATTTCGCATAAATGTCACAGAGAAAAATTCATGTGAAGTATTTTTATATGAAATTCATGTGAAATATTTTTCACATCAATCTTAGGTGAAATTTTATTATACAATGTATATAAATTTCATATAAAGTTTCATGCGAAATACATGATACTCATTTCATGTAAATTTTATGTGAGGCACAATTGGCTGTGTATATCTAATGGTTTTGGAATGAAAAGGGCAAAGGTCAAGGTCGACGCCACCATAGAATTTTTAATTTTTACCTCCTTTTGAAAAAAATACTTTAGGCACGGCCCATTTGATATTCTTGGGAGGGGGGAGGGGGGCTTGGGTTTTTTTTTTAATTCTACATTTAAAAATTTGTCGGTGGACCTTCTCCTCAGGCCCTCTTAAATATATGTACCTTACATAAGTTTTGTTTATTGGAAATTATATTGTAAAAATCTTTTGTGAATTGAATACTAAATTACTTGCACAAAAATAAAAGTAATATTTAGAGTTTTGAGTGAAAATATAAAGAATTTCTATTGATAAAACACCAAAAATTCTTAATATGCACATCATTTTGTTAACAAAAAATTTCCTTGTTCCAACTTTGCAAGAAAAAGTTAATTTTGCCCTTGTCCGGGGCGAAAAAATAATCTTGCTCCGGCGAAAAACCCTCCCCCCCCCTCCCCCCCCCCATATCAAATGGACCGTGCCTTAAACTTGAATGGTCGTCTTTGGTCCAAATTTCACAACCTTCATCTTGAAATTAATCAAGACTAAATGAAGAATGATGTAAATTGTTTGATAGTCAAACTTTCGGGAAAATTCATTCAAGACAAGCTTCCTATATTTGAAGTCTATGTCTTTATGTACGCCTAGATGTAATTTTGTGCATTCTATAAGTATTAGTGTCCGAAATTCTTATTTGCAGCAATTTAGCATCTATAGTCCAAATGCATGCGAGGGAAATTCTGAGAAAAGAATGGTTTACACGAACAAATGCATGAAGTTATTTTTCTTTTTAATTATTTTAACGTTTGACGAAATATACTTCATCACGTCAAAACATTTCCTCAGCACCTCATTCTGGACAAAAGTATGACTATTCATAAATTTCAGTTGGCTTTTAAATTGTTCAAGCACCACTGTTGAGGAGTTATTACATGTATAAAAAGAAACAGTCATGACTGACGCTTTCATTTTTTTTTCCATTGATAAATTTATTTTAAAAGAAGCCCAATTTTTGGTATCCTTCTTGTATTTCATATATGAACTGTCTAAATGGAACTTTTCCTTTTATATTGATACAATAAAACTTATTCATTACAATAAATAGGGACCTTTCCTTGTTAAGAAAATGACGAATTATTACATTTTTATTCCAGTCATTAAAGTGTTTTGATCAATTAATCCTTACGATGATTAAATAATCTCAAGTAAGGTATTGTGTGAAGTATCAACAAGTGTGGCTAATAATAATTGATTCAATTACGACAGCTTATTTCTTCAAACCCAAGAAAAATGAAAATTTTCTTCTCAGATCGTTGAGAAAATTAGCATATCGAATGACTAAAGCGCTTTATGGAACCAAGGCGCTTTATGTGAATTCCCAGCGTGGTGTAAATTGGGACAAAACTGCACTTCCTGTCTTATTAATTTCATCTTAAAAACTTCACCGGGTACAACGCAGCGTTACGGGGGCTTGTTGTGCTGCGACCCGGGGCTTGTGCTGAGGCGATGAAAAACAGACCGAGCTGTGCATCAGCTTCTAAAACTCCAGAAGTAAGTTACCTAGGCTCCTAAAACAGATCCTACGGAACTCAGCAAATATCAAGGAATGTTCCCATGTGCTTAGTTTCGTTTCACAGTCGTTTGTTCTCTCAAACACTTCAACACTATTTCGCGAGTTGGACGATCTAAATAGGGAAATAATTTCAATAGGACATTACTAGTTTGAATGCTTTCAGGTGGTAATACAGCGTAATAAATGAAATATTCCACAATTTCTGATGTTGTGTTTGGGGGCTTGTTTCCATGTTGTGTATGGGTGTATGTTCATACTATATTTTGGTTGATATTTAAGGTTTTATTCCAATTTAGCACAAGATACATGTATGGTTTTCCAAGATATGCTGCATTCAATATCCCGTCAACATTATTTATGGAATTACTTTAATGAAGTACAAGTACCAAAGATGGGTCAGGGTGATGGGAAACCTTTTGGTCATAAGGAACAATATAGTGATCGTACACACGGTTCAGGAGATATAGCCCGGACGCGATGTGTGACAGACAGACAGACGGACGCGAAGGCAAAATCAATATGTCTCCTCCCTGTTGGGGGGAGACATAATTAATGAGTTTGCACAATATAGACAGGGAATTTTTTAAACTTTCGAGATCCGTGTTTAATGACTTTCACTGACTTCTTTACTGTGATTGACCGGTGGGCGAAAGCGAACCAGCTAAATTTTTGCCACATTCGGAATCAAGTTGTAAGCTGAGTGTTGATACTTATTAATTAGTCCACTTCCTTACATATTTGATAGGGGGGGTGCGAGTTATGTTATATCGTAGCTAGGGGGAAATTGCAATATTTGATATTGATAAGGTTGTAAACTGGCAAGCTGTAGTGAGCCAGGGATTTTGTTTAAATTAAAAATTAAAAAAAAAACGATTCAGATTTCTCAGAATGAATGGTTTAGTCTAGAAATTCATACTATTTTATCTCCTCGTAAATTGATAGCGAAAATGGAAAGGACTCTAGATCCGCCTACGGTTATCATGTATAAAGTTCGTTTGGAATGACATCATTCAATATCTTACTTCGAATCATAAAAAAATGGTTCCGGAAAGTCTCAAAATACATTTGAAACGTTTGAAACAATCGCACGTATACCAATTAATAACATTATCAGTATAGACTATAAAGACTAATCCATTTTTATGTGTTTATCATGTCTGAGAGCGTGTACATGTACATATATCATATACAATGTTTTCTGATCCATTTTCATTAATATAATTGTGTGTCATCAAATATATACGTTATCCATCTTCATCTTTGGTACTTCTACTTCATTTAAGTAATTCCATAAATAATGTTGACGGGATTTGAATGCAGCATATCTAATTAGGAAAATGTTTATTGTGCTAAATTGAAATATAACATTAAATATCAACCGAAATATAGTATGGACTGCGACAGAACATACACCCATACACAACATGAAAACAAGCCCCCATACACAGCATCAGAAAATGTAGAATATTTCATATATTACGATGTATTACCACCTGAAAGCATTCAAACTAGAAATATATTACCATTTTCCATGTCTCCGGGTATGAACGTATGCGTAAAATCCTATTATAAGACAGTAATGTCCTATTGAAATTATTTCTATATTTGGATCGTCCAACTCGCGAAATAGTGTTGAAGTGTTTGAGAGAACAAACGACTGTGAAAAGAAATTAAGCACATGGGAACATTCCTTGATATCTGCAGAGTTCCGTAGGATAAGTTTTAGGAGCCTAGGTAACTTACTTCTGGGGTTATAGAAGCTGATGCACAGCTCGGTCTGTTTTTCATCGCCTCGGCATAAGCCCCCGGGTCGCAGCACAACAAGCCCCCGTAATGCTGCGTTGTACCCGGTGAACTTGTATATAAAATATGTATTTATTGAAGTTTGTTTGACATATAGATACGTCCTTTACGTCTATTCAAATTACCTGTCTAATCGAACACTCTGTTCGAACTTTAACCCTTTACATAGACTTGTAAGTAATCCAATGAAATTACTTAAGTAATTTGCATAAAGCGTTCCAATACACATTGGTAGTTTTCATTGTAAACTGATAACATAATTCAAGTATTCGAAGGCTCTGTTTCTAGCAGTCAAGACGTTTTCTTACACCCCCCCCCCCCTCCCCACCCAAGCGCAAACTGTTATTCTAATGAAATAGATTTATATCTAATTCAATATCTAATTCAATATGAGTTTATATATAGTTTATATCTAATTCAATATGAGTGAATTGTTTAACTCTTTCATAAGTGACATGTTTTATTTCTTATGTGTACATGACACTTACAACATGTTTTTCTTTTGTAGTTATCTGAACGGAAATCCAGGAGGATTTAGATATTATAATGAATTTGTAAAATTGTTTGATTAAACTGCTTTTACAGAGCGCTTCTACTCCTATATATGTGTTTGTTCATTTTATAAATGATTTATGTTCGTTTGAGTGAAACGAATTAGAACATAAGTGCAAAAGATTTGCTACATCCACGACTCGGCAAGCCTCGTCGTGGATTGCAAATCTTTTACACTCGGATGAGATTCCCCGGTCTCAGTCGAAAAGTCGTGATAGATTCTATTAACGGGATATCACACGCGTTTCAGTAGCCTCCCTTAGTCGAGAATTTTTAAGAAATCTTCACGCTGAAGATTTCCGATTTTCGTAACTTGAAATGCCTTGATGTTCTGGCTTTGTAATAATCGCACATTCGGCAAGTCGATCCAATAGCTCAGTGGTAGAACTCTTGCCTACCATGCGGAAAGTCCGTGGTTCGAGCCTGAGCGTAGAGGTTATAATCAGATTGCTATTCGTATGTAATGTACATACTGAAATTGACTTATTTGAAAATTCTGTTAATTACTTTTTACCTACATACATATGTCGTATCTATTCAGAAATAAGTCGGGTGTCAGTAAAGTGTTTGAATGTAGAGAAACTTATAATATAGTTACCCATATGGTAATATCATTACACATGTGCACATACTGTCGTATTATCACACAAAATCTGTATTCGGCTCTTTTTATTTACATATTGAAATCTTTGTGAGTGAAGGAACACTGCTGTGATATTTCAGAAAAGTTGGTTATATAAATTCGGATGCTTTTGTCACATAGTAAAGAAAGATAACTCGAATTGCACTTTGAATTTTTTACATAATTTACACATTCAATCAGATTTCGCAACATATGACGTGGTCATTGAATGATTTCTTTCTATAAGAATTTGCACAATATGATGAGGAAATCATATGTGAAGTTTCATTTGAAAATCTTGAGCTGAAAAAAAATATAGCCAAAAAATGAGCATTTCCATTACAATCAATGGATGGCTAGAAAGTCCGATCAGTTTCAAAATCTCAAAATTTCGGATGTTGACCTCCTAATATTGTCCCTTACATCTGAATTACATTAGGAAATCAGAATTATGCTTTTTCCTGAAAATAAGTGTTGTATAACATGAAATGTGTGATATCACCTTAATACTCTATAATGATATTTATTATAGTATATAATATACTGATTACCTAATTATTCTTTAAGACTTTGGGGAAGCTTCTATGATGTACAAGTCTTGATATTTAAAATATGAACGTTGTAATTTAAGAAATTATGTTTTGATCAAAAAGATCTTGGCAAGAAAAGCTAGCCAATAATTTTTTTTAGGAGTATTAAGCTCAATTTGTTGCAATTCATATACATGGACTTCTGAGATCATTTCTTTCTGTCACTTTTTTTTCGCACCCCCCCCCTCCCCACCCACCAAATACCATATGGAGTCCTATAGTTTTAAGCAGTCCTAACGTCACCATCATCGGAACCGACAGCCCATTCTCTACTGTGCTACGTACGTACGTCCCATTCTCTACTGTGCTACATACGTACGTGTACGTACTGTCGTACTCGCAATGATATACTAGTATATGACCCTCTCGCGCGCGAGATATATACATTATCTTCTTATATAATTTAGTTAGAATCCGGGATAACAGAACTTCACAGAAACTCACATTTTTCTGCATATATTTTTAAAGAAAATATCCATACCAAATCCAAAATACAAAAAAACCAGAAGTCTCTGACGAGACTGTAGCTCTCTGGTTGTTTTTATTTTTTTCTAAAACATCAATTTCCTTTCTTTTTTTTTTAAACCAAGACCATAGGGAGCAGGTGCTCTTACAAATTATAAGTAGCATGATAAAACAACATATCCATTAGACTGCAACTATAATAGCACCCATATAATTCATAATATCCGAGAAAAAGTATATCAAAAAAGAATGCCACACCCATTTTCCAAGATCCTAGGGGCCAAGGGCTGCTAGCTCAAATGAAGTATCAATGACACATCAAGACTACAGATCCATAATATTGGATAAAGAGTTAACTCCCCATCATGAATAGCTTTAAACGAGTACAGAGCACAACATTATAGGAAAAAATTACCACATCCATTTTCAAAGACCCTGGGGGTATAGGGTTAAAACAAAATATCAGGTGCACAACTAAATCACAGACCCATCATATTGCAATAAGAATTTAGTCTCCATCATTTATAGTGTCAGAGGATTTGTGAACACAAGATTACATAGAGTTATATAGGAGAAAATGACCACACCCATTTCTATGGCCCTGGAGGTCAGGGCCTCAAACAAAATATCAAGTGAACAAAAAAACCACAGACCCAGCATATTGCAAAAAGAATTAAGTCTCCCTCATTTATAGTGTAAGAGGAGTTGAGAGCACAAGATTACATAGAGTTATATAGGAGAAAATGACCACACCCATTTCTAAGACCCATGGGGTCAGGGGCTTAAACAAAATATCAGGTGAACAACTAGATCACAGACCAATCAAATTGCAAAAATAATTAAGTCTCCATCATTTATAGTGTCAGAGGATTTGCGAGCACAAGATTACATAGTTATACAAGAGGCCCAGGGGCCACATCGCTCACCTGAGAACACTGGGTAATGGGTATGTTGAGAGAAGACAATATGTATTAAAAGTTGTCATTTATGAAAACAGGGTAACACAAGACATAAAATAACATATAATTAAACAAAGCACACAAGATTGAACAAAACAACAGTTAGTAATATGACATAAAAAATGCATGCACATAAATTAAGGCAGCATGAGAGAAGAGAATAAGAAAAATATCAGTTTTTGCATAAAAGTAATTAATGCCATAAAGACGTCAAAATTAGTGATTGGATTTAAACAAAATGAACAAACTTGAATCATACATCCTTCTAGATCACTCAGATACAATTAGTTTTTCAATCCTTGAAGTGGTTCTGGAGAAGAAGATTTTTAAAGGCGGGTACCCTCCTAGACCTATATGACCCTGCCCTGGATCCACCCCTAAAGCCTAAATGAGCAAACTTTGTAGAAGACCTTAAGTACTTCATGACAACAAAGTTTCATCAAAATCCTCCAAGCGGTTTCAGAGGAGAAGATGAAAATGTGAAAAGTTTACGGACGGACGGACGGACGGACGGACGGGCGGACGGACGACGGACGCCGGACAATCCGGTATGACAATAGCTCCCTTTGAGCCTTTGGCTCAAGCTAAAAAGACAATATTTTGTCCGGTTCCTATCTTCTAATTGAAAAAAAAATTGACAACAGATGTTGTTATAGAAATTTTGAAACCCCCCCCCCCCCTCTTTTTATAATCTTTGCAATAAAAGAAGTATTATAAATTCAAATTGTACATGTTGTAAATCAAAAATGCTATCACACAAACATTTATTAATTTAATTTTACCTAGAATATAGCTTTTAATATATCAATATGAACCCAAGGGGAATTAATATGGAGATAATGCCAAACTTCATAAAAAATGCCGAAGTCAAAAAAATGGCCAAATTGGCATTAAAATTATTCAAAGTTAAAAATTGCATTCAAAGCTTAAAAAGTGGAGGAAAAATGAAAAATAAAGAAAAAAAAATTTTATGCCCCAGTTGGGATTTGAACTCGCTACCTTGGGACTCATTGACACACTGAAAACATACCTATTTAAAGTAATAAAAAATCATTAAAAATCTAAAAGTCAAGATATTGAAGAAAATTCATCACTGTTACATTCCTTATAATAATTCTGATAAATGTTAGAGCAATCATTCATGGGAAGAACCATAAAATGCCAAAAATCCCATCAAATTGTATAAAGAATTAAGTCTCCATCATTTATAGTGTCAGAGGAGTTGAGAGCACAAGATTACATAGCGTTATATAGGAGAAAATGACAACACCCATTTCTAAGACCCTGGGGGTCAGGGGCTCAAACAAAATGTCAGGTGCACAACAAGACCACAGACCCAGCATATTGCAATAAGAATTAAGTCTCCATCATTTATAGTGTCAGAGGAGTTGAGAGCACAATATTACATAGCGTTATATAGGAGAAAATGACCACGGCCATTTCTAAGACCCTGGAGGTCAGGGGCTCAAACAAATATGAGGTGCACAACAAGACCACAGACCCATCATATTGCAATAAGAATTAAGTCTCCATCATTTATAGTGTGAGAGGAGTTGCAAGCACAAGATTATATAGAGTTTTATAGGAGAAAATGACCACACCCATTTCTGAGACCCAGGGGGTCAGGGGCTCAAACAAAATATCAGGTGCACAACAAGACCACAGACTCATTATATTGCAAAAAGAATTATGTCTCTATCATTTATAGTGTCAGAACAGTTGTCCGGACAAGATTACATAGAATTTAATGACCACGCCCATTTTCTTACACCCTGGGGGTCAGGAACTGAAACTAAATGTCAGGTGCACAACTAGACCATGGACCAAGTAAAATGCAAAAAGAATTAACTTTCTATCTCGAACAGTGTCAGAACAGTTGTCCGGACAAGAATTGTTTACGGACAGACGGACAGACAGACGGACAGACGCCTGACAAAGGGTGATCGCATAAGCTCGACTGGTCTGAGACCAGAAGAGCTAAAAAGCAGATTTAAGTTGATAATAAGAATGGATGCTTCTATCGTTTCTTGAAAATTGTATATTGTGTAGTGTGCCTAACTGTCGGAACATAGATCTATAATGCCTGACCTACATTATTTAAGACAATGTTCCTGATCTGTTTGGCAGTCGACAGTAAAATACATACTAGTATACCAATTTTGTCAGATTAAATTTACAGATAGGATGCATGATATCAATTCTCAATAACAATCCATACAGATTACTCTGTCTTTTGTTCAAGAAAGTGTAATTTTGGGGAGTAATGCGTAATATATACCACTCGATGTAAATTTGTGAAAAAAATCTCTTTTCCCCTCTCCAACATTGTTAAAATAATTAATTATTTACAACATGGAAGAGACACGTTCAAACACCGCTCAAATAATGAAGAGTTTATGTTATTGAGTCCATTACTGTACTAAGAAATTCAAAAATGACATTTTTCTTGAAAAGTATGTTTTAAGCGTATCTTTGGTTGCAAAAGCATAATTAAGGGTAAAAAATTGTAATAAAACACCGCTAAAGACGGCAAAGTAAGTTTTTGTCACCAACTGAGTCAAGGTCAATAGGTCAAATAATACAGCATAAATTGAAAGGTTTTGTCAGAGGCAACCTACATGTATAAAATAAAGTTTCTACTGCATACAGTTCCATAGATTTTGCTTAAACCAGGAACTTTAACCAAAATCCTTAACTAGGTCAAAGTCCAAGGTCAAGGTCACTAGGTCAAATGTTACGGCATAAATTGAAAGGTCTTGTCATGGGCGAGCTTCATTAATAATATAAAGTTTCTACTGCATACAGTTCCATAGATTTTGCTTAAACCAGGAACTTTAATCAAAATATTTGAGTAGGTCAAAGTCGAAGGTCAAGGTCACTAGGTCAAATGTTACGGCATAAATTGAAAGGTCTTGTCATGGGCAAGCTTCATGTATAATATAAAGTTTCTACTGCATATAGTTACTTAGATTTTGCCTCAACCAGAAACTTTAACCGAAATCTTAAACTAGGTCAAAGTCCAAGGTCAAGGTCACTAGGTCAAATGTTACGGCATAAATTGAAAGGTCTTTTCATGGGCAAGCTTCATGTATAATATTAAGTTTCAACTGCATATAGTTACTTAGATTTTGCCTCAACCAGAAACTTTAACCAAAATCTTTAACTAGGTCAAAGTCCAAGGTCAAGGTCACTAGGTCAAATGTTACGGCATAAATTGAAAGGTCTTGTCATGGGCAAGCTTCATGTATAATATAAAGTTTCTACTGCATATAGTTACCTAGATTTTGCCTCAACCAGAAACTTTAACCAAAATCTTTAACTAGGTCAAAGTCCAAGGTCAAGGTCACTAGGTCAAATGTTACGGCATAAATTGAAAGGTCTTGTCATGGGCATACTTCATGTATAATATAAAGTTTCTACTGCATATAGTTCCTTAGATTTTGCCTCAACCAGAAACCTTAACCAAAATGTTGACGGCAGACGGACGGACAGACGGACAGACAGACGGACGGACATCCTCAATCTAAAGACCGGAATTGCTTTGCAATCCGGCTAAAAATTACACAAAAAAGTAAAAGTTGGCATATCCTGCAAATTTGATGGTAGCATGAATCAAATTGCATATCAATACCCGGTAAAGTTAAAGCCGTTTATTCGACAGACAGGCAGACACACAGAATGTGAACATAATAAACATATTTGTTGTTCTTGCATTGCAGGTGACAAACAATGTAAAGCATATGAGAAAAACATTCACTATTTACAGTATAATCTGTGTAAACCGGCTTTCATTGGTTCCGGTTGAATCGGCCGGTTTCGGCAAGATCCGGTGTACAGAGAATCGATATATTTGACCCAATTGAATTGAAATAATATACACAAGAATGCTCACTGCTATACCTTTACTGATGAATAGAATAATTGATCATCATATCAATACAAAATGCAAATAGATTTAATCATATATAAACAGAGATCAAACAGATTTCATATCATTGTCTACGTTTTGCGGAAAAATCTGTCAAGGATGAGTTTTTAATGATTTGCATATAACAATTTCATTCTCTTTTAAAATACGTAAAGTCTGCAAATAAGGTAACATTCGGTCATTTTTACGGACGAACGCATACACAAGTACCGTTACATAGATAAGATTACGTAAGTGGACGTTGGAGATTTAAATCTCAGGCGCAGAACGAGGAAAAAAAGAATGTCAGGGAAAAATCAATACTGTATTGTATCATTGCATTAATTGTCGGTCAACAGAAGAATATTGTGCTTCTGACTAGCAATGTACAGTAAGCTGTGATCCACACGTTACTTATACTGGTGTAGACCTACGTAACAACGTAAATAGGAATACAGAACTTTTAGATAGATTTAAAAACCAAAATGGGACACGAAGAACAATGCGCACCAGGACGCAGTGAGTTGTCACTTTTATGGGCCATTTTTTATCAGAATGGGACTATGACACAGGGCGCGTGGTCTTCCCAATCACTGCAAGTTTTTTATTATGTCACTAACAGTAGTTGCTCCGTCGCCATACTTCTGTGACTTTTTGTACTTTTACGAATCGTCAATCAAAGATATTTTTTCTTCTAGTTTAATTCTTTTCTTTGTCTTTTATGAGTTGGATATGCATTATCAACATTATTTCTTTTTCTCGGCGTAATCGCCATGATAAACATGTACACTAAATAGCTTTAAATTCTTTGTTATAAAAAAATACGTTGCCGAAGGTATAATTACCGTTGACCAAATCACACCTGAGTAGATGTTTACACAAGGCCGGTATACAGGTGATCAATTAACCCTAATTAGTGTGATCGGTACCCTAATTGACGGCCGGAGTACGGAATAGACAAGATACGGAATACACAAAAGATTTTACTATTAAACGTTACGGAGAATCGCTCGGGACCGTAAGAAAGAACCGATGTAGACAAGATTCCGGAATACAGAAGATCCGGTTTTCACAAAATATACTGTATTTATTAAGAATGAGTGAATTTTATATTTCAAGTATACATATGCTACATGTAACTGATAAATCTACAGGTCTAATGCTGTACATGTATTTTAAATTATAACTATCCGGATTATTTTAATTTCAAGATATACATGTATAATTAATAAATTATGACAAATGAATTTCAAAACAAATCAACATCAATTCCTCTCTGAGTAAAAGAAAATATAAGGCAATAGTATAAAGAAAATAATTTGTTATACGTTCATAAGAGGATGTTCAGAAAAAAAGAACAAACATGTTATTGCTTTCCAGAAAAATAAGAAATTCTACTCAAATTTCATCCTTTGAAGTATCAATTTCAAAATTCACCTATCAATCTTTTCAATATTTTTTCTTCTCTACAAATCCCTAATCAGAATTCTCTAATGACAATGTAGGTGTAGGTTTGTTTTCTTGTTTCACAGAGGGGTATCTTCCAACAAATGACTGGGACATTTAACAAAATATTTCATTACTATGGTCAAATGGTGATTTACAACAAATATGAGATAATTATAAAAAGTACTGTTTTAATAATCATTCATGTACATTGTTACCGTAATTATTTTTCATCAAGTGATAATTCGAAGGAAAACTACTACCTACTATAACATACAAGTATTTCTCAAATAAATATGATGAAATGTTTGTCAAACCAACAAATATAATAGAATTCCATATCCTTAAGGTATTCAATGGGTAATGGGAGGTAATTGGGGCACCAATTTATGGAATCTTGAGACTTAAAATCACAGCAAACTTGCGATGTAAATATTTATTGAAAAATTTTGACCAATTCAGATATTGAAAAGTGGTTACTTTTACAGTTATGGGCCCTTACGATTTACATTGACCTCTATGGGAAAAAGCTAATTTTTCTTAAAACTTTTCAACAAAACGATAGGGCATCAAATATTGATTGATCAAAAATTTCTAAAACATATATCATCAAATTTAGCTGAAAAATCAAAAGTAGTTTTTCAGCAATTAATTTTTTCCTATATTTTTCAACAATGGGAGATAAAACGTCCCTTTTCAAAATATATGCGATATTTACTAGGCTAGTACAAAAGTTGTTAAACTATCATATGACACAGAAAGATATTGAATGATGAATAAACTTAATTTCAATGTTTTTGGCGTAATTTCCTTCATTACCCATTGAATACCTTAACAACTGGATTTGGAAGAAGCCTTATAGGAAGTGCTCAAAAAGAACATATAAAGTCATTTTGCTGTACGTACTAAAATAATCAATTTATATAAAGATTCCAGCAGAAGATAAAGTGGTTCTTTTGATAATTCAAATACAGTCTAACCTGTATTAAGCAGTCACCAAAGGGATACCATGAAAGTGACCTCTTAACAGAGGTGACCTTGTAATAAAGGTTCTTAAATAACCATGCTAAAGTACACTTGTTCATAATACAAACGGGAATTTTCTGTTTCATGTATTGTTTTGAACAGATACATGCATTAGTACGTGAATAATGTCATTTCATTTTTTTTTATCATTGCTGACGTGCATTTAGTAATGAAAATCTTTCGTCTTTTGAAATTGTTGGCACATGAAATAAATGTATGAAGTGTCATCATAAAATAATGAATAAAAAACGGTCAAATGCAAAATGAACATATGATTTTAAAAAGTTCCTGATGTCTGTCTGTCTTCAATTCACAAGAGAATCACTTAATTTTTGAATCCAGTCTTGAATTACATCATTGCCATCGTCGTGCACCCCTTTCAGCCCTCGTGGAACCAGGGATATACGTCCCTGGTGGTACCGAATACGATTTTATTACGCTTTATAAACGCTGAGAGCCATTCAATAGATGCTTTAAAGGTAGTATCGAAGGATTTTGCGAATAATAGGACCCGTCTTTTGAAAAAAAATGCAATGGTTGGCGGATTTAAGAGGAGAGGCAGGGTCGTCGGGCGCCCCCCCCCCCCCTCCGGCACGGACCCAAAATTTTCCAAGAACAAGTATATTTTGACCCACTTTCAGTAAAAAAAATCGGCACAATTCGCTCCTTGACCCCCAGCAAAGGGAGCGCTATAGATTCGTCACTGGAAGAAAAACCCCAAGGTCTCACAAATGAATTGACGTAAAAATATTGGCAGATTTAAACTAAACGGCATAGATCAGGTAAGTAAATTCCTCGGTAGATAAGACTTTAAACGGAGGCATGCGGGCGAATCATAAAATTACGATGTATAGTAAGTCATCAATATAATTATTTGACCGTAAAATCGTTGGCCTTTTAGGACAAAGACGTTACAGACGCGAGAAGAAATATCACGCGCAAAATAGATACTGAAAAGTGTCCGTTCTTTTGATATTGGGTCACTGTCTGAAACCATTTTCACGTCAGCACGTTGTCGGACTTTTGCTTTTTTCTTTTTCAGTCTCCCGCAACATCATGTTCAGCCGTTCCTCTACAAATTTCAGCCTCTCGTTTTAAGATTCGGGACCTCGAGTCCTCAACAACCTAGTTCGATCGCAATAGGTGATTGGTCTTGCACTTTTGAATAATTCTATTGCGTCTGAACGCTCATTTAATAAGTTAAAACGTTCCGTTTTGATTCATTTGTTGTTGTTGTGATAGTTTCATACCTGATGACGAGTTATTAAGTACCAGATTACATACAAACAATTCAATCAATTACCGCTGACCGCTGTAGGCCTTGGATGCAATGTTTGTACAAGTAATTTGGGGCAATTACGGCGGACAGTGCTGTTGAATTTTGAAGTCCAAGCCACCAACCGCTTAATTAGAGTCGAATCGTCGACTTGGGCAGTGAAAGGGGTGACCGCTGACCGCGTTACTGAGGTGACTGCTTATAAGGGTACAATATCATAGTAAAAACGGTCGGGAGGGATTCAGAGTGACCGTTAAGAGGAGGTGACTGTTTAACAAAGGTGACCGCTTCTACAGGTTAGACTGTAGTAGCATAACTTGTGATATATTCCACAGGAATCACCCTACAATAGAATGTTTTGCCTTCATTATCATTTATATGATGGGAATCATTTTCATTGTAGTTATATATTCATTCAATGATTGAGCAGAATTTTAAAATTAAACACAGTTCTCCACTATTTTTATAAGGGCTCTCTGAATATACCACTTTATATGACCAGAAGTCATTACCATGAAATTAATAGTAATGAAAGCAATATGATACATAAACATGTATATATTAAGTAAATGCAGGCAATATATAAGGCGACAAAAATTAATTTTAAGTTTTACGGACTTTACTTTTTTTTCAAAATAGGGGAGGTGGGAATAAAATCAGTAAATTTCGAAATCTAATTTTAAACTGTTTCACAAGGATCACAGATCAGTCTCAATCCAGCTTGTTTAGCATATGTGCAAAGCTTTGCTCATAAGATTAACTGACAATAGACAAACTTGTACGTTTAATTCATTTTATTTTTTTCCAATTGTGGTAAAATAAGTGTCAGATGATCATTTTACTTTTTTCTAATTGTAGTAACATAAGGGTTGGATGATCATTATATTTTGTCTAATTGTAGTTAAATAAGGGTCGGATGATCATTCTATTTTCTTCTAATTGTGGTAAAATAAGGGTCGGATAATCATTCTATTTTTCTTCTAATTGTGGTAAAATAAGGCTTGGATGATTTTTTTTTCTAATTGTGGTAAAATAAGGGTAGGAGGATCCGTAGAACTATAAGAATTAAATTTCTGTCGCCTTATTCCCTAAACCATTCTGAAACAAAGGCGGTCTACCTTGGGGCACTACAATCTACATGTATATGTATCAAAGAATCTCTGAATACAGTTTGTTGCTACGGCAGGTTTAACTGTACATGTAATCATGTTTGCTATATAATATAGTATACAAATGGCTTCTCTAACACAAACAAATTAGATTTGGCAGAACTAGGCAAAACATAATGATATTATTCAGTTCATATACATTTCCTTTTCTCTTCTAAAATTAGACATTACAAACCACATCAGTCGAAATCATTTTGCTTAAATCTGCTTTATTATCTTTTAAAGTGATATTAGAACATCTGTGAAAATAGTATATAGCATTAGCTCTTTAAAAATGAAATTTTTCATGCTGTAACCACAGAAAAAAAAATTCCTGGTTTTAGAGGAAATCGACATTTTTGTCAATTTACCCTATAAATTTTCGGGATCGACTGTATCCTTCGTGGGTCTCAGTAAATGACGTCATAAGTTGTACACGACAAAGTGATTGCCTGTTCACGCACATATATACGCATGTGTTTACCGTTTCAAGAATAAAAAATAAATATCTAAAACATAGTTTTTTATTTATTGAGCAAAAAATAAATAAATAAATAAATAAATAAAATAAAGAATAAATAAATAAAGGGCGCACTATTTCTAAACATGCTCATGGCTGGCGATCACATGTAGAATTTAGATCTAGATTCAGAACAGAAGAAGTTTGACATAATTTATATTCTGATTAAGAAAAATAATCGTGCTGGCCAATATTTTTGATAGATTCTGTATCTACATATGGAATTATGGATCTAGCACATGCCGAATATTAGATTAGATATTAGATTAGATTGGATTAGATATTAGATCCCTAAAATTGTGACCATTATATATTGATAGAATAGAATTTGATCCTTATTTTAATCAAAATAGATTCCGTGACATCGACCTCCTCAGAATAATATTAAAATTTACTGAGTGTTTTAAATACCCACTGAGGAGCTCGTGAAATAAGGTCTACCCTATATCACTTGCACCAATGCAGGTGAATTTTGTAAATAATTATTTACAAAGATGAATTTTTTAAAAAATATATGTAAAAATGAATTAATAACGTTTTGTTTTAGTCATTATACCCCTCATCCCCTTCCTACGCTTCTCGGAAAGATTGTTTTCGGTGTTCCCTGTGATCCGCCCTCCCTATTTTAGATTCCTGAATCTGTCTATGCCAAAGATATCTCCATCTGTCATTTGTCATCAAAGTGAATGTATATGACAATATGAATATAGGTAATACTATGTTGTACACTAAGCTCAATAAAAGAATAGGCAGGGGGCCTCCCGGTCTTAAACTCCAGTCGTATGCATTCCAAGTTACCCCCCCCCCCTCTTCTGCGTTTGAAACACGTCGGGCTGTATATTCAACCATTGTTTCAAATTGTGCGTGTTTAGAACAAACAGTAAAATAGAACAGACAGAAAATATGATGTGACATCAAGTCATCATGTGTGAAATCGTCCATCCCAAGACCCTTTCCCCCTCCCCCTCCCCCCCCCCCCTTTTTTTCTCACGGACAGATGCTCGGTCGCATGCAAATTACTAACATTAAACATTTACATATTAATCCTCGACATGATCAAGGAATCATCAAAAGATGTGAAACTGAGCAAATTAAATGCGAACTCAGCTTCAATACCTCAACGGTACATTGCATTGTTTACACTACTTTCGTCTTTCGTGTACAACTTTCTACGTCATCAGCATCTCCATCATATTTACCGGAAGTGCTCATTTATAGAATCAGGGTTTCTGTAAATGGCTAAAAATAGCAACTTCAAAACTGATTTACGTATGTGTGCGGTAAGAGCTGAAATTTTTTTTGGCGTATTATGGTTTATTTTTAGGGAGAGTTTTAGGTAAAAGTATTATTTCATATGTTCTAATATCACTTTAAAGAATATGCATGGATTGTAAAGTAGTCATGACATAAAGGCTTCCTCAAAGAACACCAAAGCATGATGAGTAATTGACCTAGGAAAATCTGCCGGGCAAATACTTGACAACAATCCAAGTAAACTATGAAATTCGGAAAATTGACCCTCAGTTATCTCTACTATATATCCATCTTATAAACAGACATTATGCCATCTCTTTTATCAATAAATGCAAGTTAATCAAAGATTTCCCTACATTTATAGGGAGTAAACCAGAATAATGGAAAAATTGCATATTTCACATTTGTACTATTTTCAAACAGATGTCCTGCAAAACATTCAGCATCTCTCTGCTTCAAAGGTTTTTTTTCCTTCAACAATTTCTTCTACACTTATTTCACTACTTCAAATTACATTTTCTATTTGAGACTCACCAATAAATACAAAATGTACTTACTTATAGAATAACTGTCTTTTGGAATGTGATTATACTGTGATAACCTACAATGGATCCAGGAATTATGTTCCATAATGCGCGTTACATAAACATAAACGTAACAAAAAAAAAAGAAATTTTAGAATAAATACACGTCATACCCAAATAACCACAATAATATAACACACATATCCTCTCATTACACATGTATAGAATTATTAAATCCTGATTTACAATTATTGAACAAATGAAAGCACTTGAGCTAGGACTATTCTTCAAACTCGCACTTCCACCCTACATATTGGGCAAGTAGCGTTATTCTGAAAAAGAAGAGAAATTATTCTATATTATTCTGAAATATATGAATGATCATACCCATTTATCCATAATAGTTATTTACATGTCACTTCCAATATACATATTGGACAAGTAGCGTTATTCTGAAATAAAAAAAAAATAAACAAGAAAATATTAACTCTACATTATCCAGAAATGTATGAATGATCATACCCATTTATCCATATTAAATGACTTAAATTTGTATTTTTTATCATTTTTACAATAAATGCATGTTATCTTAAATTAGTAATTTATATATACATGTACATGAAGATAAAGAAATCATAATTTACATACATGTACATACAGATTTTTAAAAATATTTCTTCCATAGGGAATGGATGATACAAATAAAAACAAAAAAAAGCTCTCGAATACACAAATATTCGACCCTATTTTCTGATTGTGTATTCAAGTGTTTGTGTTTTCAATTATATATTTATGTACTATACCTGACTTATTCAGAAAACAAAATCCCCCATATGACTTGTGAAAGACTTTTTATATCACACTGCATACTTGAGGAAATTATTTGCTACAATGTTATCAATAATTATCTTTGAAGAGAGGTAATGAATTCTGCATGGACACTCGGCTTGAGATTTTAATTGTCCCTCCTTAAAACATTGAGTAATATCCCTTAAATATCCATTGAGCCAATTTTGAAAATACAGTAAGTACAGGCAATTTGGGAGTTCCACATCAAATTATCAATTCTGGATCAAACCTTAATTTTTCATTTCTTAAAGAAGTAAAACAAGGAAAAGTATCAATATTGAATAATCAATATTTACGAAAATTAGTTCACATTTCAAATTTGTGCAATCCAGAACTCCAAAACTGGCAATCAGGAACTCCCAAATCGCTCGTATATTTTCATATGTATCTTTATCTACCTGTATCCATTTATCAATGCACATGGAATGGAACTCGTGAAAGCACGGCAATATCCGTAGTTTTTCACTGAGCTGGTATTCACTCATGCAAATCATACATTCTGTATTGTCCTCGGGCTTGGTTTCACCCTGATAAGTCCTCTCCGGCAGCCGAGAAGCCTGATTGGCCGTCAGACCGCGCTTTTTCACTTCACCCAGAACTTCTGCCAAGTTGAGCAAATCCTGATAAAAGATAAACATTCTTCTTTTATTTGGTACAACACCACAGACATTTAGACACAACATAGAAAAGGTTTTGTATAAACATATACCGTTTATCAGTAAATTTTCGCCTGCATCTAATTTTGGCCCAGTTTGCGAGCATCATAAAATCGCGAAAAATGAACATAGCGAAAAAAATAAACAGATCTTAACCCTTGATCATGTCAATAGATTAGCAAAAATTAGAACGGCCAAAAAAAGACACACTTTTTTAGGATCATTTTTTTGGAAATTTACATGATGTGAAAATTACCCGAAATACGATAGCATGTAAGTGCATGTACATGTATGTCAGCAAACTAATGAGGCTTGAACCAGCAGCCTTCAGGTAACTGGCCGGACACCTTAACCACTAGACTAAGGCACCGATAGGATCAACATTCTTTAATTTCCTATTCTGAATACCTTTCATATCATATGTCAAACCAGTAACATATGAGCCAATAAAATAACATACAAATTGTGAGAAAACTGATAAAGGGAATCTGAAGTAAACTTCAGAAGATATACAACTGAGATCATACATAAGGGACAATCATGGCAGATTGATTTACATTTTATTTTGTCTTCTACTAGAAATCATGTTATATCTATGTAACTTAAGTTAATAATGAGTATTAACAATTGCATGTACATTTTTTTTTCTTATTTCAACCCTTGGGAAAGATTAACTGCACCATCTTGAATTTGAAATAACGTCTCTGCCATTGTAAGAATGCAGCAGGATAATTTTCGTGCAAGGAAAACTTTTGCAGAATCTCTTGATATGTTAAATACACAAACATTTCCATGTTTACAGTATGTGAATTACAACTTTTACAGCCCTTGTACATGTAGTATATAGCTTTCCCCTTTCACCCATTAGTTACACTGTACTTTTACTTACATCTTGAAGTACATCAATTACATGTATTTCAACAAATAACGGCACATCTTTTCAAATTGAAATTTTTTATTTGATGTACCTCATAATCGTTTCCCTCTGATGGGTCTCCAAACGACACTCCACCAAAGTGCATTCTGGGACCTCGTCTTCCCCTCCGTCTACCACTCTGTAATATGATCAAACATTTCTGTTATCAAAATTTCTTGAAATTTCTAAAACGTTGGTCCTGTAGCATCATATCCCTCTCAATCTGCTACGTCTTTTTGTACATTTTTGGCCATAATAACTTTCACACTTTTTGGCCATATTACATTGTTTAGATTGAGGATCACTGATGCGGAATGAGTACTTTTAAAAAACATGCATGTCTGTTCTTAAATGATGCTATTAAATTTGAAGACGTTTAACAGGAAATACACTTACTTTATGATATAGGCATGAAATACACTTACTTAATGATATAGGCTAAGTAAAAAAGGAAAATAATCCCTTTCTCTAGTTTACATTGAATTTTCAGATACAATTCAATCAATGTTGATAGCTCTCACTTATTTCTAAACTCAATAGTTTTTTATCCTTTTTCTTCTTTAATATTAGCATTGTCTTCCATAGTGTACGAGGGCTGATTGATATGTTGTGAGCTTCGGTTTTCTGGAATGTAAAAGGTTTTCTGCTGATAGACTATCTCCAAAAAGGACAAACAATCAATGGCACATACTATGCTTCACTTCTGACACAGTTACGGGAAAATATTCAACTTAAGCGCCGCGGAAAGCTCACTAGTTAAAGGTGTGTTGTTCCGTCAGGAAATGCTCCTGTTCAAAAGTCTCTCCCTGCCATGGCTGCCATTCATGATTGTGGCTTGAATTTGATTGAGCATCCTCCTTATTACCTGATCTTGCTCAATCAGACTTTCATCTATTCCCAAAACTGAAAGCAGCTATTTCTGGCACCCACTTTCAGTCCGATGATGATGTCATACTTGCAGTGGAGGGCTTTCTGACCATTCAAGATAAGGAGTTCTTTAAAAGTGGTATTGAGACCCTTAAACACTGGTGGCAAAGTGTATAGATACTGAAGGGGATTACGTAGAAAAATAATGCAAAATGTCTAATAAAATTCAAATCCATCAATATGAGGCTCACAACATATCAATCAGCCCTTGTACATGTAATACATAAGAACATAATACAAACTTAGACCAATCAAGTCCAATCTAGAATGAGTTCATGTATTTCACTTTCAAGCATTTAACTTAACCAAAAACTTCATTATCTAAACAGAAATCAAGGGATCTCCAGAATTCTTACATCACAACCGTTAGCAGACTTAGCATTATGACATCATGAACAAACGAACAATCAAAGCAATGGACTTTCAGAGCACTGCTTGACAGTCAATTGATTATGACATCATAATGTAAAGTTCTGCACTCAGGTGCATTTGGCGATCCACATTTTGCCCTGCATTCTGGAGATTTCTACTTACCGAGGCTCCTTCCATGCTGTCAAAGAAAGACATAAAGCCATCCATACCACCTGCATGAAAGGACAAAAACTTGAAATTGTATTAAAATGTTCATTTTAAAACATTCATGAAATTGAAGCTGACAATTTTAGGTTTGACAGTAAGAGTTTTTTAAAAAAGCTTTTCCCTGACATGGTCGCCATAGCACTTTCTATGTAGCCATAACCTCAGACAGTGCATGTTATGTATATATTGTTTTTATTTTTGTGCATGAACATCGACAGCGGGTACAGCTAGCCAACAGGGGATGCTAAATCCTCCCAGGCACCTGGTCCCACCTCTAGCTTGCTAGGGGTCCATCAATGCTCAATTAGGTGCTGTTTTGTAAGAGCTGTTGAGATTTTCATCAGGATTTTCTTTACTACATTTGAATTATACAGGAAAACTTCAGTATCGTTGGAATTTGTGTTTGAAACCGTGCTTCCTCCACTTTGTTTTTGAAGTCAATACAAATGTAGATCCAAGCCTACATGTTTCAAACCAAATGTAAAAATATTACTTATAATTCTTCCTAACTTTTTGTGCTTGAACAAATGTATATTCACCTAAATTACCCAGCATTCCAATCACAGCATGGTGCTGGTTGCCATGGCGAGAGGACCTGGAACTTCTAGACGACCTAGTTCTTGGCCGTCTGGATGGTGAGGTACTGGTTGGAAACAAGTGCTATAAATAGAAAATAACGAAGGCTATATACATTGTATATATCATGTATTTTGTCAGAACACTTGTATAGCTGCATTATATGTATAACATGTATTAGGTACATACATGTACATGTATTACCTTTCTATACAGTATATAAAGAAAGAGACAGACAGGCGGATCAACTATGTTATACCATTACAAGTCTATGTGCCAATGACTGTATCCTTTCTTTTCGTTTTCATAAGCTTATGTTCCATATGAGATGGTATCTTTCACAAAAGTATTACAACTTTGTGAAAATGTAGAAATGTTCGCATGTGTAGTAGCATTTAATTTCTATAAGCTATGAACTTTACCCTGATTTCCATAGAAATTGCTGATGTCACAATTAGTTTACGTCAGATGCTGTCCCAAAAGGGAAGTAAATCTGAATATCAAAAACATCAAATAAAGACAAGTTGCATTCAAATTCTATATTTACAGCCCTGCCTACCTGTTTCTCACCATAATATTTTGTTCAGGAAAGTGTAATTTTGTGGACTAAGCCCAATATAAACCACTAATGCAATTTTAAGAGAAAAAACATAGGTAATCACAGATTACGAGGCTCACCTCGTGGCAGCCAAATTCAATCAATCATATTTCTTAGTACATGTATATTGGCTTTTAAAGGCAAAATCATTCAAGTGGAAAAAGTCATTTTATGAAAGTTTGATCAAAGATATATCCAATATGCAAGTTTGGTACATGTAGCACTTATACTTTGCTTAATATTTGCTTTTAAAGGCAAAATCACTCAAGCGGAAAAAGTAGGTCAAGGTCATTTTATGAAAGTCTGATCAAAGATACATCCAATATACAAGTTTGGTACATGTAGCACTTTTACTTTGCTCAATATTGGCCTTTAAAGGCAAAATCATTCAAGCGGAAAAAGTAGCTCAAGGTCATTTTATGAAAGTTGATCAAAGTTACATCCAATATGCAAGTTTGGTACATGTAGCACTTATACTTTGCTCAATATTGGCTTTTAAAGGCAAAATCACTCAAGCGGAAAATGTAGGTCAAGGTCATTTTATGAAAGTTTGATCAAAGATACATCTAATATGCAAGTTTGGAACATGTAGCACTTATACTTTGCTCAATATTGGCTTTTAAAGCAAAATCACTCAAGTGGAAAAAGTAGGTCAGATGCTGCATCCAATGCATGGGTCCATCTCGGCATCCAAAGATGAATCACTTGTGCAAGTTTGGTTACTGTAGCATTAGTGCTTTGTCAGATATGAGCTACCCCAAACTTCTTAACCAAGTCACTCAAGCAGAAAATGTAGGTCAGATGCTGCATCCGATGCATGGGTTCACCTCAGCATCCAAAGATGAATCACTTGTGCAAGTTTGGTTAATGTAGCATCAGTACTGTGTCAGATACTGAGCTACCCAAACTTCTTAACCAAGCCACTCAAACTTCTTAACCGGATGCGGACGCGGACATGGACGCGGACACGGGTATAGCATAAGCTCACTCAACTTCGTCGAGGTGAGCTAAAAATCCTTTGTCCTCTCTGACAATTGTTTAACATTTTAAGAAATTTATGCATGCCCTTGCCTATACCATATTGAAGACATTTTTTTCAATCAAGTGCTCAAAAAATCGAAAACTTCAGTTTGCTTCAGGAGTAAAATGGAAAAGCAAAAGTGTAAGGCGTAATTAAAGGTAAAAAATCGTAGAAATTACACCAAAATGGTAAAAGTAGGCAGGTCTGTATTTACTGAACATGCTTTCTCTGCAGAAAACTGGTGTAGTACTAACCTCGAATGATAACGAATCATCGGAGTCCGTGTTCATCAATTCATCTTCTATTCCTGAAATCAATCATAAAACTTTCTTATTAGAATAAAAATATACCACATTAAGAAGATAGATGACGGTGATGACTAACCATCACCACATTAACATTGCGACAAACTGTCTTTTCGAAATACAGAGTAACATGTTCCTGCTATTTGCACAGGTACTTAACATCAAGTGATAGACCATTTTCATATTACCACTAAACTTGCATTTTAGACACTCCAAGACCCGACATCACAACTTTTGACATTATCTTTTTATTATGATGTCATAGATCTTTTTCAACATCACAGTTAAAAGTTTATCAAATGTTGTCATGTCCGGTCTTGACTTGTATAAAATTCAAATCTACTGCAGTAATGTGTAAATTGTCTATTGCGACGTCATCAAATTCTATGGAGACCAGCATTAAATTCAAGAAAACATGGCTAGAAAAATATGACATTTTCAAAGGAATTTAATGACATCACAATGCTTTTACATAAGATATCTGCATAAACCGAAGAAAGAACATATGTGCTGCCTGTGGGAAGTATGACTCCAAGGCCGCACAAAAGCGAACTAGATCTATAGTGACTTTATTAGCAAGAACTTTATATGAATATGAAGAGTGCAATCTGTATTTAATCATCAAATTGACTTAAGAAATGAATCTTATATATTTTCTGTTGATACAGGTATCATCTGAAAAGTTGGACAGAAAACTGCATCAATGCACGTAGCGCATTCTGTCTAATTTTTCGGGTGATACCTGCATCAACAGAAAAAATATAAGATTCATTTCTTATCATTTAATTTTGAAAAACAGACTGTTTTCTTGGATCTAAAAACAATCAATCACTGCACTATATTTCGTAAGTAGGAAGATTTCGCAGTGATACGTCTGCCAAAACAAGTTATGGCAGCCGCCATGATTCAAACAGCGAACGATAGTCTCTCTATATCTTTGGAATAAGGACTAGTTTGAGCAAATTCTACATGCGCTGTTAATTTTTGAGTAAGTAGAAAAGAAATGGTACCCTTGAAATGATAAGCAAACATCTACAAATTGTATTTTCAGCAACGAGTTCATTAGTGTTTGAGGGAACCCCCAGTTCTAAAAATAGTGCTATAAATAGACTTCCATGAAAAAATTGTGTTGATCAATGTATCAACAAAATTTCTCGGCCAATCAGAATCTTCGTTTCTTGAAAATGACAATGGAAATTAAATGATATGTAAGTATTACATATACCAAATTCTGAATTTACCGGTATTTGCAGTAAATCTTACCTGAGAAAAGTGGGCCACTGCCTCAATGTCGACCATACGAGGGGAACAAAACTCTCTCCACATAATTATTCTGAGGAGGATCTGAGTGGTGGGTGGCTCCCCCTGGGGGCTGATTCTTCATGTTTTGTAGAGTTAGGGCAAACTCCATGTCCATCTCCTCCTGTCACATACAAAACATAGATAATCTCAGATTATGAAGCTCACCTCGCAGCAGCAAAATTCAATTTAAACATATTTCTAAGTACCTGTAAATTGGCTTTAAAAGTAAAATCCCTCAACAGAAAAAAGTAGGTCAGGGATATTCTATGAAAGCTTGATCAAAAACACATCCAATATGCAAGTTTGGACAAGCAGCACTCATTCTTTGCTCAATATTGGCATTTAAAGGTAAAATCACTAAGTGGAAAAAGTAGGTCAAGGTCATTTTATGAAAGTTTGATCAAACATACATCCACTATTCAAGTTTGGTACATGTAGCACTTATACTATGCTCAGTATTGGCTTTCAAAGGCAAAATCACTCGAGCGTAAAAAGTACGTCAAGGTCATTTTATTGAAGTTTTATCAAAGACACATCCACTATGAAAGTTTGGTATATTTAGCGCTTACACTTTGCTCAATATTGGCTTTTAAAAGCATAATCGCTCAAGCCGAAAAAGTAGGTCAGATGCTGCATCTGATGCATGGGTTCCCCTCGGCATCCCAAGATGAATCACTGGTGCAAGTTTGGTTACTGTAGCATCAGTACTTTGTCAGATACTGAGCTACCCCAAAAACTTTAACCGGACGGGGACGCGGACACGGACACAGGGGTTATAGCATAAGCTCATCCCATCTTCATCGAGGTGGGTTAAAAATTCTCATTATTGAACAGCATAAAACTTCAACTTCCCTAAAGGGACAAATTATATCCCCCGCAGCATTCTGTAACAGCTAGATTCATTCATAACATACCGTTCAAATGTTCACATTTAAGACTATCATACAATACCTTGGTATGAAAATGTTGAACTTAGTAGTTCCCCGTGAGGGGTTTGACAGTAAGTGTTTGAATATTTTCCCTGACATGGTCGATATAGCACTTTCCATATAGATATAGCCTCAGACAGTGCAATGCATCTATTTTATATATTGTTTTTATTTTCGTGCATGAACATCGACGGTGGGTGCAGCTAGCCAACAGGGGATGCTTACTCCT
The DNA here is from genome assembly GCA_033119305.1 of Pinctada imbricata. Taxonomy (NCBI): domain Eukaryota; kingdom Metazoa; phylum Mollusca; class Bivalvia; order Pterioida; family Pteriidae; genus Pinctada; species Pinctada imbricata. Next base: position 43,632,539 of record VSWD01000014.1, read on the forward strand.
CCTGGGCACCTGGTCCCACCTCTAGCTTGCTAGGGGCCTGTCGATGCTCAATTTGGTGCTCTATTGTGAGTGCTATTGAGATTGTCAGGATCTTCTTGAACTCATTTGTGTCACACTTATGCCCTTTGCTGTGTGGAGCTCGTAAAAAAGTTCTCCGCGAGGGGTTTGACAGTAAGTGTTTTGAATGTTTTCCCTGACATGGTCGCCATAGCACTTTCTATATAGATATAACCTCAGACAGTGCAATGCATGTATTTTATATATTGTTTTTATTTTCGTGCATGAACATCGACGGCGGGTGCAGCTAGCCAACAGGGGATGCTTACTCCTCCTGGACACATGGTCCCACCTCTAGCTTGCTAGGGGTCCGTCGATGCTCAATTTGGTGCTCTATTGTGAGTGCTATTGAGATTATCGTCAGGATCTTCTTTAACTTATTAGTATGAGAATCTGTATATGAAATATGACGGCCCCAAGATTTTACCCAAGCTTCAGAATTACAACAGTCACCACATTCTACCTACTGACTAGAAGTTATCGAAGTAAAAATAAATGTTTTCTCATCAACATGATCAAGTACTATCAAATTATCCCATGAACGGTAATTTATGTCGATTATACCTCTTCTTACATCTTAAAATTGGAACTAATTGGGTTTTTTTAAATATGATAAAATCTCTTCATCCAACAAGTCCAAAGGATTCGGTTCATTTAAATATACCTGTAGTCTCCTAGCCATTTCCTCATCATCTGTTGTACGACTCTGACAACATTACCGTCCCGTCTCCCACTTTCCCTTCTCCTGTGCTCCCTTCTCCCCTCTCCCTTCTCCCCTGTCTGCCATGTCGTGGGGAGAGGAGTGTAGAGGCAGGACTGAAGGATGTGTGATAGCTACTGCATCTTGACCCTCCGCTCAGTGCTCCTGTAAACATATTAAAACTGAGATAAATCTTTCCATTGTTATGTAAGCGCATTGGTATTATACATTTATCACACATCCTGGTTCATAAATAACTACATGTAATGTGACCTAGCTGATAAAATCCCTTTATAATCAAATCATACCTTTAACACTTTTATATGTTTATCTCCATTTGTAACAAAATTTTCAATAATTTCTAATAGGATCCGTTTCAATTGTTATAAAATTATCGTTTAGATAATTTTCTTCTTAACATAAATGTATGAAATTGGAAAAAAAGTCATACATGTATACAATTACAAAGTGTGTTTAATCAGCACTGAAACCCTAGTGCTACATATATAATTATCAGACATGGTATAATTTTTCACTGTCATAAAAGGGTCAAGTCTTGGGGGGGGGGTTGCAATTGTATCTTGTGTTGGCTGTGATATGGTACCCATAAATATATTTGAATGCCACAAAAGAATACAAATTAGAATTAATGTAAAGTCAATATTTGATCATTATATTTCTGTTACAATACATGCATGCAATCTTATCATACTTACACTACAATAACAAATATTTTGCAAAGAAAAAATACCTTTTGAGGGTGTAGTCCTAGGTCGTTTTTAACCAGGTACCCTAACAGTGACATTGCTTAGTGGCACTGCATTTCTGACTTTATCCTTAAATTCATAGAGATGACTCCACCGCTGGCCACTAGAGGGCTCTCCATGTCAATTCTGTCTGAATTTCCTGACCCATCCATGTCATCTTCATGAACAATTCGGCTATTAACGGTACGGTCATTTCCCTGAACAATGTTACCATGACGACCTTGTCGCAATGATTTTGCAACTGGAGAACGGACAAATGAACAATTCGCTATCGTTTCACATAAATTTCACGTGAACTTTTAAATATAGTTCTAGTAAATTTCACATGAATTTAATATGTGCGTGACCAATTAGACTCATTATTTCCAATTATGCATATCGAGAAACGTATTTGGCAAAGGACGTGTGATTTCCTTCTGGGAAGAGGTAAAAAACGCGTTTGCAAAGAGAAGAATGTAGCGGCAATCTGGGATTTCAATTCAGGTTAAAATGTATTTGGTAGAGAGCATGGAGTACTTGCTTCCTGTAAGGTTTTTTGAAATTCTATGTATCGGTTTCGGAGAAGTCGATAAACTATTTTGCAGTCAAACCCATGACTGCCTTTTAGGATTTTTAAAAGATTCAAGAAACATGTTCGAGTTACATAACATTGAGTACTACTATGCAGGTAAAAGAGAAAAAGGGTGAGACAACCAAAGCCTGAGGAGGACATCTTGAATATCCAGTGGGATAAAAACATGGTAGAGGGCATTGAGCACTTCCTACCTCTAACATTTTGTGTAATTATGTACAGTTGTTGTGATAATGCTGAATGATTGACGACATGCAGATAAACGGACGGACAGACTCGCGTACGTATAACGGACGTCCGTTATGCTTCGCTCATTGGAGCGAAAGAAATATCAAAGGTTAGGGTCAATTCGATTTCATTTCTACCGAGTTTAATCCTTTTAAAGCTTTCGTTTCTGGAAAGCAGGTTGAAAATGTTATCGAATATTCATTACCCTTCTCTTGTTTTTCCTTTACATGAAAAAGTACGCAAATAAGAACAGATTTTCTCAACTCTGTCCCCCACAATTGTGAGCAGAAAGTGTAAAAGAGACAAAAATAATCTAAAAAATTCAGCTCATCTGGTTTAAGGACCTGATCGAAAAGTACTGATAGGTTACGGGATTTTTAAGTTCTTGCTTCCTGAAATGTTTCTATGATTGAAGAGAAGCTTAAAATGTGTAACAAGAATGCTCCAATGACAGACATATTGTTCGAAAGCCATAGAAATAGTAAGCGTCTTGAAAGACATAGAATAATTCTTTAAAAATAGAATACTAGCTTACTGAACAGTCTTGTGACTGTGACGATTCGTTAAAATCAGAGGCGTCTGTCAATCCGTTCTACATACCGACATCCTGAGTAACAAGTTTTGTCTTTTAAAAATGTATACTAAATGTTAAACGTCTTTAAATTCAATAGCATCATTTAAAATCTGATAAATTTACAGCATGGACCAGACATGCACGTTTCGGGTACTAAACCCTCGTCAGTGATCCTCAGTCTAAACAATGTAATATGACCAAAAGTATGAAAATTATTATGCCAAAAAAATGTACCAAAAGACGTAGCAGAATGGGTGGGATATGATGCCATAGGACCCACGTTTTAGAATTTTCAAGAAATTTTGTAACAGAAAATTTCAAATGCGTTGAAGAGACAGACGATCGACCGAAGTTGATCGAACTTGGCTACATGTGCCCTCGGGAACTCTTGGTCCACCAGCAGTGACACAAAGCTTGGCTCTAGTTAGCCGCGGAAAAGGCAAACGACACTTTGCTATTTGGTTGATTGGGGTCACAAGGATTTATCACGCTTCCCGGTTGCTCTATTTACTATGGGTTATTCATAGTTTATCATGCTTCACGGTTGCTTTATTTACTTTGGGTTGTTTATAATTATTAGAAATAAACCATAGTAAATAGAGCAACCGGGAAAGGTTATAAATCCCTGTAGTTGCAGTGTGTCGTTGGCCCTTTCCGCGGTTAGGCTCATGTGATCTAATTGATATATATATTTGATTACATTAAATAACAGAAATGAACTATCTTCTTCAACTTTACTTGACTTTTTTAATACATATATCAATACCTGGATAGAATTTTGATTCAATCAAATATCAAGTCAGAATATAAGCTCCTCACTTAAAAAGACAAATTTCATTTTTCTTTAACTTCATTTACATACTAAAAATGTTATGATATCCCTACTGCATCAAAAAAAGCATAACCTTATCTTCAAACGAAGTGATTTCTATCTACAAATTAATATTTTGGATTATCTATCGAAAAACTTTATCTTTTATCTTTTGTCATTCACTTTTTCTTTGATATCAATTCATTTTTTATGGAGAATGTATGTTTGTCTTGGAAATGACAAAATCGAGTTATCGTCAATGTATCATAAAAACAGATGAAACCACAGGGGTGAGGTATCATCGCTTGGTCACCAACCCTGTCCTCAATACAAACCCTTTCTTCTATATGTCTATATATAAAACCCCAAGGGCGGACACTCTCTATGTACTTGATCGTGGCTTCCTCTTTTTCCTTCCTTCAGGCTTAACCCACGGTCCATTTGATTCGATTTTTGGTTTTATTATCTCAAGATGAATGAATAAAAGATATCCAAATTGAAAATACATCCTAAAAGAAGCACCGGTCGAATACAGATCGATAGAAGTGGAAGCCACGATCGAGTACAAAAAAGTTATATAGCTATTATATAGGATGTGTCCTCCCTTGGGGTTTTTAATATAGACATATATAGAAAGGGTTTTTATAGAGGAAAGGGTTTGTGATCAAGCGATGATACCTCACCCCTGTGGATGAAACAATTGAAATGCAAAATTTTCTCCATATATTTCATAGCACATTATTTGATACCATTATTTTAAAGCACATTCGTTTTGTGTATCTCAAAACTTTCAATTCTACATAATACATATCACATGATTTGAAATTATCATTTTTTCAAAGGATCCATTTTGTGTATCTGAAATCATCACTCATAAAGAACTTTCATTTTATGTATCTTAGAACTTTCACTCTGCCATTGATAAATCCACACCACAGATAATCACCATAGATAGAGATCACAAATGGGCGTAACTGTTGATATTGATATATTTTACATATGTACGTCCCATCAGCACTCAGCATGTGGATTGCTCTGCTGTAATGCTCAGTCAATAAAATACGACATTTGACATCACATTCAACATCATATGGAGCGAACTTTTCAGTCTCCAGTCCATTACCTATATATGTAAACTTCACACGTCCATCTTCATGTAGTACGACTAGTTCTCCACTGTTGTCACTGAGCCTGTTGATAATACAAACGTCCTTGTTCTTGTTCTCCGCCATCCTGACCGCCAATGTAAACAGCCTTGTCTTGCCATCCTCCCTGAACTCGTACGTGTGGAGCACCTTCCCTGTGAGAGTCATACGCTGGACAATACGGCGGCTGCTCGGTAGTAGATTGAAGGTATCACCATAATCCCTCAGTGTTACCAGTATTTCGTCATTCTCTGTTTTACTGATGTAGGTAGGATATAATGGTTTAGTGTCAAATGTTGCTGTTTTCTTCTCATCTTTGGTAAGAAATGATTCCTTTCTCTCCTTCACTAAGAACAATGTCTCCACCTCTTAAAATCATAAGATCATAGCAAGGAGTTTTTGTAACTTTCAGGTCTCCCCCTCTCCTATCAAGTAATCTTGGATGTCTATCATCGTTGAAACAAACCCAGGCGATTGTATCAGACACAGGTTTTACTGACGTTATGATATCAGAGCATCTGTCAATATCATTCGTTTCTTCCATGGACACGCTGTGTATTTCACCTATCATGTTCTCAAGAACCAGCATATCCATCTGCCCTGGTACAAACACTGTATTACTCGTGTAATTATCATCGCTGTTAGAGAGAGCCTTTTCCAGTTCATCACTCATCTCCTTCTCCATGTCTAGAATGTCATGGTCAGGTAATGTATTGATATCCTTGTCTAGAGCTGTCGTTACCATATCCAGGTATTCTACTTTCTGTTTCAATCCTTCGTGTTTATCTTTATATATTTGTTTGGCAGCTTCGGATTTTTGCTGACAAACATCTATTTTGTCATCGAATAATTTGTTTATCCCATCGATGTATCCTTGTCTGGTATCATTCAAAATCGATTTGTTTTGATCAAAACGCGTGTCTTCCTCTTGTATTTTTCGCTCGAAGCGGTTTAATTTCTTTCTTAAACCCGGAAGTTGATTTGCACGAATTTCTGTACACTCCTCTGGTATACTTCGTTTTTTCTCCCTCAGTATGTCCGTAATAGTTTCCCAGTCGTGTGAAGAATGCTCCTCCTTGATACATGTTGTACAAACTTTTTTATCACATGTTTTACAGTAAGCATGAAGCTCCTTCTTGTCGTGGTTTTCACAAATTTTCAGAGCGAATTGAGCCTTGTAAAGACTAGTAGCCATTTTGTTAGTAGGTTGAGTTTAAGTACTGGTTTATTTTGAGATAGTGCGCATCGTAGCTTTGTAAAGTTTGATATAAACTGATCGTCGGATTTCAAGTGATTCTTAGGCACGGTCCATTTTATATTGGGGGCTGTCTTTTCCCTTTCAATTGATGTGGATAGTATATCTGAATTTACAATTAGACACGGTCCATTTGATATTCTGAGGGGGGCTTAGGTTTTTTGTCAGAGCAAGAAAAATTTTTTCGCCCCGGGCCGGAGCAAAATTTTTTTTCTTACAAAGTTGGAGCAAGAATATTTTTTTCGAACAAGTGATGTGTAATATATGGTCATATATTAAGATTATATAATGCTTGTGTTTGATCAATAGAAATTCTTTATTTTTACTCAAAACTCTAAAATAAAATATTACTTTATATTTATGGAAAAAATTAATTCTCTTCTAAACAGTCAGAGATAAGAGAATTTTACAAATTAGAATCCGCAGTGAACAAAAGAAGCCTTTCTTTCTTTAACAAGCATTCTTTTGATATTTGGAAATATGAAGTTTGCCACTAAAGAAATAATGCCTTGATAGAAAAGCATGGCGAGTGATGTTTTTATTTGAATTGTAAACTGCACGGCGATCGAAGCGAGCCGGAAAATTTTCAGGAATTTTAAGCGAAATTTTATGGTAATTCTTCAAATTCAGATTACTTGTAAGAGCAAGATTACTTTTTTCTGACACAACATGAGCAAAATTATTTTTTCAAAAAAAACCCCCAAGCCCCCCCCCCCCCCCCCCAAGAATATCAAATGGACCGTGCCTTAGAGGCCGTTAACTATTTCACATTTTCGAATTAACCTCCGAAACCACTTGGAGGATTTTGATGAAACTTTGTATGCATGAGTACTAATTAAGGAAGCAACCACTTGATTTGTATGGGGCAGGAAGAATTTTTTCAGTCGTTTTAAGAGCTAGCAGATCACCTCTTTTTTTTAGAATGACATCTTTTTACGTAAGTGAAAGTCAACGCAGACTATGGTGGCATACTTCTGTCCCCTATATGCGAGAAATTTCAGTACAGATTATGTTAACATGCAAGATAATTATGTCGACATTCAAGATAATTATGTCAAAATGCAAGATAATTATGTCGACATGCAAGATAATTTTGTTCACATACAAGTTAATAAAGATGCATGTTGACATATATCAGTTGCATGTCGACGTATATAATTCACATGTCAATATAAATAAGTTGCATGTTGACATACTTAACTTGCATATTGATATAATCTGAAGAAAAATACCTCGCAAGTAGGAGACAGAAGTATGTCACTGGCTATATTGTGCTAATAACGATTGAATAGATTTCCTTCCTTTGAATAAAGTTTGTTTCATTTTTAGCTCACCTGAGCCAAAGGCTCAAAGTGAGCTATTGTCATACCGGATTGTCCGGCGTCCGTCGTCCGTCGTCCGTCCGTCCGTCCGTTAACTTTTCACATTTTCATCTTCTCCTCTGAAACCGCTTGGAGGATTTTGATGAAACCTGGTATGCATAAAGTACTAAAGGTCCTCTACCAAGTTTGTTCATTTCGGCTCGATCCCTTCAGGGGTGGATCCAGGGCGGGGTCAAATAGGCCCCGGAGGGTACCCATCTTCAAAAATCTTCTTCTCCAGTTCCACTGAATGGATTGAAAAACTAATTGTATCTATGTGATCTAGAAGGATGTATGATTCAAGTTTTTTCATTTCGTTAAAATCCGATAACTAATTTTTGACGCGTTTTTGACGTCTTTTCGGACTTAGTCAGAAATGCACATTTTTGCACTTTTTCTTTAAATAACTCAATAAGTGTATGATTTTACACACTCATTTACTACATATTTATCATATTTAACTTACTTAATGCTTTGATATGTATTTTATGCTTAAATTTTATTTTTTTTTTTTTTTTTTGATTTTTTATGAATTTTTTTCTTATGTAAAAAGGAAGGGGGGGTGATTTTCATACATTTTCTGCTTCTTTTCTATAACCACTCTTCAGATTGTCACGACAATTTGTAGGTATGAGGTACTCATGCATGGTACCCTACAAGTGAAAGAATTTTGTCAAGATATCAACTTTTGGATTTTTAAGGAATATTTTTTTAAGATTGTACATAGGTATAATGTATGTTTTCTTACCAAAAATAGGAGAAAAATTCTCAAATCGCACCGGGTTATACACATTGATACTACTTTTGAATGAAGAAATTTTATTTGAATCACAAAAAAATGCTGTAAAGATTAAAAGTAAACAACTTTTTTGATTTTTTTTCAAAGCCATGCACCTGGTTCCGGACCGGAATTATTCGAATTTTATGATCTGAGGACCCATTTTCACACGTATTCTTCCACACATGTAGATGTCTCACACACTTTAAAACTATATTCAAAATTTTATTTCATCTTTCTAGTAAACAATCACGGGAAGACAATTCAAGATAAACATTGTGTGTATTTTCCACCAATTGTTGAAAATAATAAGAAAATAATCGGAACTATTTGACAGGACAATGACCTAGATATGCATTAATTCATCTTCGTCCCCAAGGCGCATCGTATTTCGCTAGGCGCTTCATTGCAATACAAACCGCAAAGCAGTACTGCGATATATTTCAGGAGATACAGTGCAAACGGAATAGATTTTTATACTTGGAACACTTTCATAATGGTTATCATTCATGTACTTGGAACACTTGCATATACTTGTTATCATGTATAAAGTTTGCTCGAATTTCCTCTGTCTTAGACTCTCTTAGATGAAGTAATTTACGGACTGATTTCTTGAAGAAACGTCTAATGAGTAATCTCTTCCTCTGGATTTTGAGAATGCATAGGACATTTAATATCTTAAATTCTTGAAAATAAATAATTCCGTTCAGAGTTCCTGAAATCTTCCAATGAAATGTTGGACCACAGAAGCTGTTGTTTTAATAGAGAAAATATATTATTATTCACAACCTTAAGCCACTGTGTTCGTCATCTTGTATGTTTAATATTTCTAAGAGGAACACAGAGGCCTGAGGTTGTGAATAATAAAACATTTTCTCTCATAAAACGACAGGATCCTGTGTTAAGACATTTGGGAATTTTTATCTGTTCAAATAATAGATACATAATGAGTTTTTATCGGACCAAATAACTTCTTGTCGGCAAATCCAATGCAACCGATACATTTCATGAACTCTCTCCGCTAACAACTTGTCCGTGTAACAGACCTATGATGAGGTAAAACAATTAAACAGTAAATAACGATGTCGCAGGTCTGCTAGTTGGACAAGCTTAACAATTTCATGGGCCTTTTAATTTGTTTCAAACTGCGAAACCTTAGAGAAACCACTTGAGTTGTTGAACAGCGTATGCTGAAATGCGACGCTCCTTCTCGCCTGTTGAAATATGCATAGACAAGACGCGTCGCATTTCAGCATATTTACTGAAAATTATTTGTTTAAGTGGCTTCACTGGGTCATGAGGTTTGGTACAACATACACTGCTTTTTTGGAAAACAAACTGGCACAATTTCTGCACAACTCACTTGAATTGATGAATATTGGATCAAAACGATTTTAACTGTGCGTTTCATGTATTTGAGATGAAATCAATACTATTCAAAAGCATAATTCATAGATTTCAGTGAATAAAGGCAAAACCGAAAAATCTTTGTTTTTTATGCCCATGGAATAAAAGATTCGGGAGCATAAAGTTTTTGGCCTGTCCGTCTGTCTGTTTGTCTGTCTGTTTTCCGAAAAACTTAAACATTGGGCATAACTTTTGAATGGAAGCTGGTGATAGAGGTTTCATATTTCACATGTGTATTTACCAAAATTTTTGACCTCATGACCATAACCTTGACCTTTCACGTACTTCTCAAAAACTTTAACATTGGGCATAACTTTTGAATGGTTATAGTGATAGGGTTTTCATATTGTACATGTGTATTCCTTGTGACAAGATCTTTCCATTGATACCAATATTACGCTGACCCTGACCTCTCACATACTTAACAGAAAATTGCGTTTATACTAACAAAGATGCCGCCGGGGGCATTCTCGTTTCACAAACACAGGCTTTATAATTTCTGGCATGCTAGCTATCAATAATGAAAGGTTTTGTGTTCAATTTTAAATAAACTGAATTTGTGAAATCATTTCATTGTTTTATTCTTTTTCTGCTGCACATTAATGTGGAATTTTACAATATGATTTTATTTTTGATGTTGCATAATTGAACTATACTAGCTGGGCATATGACGTTGGACCACTTTATCCGTTTTTTTTTCAAATCAGTAAAAAAGTTATTGTTTTGAAATGTGACTATTTTTTTCTTTTTTGTACTTTTAAAGGTTGTCTGAAAAAAAACACTTCTCTGCATCCGGCAAAAATCTTTTTAGAAAGGTTGTGGGCTAAAATCCTGGTACTGGCAGTATCAGTATTCAATGTCAGTATGTCAATTAGAGCGTGCATGGGTATCAGGTGAGCGTTGTGCCCCCTGGGGCTCTTGTTATTTGTACTTAGATTATGACACACAAAAAAGTGTTTAGCGGGCATGTGGACAGGTCGGAAGAGGAGGGAAGGTAATTTCATGATGCGGAAAAAAATATCGCGGTGTAAAGACGAATAATGACCACCGTAGAATAATGACTGGGGGTTATTATTCGTCATAGAAAATGACCCCGGTCAATATTCTACGGGCAAGGGGGTCATTTCTTGCCTGTAGAATAATTAAGTATCACCAACCCAAAAATTGCACCCCGTAAAATACCGACCCCCTATTGACATTTTTTTTTAGAATTATTGAAATTGATTCTTTAACTAATATTTCAACGCTACAGACAGATAATAGCTTTATGAACGTCGGTATCAACTACGGTATAAGTCGAATCATTCGCTGGCACTTTCTTTCGCATGGACAATAATCCGCAGATTTATATAAGGTTCCTTTCAGTTATGCCTTTTGGTATTTACATTCACTGAAACAAACTTTTACGGTAAGAGGCTGACTGCGAAAGCAGCGAAGGTTATTGCACAATGACATCGAATGATTCTACGTATACAGTATTTTGAATTTTATTGAATAAGTTTGTCCTTATTTCAGATAGATATCATACAGTACATTTACATTCGATACCTCGTTAAAAGAGATCTATTATCTATATAAAAGAAAGCTAAAACTTTTCAATAGAGATCTGACATCGACAACATTTTTGTGGTGTTTGGAGGAAAGGTCTACCAACATATTGTCATTACTCTAACGGGAACTAACTCTTACTCTAAGTGTCAGAAATCGGGACATTTCGAGCTTCTTCATAAACATAATGGGCAAAAATCACTTCAAATCATGAAATTTCTCATTTATTCATCTCTTTTTGGTTGTTGGACATAGTTGGTATGATTAAGCACAATACTTTGATTTGTTTCATGTACTTAAAACAATAAATGGACAGAGAAAGATAGCACAAACTTGCACATTCGATTTTAAGACCGAAAAAACAATCTATGTGGTAAAACATTTGAAGGGAGGTAACTCCTTAATAATATCTGTAAAACTCGGGGGCCTTTAAACTAAGAAACGAAATGAAAAGAAACGAAATAAAACGAAAAAAAAGTATATATATTACCGTTAAATCATTCGTTTACGATCAAATAGCGGTGATATTTTCCCTTGTATTCTCCTCCCGTGTGCCGCGGGAACCAGTGCGTATTATAGTATCTACATTTCAGCTGTGTTTTAAGAAAGGTCATCAAACAAAACTAAATGACAAGTTTTAATCTAGGCATAACTGTAACCGATTTCGATAAAATTTAACGAGGAGCTCTACGTATGTAAATGGGAAAATAATGGTAAAAGGCGAGCAAACGAAAATAAACATTAAAAATAAAATTGGCAGATATACATGTATGTATCTAGATAAATGTCATTGACATAATATTATAAAAAAAAATACATGAAATGTGTCGATAAGTACGCATAACGAAGACAGCATCAATAGTGATCGGAAACTAGCGAGAAGAAAAAATGATAATAATAAATTTTAAAAAATAATAAAAGAAAGTATTGGCCGTACAGACTTACACTGTTAGTTGCAAGACTTCGAGATTTATCCCCTATATATGAATTTTAATCAGAACATTTGCCGACAAAGTAGAAAAAAACTTCATTTTTTTCTGATTTGTGAGCTGCGTGGACAGTAGATGCTGACGTAATGTTTGCGGACGGCAAATACTGATTTTACGGTGCAAACATCCGATAATGTGTTATAGTATTTGAAAATATTTCTATCTTCATATCAAAATTAATTTTTTTTGTAATTTAACCCCTTGCTAATTAAAGATGTAGGGTGTAACCCCCCGCAAAATCCCCTGCGATAAATAATAAAATCTGCGAATATGCATGATATGCATTGTCTTTTTCTGACATTCATTTTGTTTTTTTTTTTTTTTTTTCTTGTTTAATTACTTTATAGATTTAAAGAACGCTATATAAATGTTAATAAGTTTGAATTGAATAAACGTATAATCAAAACATGTCACCTAAGCTTGCAAGCGTGGATCTAGAGTGTGATGGGTTGGGGAGGGGGTAGTCTGAACCACCCTCACCCCATCCGCCGTGATACTTGCAAAAAAGATGACACTTTTCCAGATTTGTGTTTCAAAATCATAGGTATGACAAAAAAGAATTGGATGAACCTTCATAATTGATCAATCGATTACAAACTGTTGGTGATCAGATGCGATTTTATTGATTATCAATCGGTTACGCAGAATTATATCATTTACACTCTGAAAGGTGATTTTTTTGTATTGATACATTTTAAGGCTTAATGTTGAAATACACTTTCTCTGAAAAAGAATCAGGTTTTACTTATTTATATATACTTATTTTCTCAAGGCATATGGGGCTCGGTACCTCTCATTTTCTTAAAGGTACGGTGTCCCTGAAAATTAATTAATTTTACAAAATTCTGTAATGCAAAACCTTTCTTTTCATAATAAAGCTTACATTCTCATTTGTATAAATTCAAATTTTTAGACGAATCTAACGCAAACATTCGCAGTTATAGCCGTTTGAAAACATCAGTTTGAATTTGGGTTGCGCAGCTCTTTAATTCATTCCACTGGCGCCACCTACAATGTATTGCGTTTTTACGATAGCGATATATACAAATTCGGCAATATTATGGTCGTTACTGCATATTTTCGAATAAAACTTTTCATGGCTCCTTTTTTCCTCAGTCTAGACCCTTCGGAATAAAATTTACGTTTTCAAATAAATTTATTTTCAGGGATACTGTGTCTTTAAAAAAAAAACAAAACAAAACAAAACAAATTAAAACAAATAAAAAAACAAAATATAGAGCATGGAAAATAAGAGAGAGATTGTATTCTTATGACAAATGTAACCATCTATTCTCAAAATTTTACTGTGACGGCTCGCTTCGCTCGCCAATTAAGAATAAAGTTGTATATACATGTATGGATGACTGAATTAAAAAAAAAGAAAGAAAATTTCATATCTTAAACTTTTTCCGGCTCGCTGCGCTCGCCAGTCGATCTTTAAACGTAAAGTAAACGTATCAAGAAACTCTATATCTTGAACATGCAGTTGGAATGGCCCCCCCCCCCCCCCCCACACACACACACACACACACACACACTTCTTAATGAGATCATCAGTCTTGAGATTCGGTTTCTTTTTTTTTTTTTTGCTTGTCAGTTTTTCTGTGAATAATTTTCTTCGAGCTGAAATCTTGCCCCCCCCCCCCCCTTGTTCTGAAATCCTACATCCGCCACTGAAACCGGTTCTTCCTGCATTCCCATGAGAGAAAGTGTCGTAGATGGCGCCAATGAATGACTCTTTTGTTTACCATCAGACAGTTCAGAGTGTTTTTTTTTATTAATTGATTTTCATTAATGTTTTATAATCGTAAAAATCTCATAATCAGAATTCTAATCGATTTTTTAAAATTCAATTGGGTTTTGATATTTTCACAAGAAAGTAACCAAAATTCAATAAGTAAGATACTCCTATGCATGGCAAAACGGTTTAGAAAATATTTCTACCACAAAATGATAAGAATTAGCTCTTTAGTACATGCAAAGAACGGGTGAATTGATTGGCAAAACTAAACTATCACTGAGCTTGTCCTTATTTCTAAAAAAAGCTCTGTTCTGTTGGCATTACTGTTTTCTCGGGTAACTCCGTAAATGTTTAATGTTTCGAATTGGGGGGTCCATCCAACCTAAGTGTCTTGTTTAAGTAATTTTATGGGAACAAAGCAAAAACATTCATGCAATTTTCGAGCGAATGAACATCAATGACCTACATGCATTCTTTGAATTCTACGGAGCGTTTGGTCGGCATAAATTTTTTTCCGTTACGCAGCTCAAGTTGAGGCCAGGGAACTTCGTTTGCCGTATCAAAGTATCTTGAGGAGAATCCGGATGCTATTCATGGTATTCCTGGGCTTACAACGAAACTGACAGAAAATGTACCTGACCTTTCAAATTATTTACGGTACGCATGTAGGTTGAACTCATGGATACCGTTTCCGAACGTACTTCCTCCTTTTCTAAGTTTTGAATTTCCAATAATAAAAATCTGTATACATATTTTCTTTGCCAAAGAAAAAAAATATTTCGTTTCGTTACTTTTCATTTCTTTTCTTGTGCGTTTCACAATTTAAAGGAGCCCGTTAACTCGGTTAATCCAAAGGTGTCCCGGGAAGCAAGTGTTTGTCAAATAGTACAGTTTGAATTGTTTCCCTTCTTAGCAGATTTTATTTAGAATTTGGTATTTAAAATTAATCAATTTTCGAAAATTCGCAAGTCGTTATCAATTCATAGTTATTTAATGCTCTCCAGACACAGATTCAAATGTCCTGAAGCACTTTTAAAGGAATATTCTTGGATTTGAAAATTTAGTTGAAAGGCCTACTCTAAGGTCCCATGTTCGAATCCCAGATTCGGCTAAAGGTCTTATGTGGGAGGGTAGGTGGTCCATCACCCAGGCCTCTGCAAGGGGTTTTCCTACGGGTACCCCGGTTTCCTTGGACCCCCACACGCCTACATCTGAGCCAATGTGAGACAATAATATAAGTTGTGCAACTTGTTTGTTAAAAGTTATAAAATAAATAAAGTTTAAATTTAACAACTTGAACCCAATTAATTGCTGACATTTTCCATTACTCGAGCGAAGTTGCATTCATTCAATCTTTGGTCTCTGTGGGAAAAAAAGATGTTAGCTCTTATACAAGCCTCGTCGTGGATTGCAAATCTTTTACACTCGGATGAGATTCCCCAATCTCAGTCGCAAAGTCGTGATAGATTCTATTAATGCTCTATAATGATATTTATTATAGTATATAATATACTGATTATCTAATGATTCTTTAAGACTTTTGGGAAGCTGTTATGACGTACAAGTCTTGATATTACAAATATGAACGTTGTAATTTAAGAAATTATGTTTCGATCAAAAAGCGAAGCTAATAAATAGAAGAAATAAATTTTTAAGGAATATTAAGCTCAATTTGTTGCAATTCATATACATGGACTTCTGAGATAATTTCTTTCTGTCACTTTTTTCGCAACCCCCCCCCCCCTCCTCCTCACCCACCAAATATCATATGGAGTCCTATAACTTTAAGCAGTCCTAACGTCACCATCATCGGAACTGTGCTATGTACGTACATCCCATTCTCTACTGTGCTACGTACGTACATCCCATTCTCTACTGTGCTACGTACGTACGTGTACGCACTGTCGTACTCGCAATGATATACTAGTATATGACCCTCTCGCGCGCGAGATATATACATTATCTTCTTATATAACTTAGTTATAATCCGGGATAACAGGACTTCACAGAAACTCCGATTTTTCTGCATATATTTTGAAAGAAAATATCCATACCAAATCCAAAATACAAAACAAGCAGATTTTAGTTGATACTAAGATAGGAAATGGATGCTTCTATAGTTTCTTGAATATTGTATATTGTGTAGTGTGCCTTATTGTCGGAACATAGATCTTTAATGCCTAACCTACATTATTTAAGACGATGTTCCTGATCTGTTTGGTAGTCGACAGTAAAATATATACTAGTATACCAATTTTGTCAGGTTAAATTTACAGATAGGATGCATGATATCAATTCTCAATAACAATCCATACAGATTACTCTGTCTTTTGTTCAAGAAAGTGTTATTTTGGGGAGTAATGCGTAATATATACCACTCGATGTAAATTTGTGAAAAAAATATCTTTTCCCTTCTCCAACATTGTTAAAATAATTAATTATTTACAACATGGAAGAGACACGTTCAAACATCGCTCAAATAATGAAGAATTTACGTTAATGAGTCCATTACTGTGCTAAAAAAAATTAAATTTGTTAATTTTCTTGAAAAGTACGTTTTAAGCGTATCTTTGATAGCAAAAGCGTAATTAAGGGTCAAAAATCGTAAAAATTACGCCAAAATCGTAAAAGTTGGCGCATATTCTGCAAATTTGATAGTAGCATGAATCAAATTGCTCATCAATAAAGTTAAAGCCGTTTATTCGACAGACAGGCAGACACACATATTGTGAACATAATAACCATATTTGTTGTTCTTGCATTGCAGGTGACAAACAATGTAAAGCATATGAGAAAAACATTCACTATTTATTTATTAAGAATGAGTGAATTTTATATTTCAAGTATACATGCTACATGTAACTGGTAAATCTACAGGTCTAATGCTGTACATGTATTTTAAATTATAACTATCCGGATTATTTTAATTTAATGACATACATGTATAATTAATAAATCATGACAAATGAATTTCAAAACAAATCAACATCAATTCCTCAATGAGTAAAAGAAAATATAAGGCAATAGTATAAAGAAAATAATTTGTTATATGTCAATAAGAGGATGTTCAGAAAAAAAGAACAAACATGTTATTGCTATCCAGAAAAATAAGAAATTCTACTTAAATCTTATCCTTTGAGGTATCAATTTCAAAATTCACCTGAATACATATTACTTCTGAGAATTTTTTTTATCATTATCTAGCTGACTTCAAAATTCTTTTCCTTTTTTTCTTTTCTACAAATTCCTAATCAGAATTCTCTAATGACAATGTAGGTATATTTGTATATGTTTGTTTAATTGTCTGACAGAGGGGTTATCTTTCAACAAATGACTGGGACAAAAAAACATAATATTTCATTACTATGGCCAAATGGTGATTTACAACAAATATGAGACAATTATAAAAAGTACTGTTTTAATAATCATTTGTTACCGTCATTATTTTTCATCAAGTGATAATTCGAAAGGAAAACTACTACCTACTATAACATACACGTATTTCTCAAATGAATATAATGAAATGTTTGTCAAACCAACCAATATACTAGAATTCCATATCCTTAAGGTATTCAATAGGTAATGGGAGGTAATTGGGGCACCAATTTATGGAATCTGGAGAATGAAAATCACAGCAAAGTTAAGATGTAAATATTAATTGAAAAATTTTGAACAATTCAGATACTGAAAAAATCAATTACATTTACAGTTATGGGCCCTTACAATTTACATTGACCTCTATGGGCAAAAGTTAATTTTTCCTAAAATTTTCAACAGAACGATAGGGCATCAAATATCAATTGGTAAAAAATTTCTAAAAGATATATTTCTTCAAATTTAGCTGAAAAATCAAAAGTAACCAATTACTTTTTCAGTGATTAACTTTTTTTATATTTTTCAAATAGGGAAGATAAAATGTCCCTTTTCAAAAAATTTCTTTTTGCGATATCTAATTGACCCTTCCGAACGCGGGAAAAATTTGAGAAATTCCATGACGTAACAATGCAATTTCGATGTTTGACCGAGGTTCGAAGCTTGTTTGTCCGAGGTAAACACATGGTAAAAGCATTGTGACGTCACGAAATTTTGCATTTTTTTTCCCGCAATCGGAAGGGTCAATAGGGTAGTACAAAAGTTGTTAAAATATCATATGACACAGAAAGATATTCAATGATGAATGAACTTAATTTCAATGTTTTTGGCACAATTTCATTCATTACCCATTCAATACCTGAACAACTGGATTTGGAAGAAGCCTTATAGGAAGTGCTCAAAAAGAACATATAAAGTCATTTTGCTGTACGTACTAAAATAATCAATTTATATTAAGATTCCAGCAGAAGATAAAGTGGTTCTTTTGATAATTCAAATAGTAGCATAACTTGTGATATGTTCCACAGAAATCCCCCTTCAATAAACTGTTTTGCCTTCATTATCATTTATATGATGGGAATCATTTTTCATTGTAGTTGTATATTCATCCAATGATTGAGCAGAATTTTAAAATTATACACAGTTCTCAGTTATTTTTATAAGGGCTCTCCAAATATACCATTATATATGACCAGAAGTCATTAGCATAAAATGAATAGTAATGAAAGCAATATGATACATATACATGTATATACAGTAAATGCAGGCATCATATAAGGCGACAAAAAATTAATTTCAAGTTTTACGGACTTTACTTTTTTCATTAAAATAGGGGAGGAGGTGGGAATAAAATAAGTAAATTACGAAATTATAATTAACTGCTTTACATGGATCACAGATCAGTCTCAATTTAGCTTGTTTAGCATATGTGCAAAGCCTTGCTCATAAGATTAACTGTGCCATAAGAATCACGTGAGTTGATGTCAAGCCGACAGGTCGTGAAATTTTAAGCTCCGTGATGAAATGCAAAATTTTGGGATTTTATGTGTTCCAATTATTTTGAAGTGTAAATAAAACCTACACTCAGCAAGATACGCACGTTGGGATTTTTTTTTTTCACAACACCAAGATATCTAAGTCCCATAACTCCATAAGGACAAATCGGATGAACCTGAAAATCGAAAGGCGGCTTCCTCTTCAAAGTCTGATCACAATGTACAAATATCATGAAAATCTGTTGACGCATATTCAAGTTATTGCGTTCCATGTACCTATATTTTGCCCTTAGCTTAACATGTATGTGCATATTACACATAATTTCTGGATTATGAGACAAAAAATTTAAGAACCCGTTACATATGTGAAAGAACATCCTTTCTACTTGAAGTATACAAAATTTCAAAACATTTTGACCAGAAATAGATTTTTAAAGAATTTTTAATTATTTTAGTATGTTTTAATATCTAAGTCCCATAACTCCGTAACGACAAATCGGATAAACCTGAAAATCGAAAGGCGGCTTCTTCTTCAAAGTCTGATCACAATGTAGAAATATCATGAAAATCTGTTGATGTATATTCAAGTTACTGCGTTCCATGCGCCTATATTTTGCCCTTAGCTTAACATGCATATGCATGTGCATGTAACCCCCCCCCCCCCTCCCATTACACATAATATCTCGGTAATGCGACCAAAAAATTAAAAACCCGTTACATATGTCAAAGAAATAATTTTTAACTATTTTAGTATATTTTCACTGTATTTTAAAATATCTAAGTCCCATAACGACAAATTGAATGAACCTGGAAATCGAAAGGCGGCTTCCTCTCCACAGTTCAATCATAATGTATGAATATCATGAAAATCTGTTGTCGCATATTCAAGTTATTGTGTTCCATGCGCCTATATTTTGCCCTTAGCTCTACATGTATGTGCATATAACCCACCCCCCTTCCCATTACACACAATATCTCGGTAATGCGACCAAAAAATTAAAAACCCGTTATATATGTCAAAGAACATCCTTTCTTCTTGAAGTAAACAAAATTTCAAAACATTTCGACCAAAAATAGATTTTTAAATAATTATTAACTATTTTAGTATATTTTCGATTTATCTTAAAAATCTAAGTCCCATAACTCTGTAACGACAAATCAAATGAACTTGAAAATCGAAAGGCGGCTTCCTCTCCACAGTCCAATCATAATGTATGAATTTCGTGAAAATCCGTTGACGCATATTCAAGTTATTGCGTTCCATAGGCGGACGGACAGACGGACGGACGGACGGACGGACTTCGCCATACCATAATACGACCCGTCAAATGACGGGCGTATAAAAAAGTGATTGACCTGTTTTTGTAGTGAAATCGGACTTAATATGTGTAGAAAACGTAAAAAGACGAAAACATCACAATCACAATCGTCACAGTCGAGCGATTCGAGTGCTAGTGCTAGCATTTATATATGTACACTCCTACTGTTATCTTGTCATAACTCGCTGTTTTTTTATGTATACTTTTGTTCAAACATATTACAAGTCTATAAGCCTTATGGCTTTTGATTAATAAAGAATTAAACTGACAATAGACAATCTTGCATGTTTAATTCATCTTATTTTTTCCAATTGTGGTAAAATAAGGGTCGGATGATCATTTAATTTTTTTTCCAATTGTGGTAATATAAGGGTCGGATGATAATTTATATTTTTTTTCTAATTGTGGTAAAATAAGGGTCAGATGATCATTTTATTTTTTTTCTAATTGTGGTAAAATAAGGGTCGGCTGATCCGTAAAACAAAAAGAATGAAATTTCTGTCGCCTTACTCCCCAAATCATTCTGAAGCAAAGGGGGTTACCTTGGAGCATACCAATCTATATGTATCAATGAAAGCCTTAGTCACACAAGACAGGAAATCTCCAAATACAGTTTGTTGCTACGACAGGTTTAACTGTACATGTTATCATCTTTGCTGTATAATATAGTATACAAATGGCTTTTTCAACACAAACAAATAAGATTTGGCAGAACTATGCAAAACATAATGATATTATTCAGTTCATATGCATGTCCTTTTCTCTTCTAAAATCATTTTGCTTAATCTGCTTTATCATCTATTAAAGAATATGCATGGAATGTAAAGTAGTCATGACATAAAGGCTTCCTCAAAGAACACCAAACCATGATGAGTAATTGACCTAGGAAAATCTGCCGGGCAAATACTTGACAACAATCCAAGTAAAATAGGCATTTGGAAAAGTGACCCTCAGTTATCTCTACTATATATCCATCTTATAAACAGACATTCTGCCATCTCTTTTATCAATAAATACAAATTAATCAAAGATTTCCCTACATTTATAGGGAGTAAACCAGAATAATGGAAAAATTGCATATTTCACATTTGTACTATTTTCAAACAGATGTCCTGCAAAACAGTCAGCATCTCTCTGCTTCAAAGGTTTTTTTTTTCCTTCAACAATTTCTTCTACACTTATTTCACTATAATTTTCAAATTACATTTTCTATTTGAGACTCACCCATAAATACAAAATGTACTTACTAGCAGATATTCAAATGTGACATAAACGTAACAAAAAAAAAGAAATTTTAGAATATATACACGTCATACCCAAATAACCACAATAGTATAACACACATATCCTCTCATTACACATGTATAGAATTATAAAATCCTGATTTACAATTATTGAACAAATGAAAGCACTTGAGCTGGGACTATTCTTCAAACTCGCACTTCCACTCTACATATGGGACAAGTAGCGTTATTCTGAAAACAAGAAAACAATATTCTATATTATTCTGAAATAACGTGCATGTCTGGTCCACGTTGCCAATTTATTTGTTCTTAAATGATGCTATTCAATTTGAACGTGCATGTCTGGTCCACGTTGCCAATTTATTTGTTCTTAAATGATGCTATTCAATTTGAAGACGTTTACATATATGAATGATCATACCAATTTATCCATAATAGTTATTTACATGTAACGTCCAATATACATATTGGACAAGTAGCGTTATTCTGAAATAAAAAAAAAATAAACAAGAAAATATTAACTCTACATTATCCAGAAATATATGAATGATCATACCCATTTATCCATATTAAATGACTTAAATTTGTACTTTTTATCATTTTTACAATAAATGCATGTTATCTTGAATTAGTAATTTATATATACATGTACATGAAGATAAAGAAATCATAATTTACATACATGTACATGCAGATTGAAATATTTCTTCCAGAGGGAATGGATGATACGAATAAAAACACAAACACTCGAATACACATATATTCAGCCCTACTTTCTGATTGTGTATTCCAGTGTTTGTGTTTTCATTTATATATTTATGTACTATAGCTGACTCATTCAGAAAACAAAATCCCCCATATGACTTGTGAAAGACTTGTTACATTACACTGCATACTTAAGGAAATTATTTGCTACAATGTTATCAGCAAATATCTTTGAAGAGAGGTAACTGATTTTTTTGCCCTAATTTCACCCTACAGGAGAATGGGTATTTATGTTTAGCCTTTATTTGTTTATACTATAAAAGTTTATAGTAATGGAGCATGGGAGGTGAAGAATTAACATAAATTTCTGGAGGGACAGAGAAATCTGAATCCTTGTTGCCAATGACAACTGATCTCCATGACAACAGATACATCCTACATGAAATCTGCATGGACACTCGGATTGAGATTTCAATCGTCCCCCCCCCCCCCTTAAAAAAACATTGAGTAATATCCATAAATATCCATTGAGCCAATTTTGAAAATACAGTAAGTACAGGCAAATTGGGAGTTCCACATGGAATTATCAATTCTGGATCAAACCTTAATTTTTCACTTATAAAAGATGGAAAATAAAAAAAATTCTACAAAGAAAACTTTCAATATTGAATAATCAATATTTACGAAAATTAGTTCACATTTCAAATTTGTGCAATCCAAAACTCCAAAACTGGCAATCAGGAACTCCCAAATCGCTCGTATATTTTTACATGTATCTTTATCTACCTGTATCCATTTATCAATGCACATGGAATGGAATTCGTGAAAGCACGGCAATATCAGTAGTTTTTCACTGAGCTGGTATTCACTCATGCATATCATACATTCTGTATTGTCCTCGGGCTTGGTTTCACCCTGATACGTCCTTTCTGGCAGCCGAGAAGCCTGGTTTGCTGTAAGACCGCGTTTTTTTACTTCACCAAGAACTTCTGCCAAGTTGAGCAAATCCTGATAAAAGATAAATATTCGATTGTTTTTTTTTTTTTTTTCGTACAGCATCACAGACATGTAGACAGAACACGGAAAAGGTTTTGCATAAACATATACCGTATATCGGTAATTTTTTGGATGTGTCTTATTTTCCCTAAGTTCGTGAGCATCATAAAATCGCGAAAAATGAACATAGCGAAAAAAATAAACAGATCTTAAACCTTGATCATGTTAATAGATTAGCGAAAATTAGACTTGGTGAAGAAAAGACACACCTTTTTAGGATCATTTTTGCGAAATTTACATGACGCGAAAATTACCCGTAGCATGTAAGTGCATGTACATGTATGTCAGCAATACTGCAGTACTAGTAAGGCTTGAACCAGCAGCCTTCAGATAACTGGCCAGACACCTTAACCACAAGACTAAGGCACCAACAGGAACAACATTCTTTAATTGTCTATTCTGAATACCTTTTACATAAATCATACGTCAAACCAGTAA
Organism: Pinctada imbricata; assembly: GCA_033119305.1. Lineage (NCBI taxonomy): Eukaryota > Metazoa > Mollusca > Bivalvia > Pterioida > Pteriidae > Pinctada > Pinctada imbricata. The sequence continues at coordinate 43,656,101 of VSWD01000014.1, forward strand.
CATATGAGCAAATACGCAAGATCGCAAATACAGTGCGTGCAGCATGCCCGTTCAGATTTCTCAGATTTAGTCACCTACCTAAACCATTGTTCAAAACTTGGAAAACTTTTCTGCCCAAGTAAATCAATGACGTCATAACAATGGAGAACAATCGAGGAGTGCGTGAAAACATTCGTATAGTCTTGTTTAGAAGTATTTGCGATCTTTCGTATTAAATAACATACATAGATATACAAATTGTGAGAAAACTGATGTAGGGAATCTGAAGTAAACTTCAGAAGATATACAACTGAGATCATACATAAGGGGCAATCATGGCGGAACGATGTACATTGTATGTTGTCTTCCACTAGAAATCATGTTACATCTATGTAACTTAAGCCATTAAAAATACACTCAAATGAGCGTTAAAACAATTACATATACAATTTTTTTCTGACCCCCCCCCCTTGCAAAAGATTAACTGCACCATCTTGAATTTGAAATAACGTCTCTGCCATTGTAAGAATGCAGCAGGATTATTTTCGTGTGAGGAAAATTTTCGCAGAATCTCTTGATTTGTGAAATACGCGAATATTTCCATGTTTACAGTATGTGATTTACATCTTTTACAGCCCATGTACTACATTACAGCCCATGTACTACATTACAGCCCATGTACTACATTACAGCCCATCATGTACTACATTACAGCCCATGTACTACATTACACCCCATGTACTACATTACAGCCCTTGTACTACATTACAGCCCATCATGTACTACATTACAGCCCATGTACTACATTACAGCCCATGTACTACATTACAGCCCATGTACTACATTACAGCCCATGTACTACATTACAGCCCATCATGTACTACATTACAGCCCATGTACTACATTACAGCCCTTGTACTACATTACAGCCCATGTACTACATTACAGCCCATGTACTACATTACAGCCCATGTACTACATTACAGCCCATGTACTACATTACAGCCCATGTACTACATTACAGCCCATGTACTACATTACAGCCCTTGTACTACATTACAGCCCTTGTACTACATTACAGCCCATGTACTACATTACAGCCCTTGTACTACATTACAGCCCTTGTACTACATTACAGCCCATGTACTACATTACAGCCAATATACTACATTACAGCCCATATACTACTTTACAGCCCATGTACTACATTACAGCCCATGTACTACATTACAGCCAATGTACTACATTACAGCCCATGTACTTCATTACAGCCCATGTACTTCATTACAGCCCATGTACTACATTACAGCCCATGTACTACATTACAGCCCATGTACTTCATTACAGCCCATGTACTACATTACAGCCCATGTACTACATTACAGCCCATATACTACATTACAGCCCATGTACTACATTACAGCCCATGTACTACATTACAGCCCATGTACTTCATTACAGCCCATGTACTACATTACAGCCCATGTACTACATTACAGCCCATGTACTACATTACAGCCCATGTACTACATTACAGCCCATGTACTACATTACAGCCCATGTACTACATTACAGCCCATGTACTACATTACAGCCCATGTACTACATTACAGCCCATGTACTACATTACAGCCCAAGTACTACATTACAGCCCATGTTCATGTAGTACATTGCTTTCCCCTTTCACCCATTAGTTACACTGAACTTTTACTCTCATCTTGAAGTACATCAATTATTTCAACAAATAACAGCACATCTTTTCAAATTGAAATTTTATATTTGATGTACCTCATAATCATTTCCTTCTGATGGGTCTCCAAACGACACTCCACCAAAGTGCATTCTGGGACCTCGTCTTCCCCTCTGTCTGCCACTCTGAAATATGATCAAACATTTCTTGAAACTTCTAAAACGTGGGTCCTGTAGCATCATATCCCACTCAATCTGCTACGTCTTTTGGTACATTTTTGGCCATAATAACTTTTATACTTTTTGGCCATGTTACATTGTTTAGATTGAGGATCACCGATGCGGACTAAGTACCTGAAACGTGCATGTCTGTTCTAAAATGATGCTATTGAATTTAAAGACGTTTAACATGAAATACATTTACTTATAATGATATAGGCTAAGTAACAAAGGAAAATAATCACTTTCTCTAGTTTACATCTATTACGCCTAAATAAATTCTGTGCAATTTCTTCGTCCACGGCGTTTTAAATACCTGTCGTTACAGATAGATTATTGTGTCTGTAGCGGTTTGTGAATGTTGTTCACCTAGCGTGTCGTTAGACTCATTACAGGTAGATTATTGTAAATAAATTCTGTGCAATTTCTTCGTAGATGGCGTATTACTAGTATATTGATTGCAGCGGTGCTAAATCCCGAGTCGCCTCAGTACATGTACCGTTATTATGCAGAGTATGGTATGTTACACCTGACATGTATTGTGGTTAGCGACCAAAGAAAGAAAGAACATAAGAAAGAAAAAAAACTTGTATAAAATGACAAAAAAGGGAGAAAAACCCAATTCATAAAATTCTGTGCAATTTCTTCGTCGACGGTGTTTCCGACACCTGTCGTCACAGGTAGATTATTGTCACTACAGCAGTGTTAAATCTCGAGCCGCATCAGTGCTTACGTCTAAATAAATTCTGTGCAATACTGTCTTTCTGGATATTTTTATTAATTATAAAAATCTGCCATTATTATTTAAATAGTCATAATGGCAGATTTTCATAATGAATGAAAATATCCAAATAGACAAAACGATGGTCACCACAGTATGTGGAAATTTTGTTGGTGGCGTGAAATGTTTTATTTGGCATGGTCTAGTCAGCTTATAGATCAGCTGACGAGCACGCCACCAAAATTATCGATGAATACAATGGGAAAGTAAAAGCTTGGTGTGACAGACGGACGGACAAAAAGATACCTAAGTGGCGTTTTGCACTTGATTCGAAATCAATCATGAAATATGTGAAAACTTGTTAATTTTACATAGAAACTTAATATAATTTTTATGATTTAATGAAAAAAAAAGCATTTGAAGTCGTACGGCTTCATATTTTTCAGTGTAGCGTCGAATGAAAATATATTGTAATAAACGGGCGCATGAAAATTAATTTGTCTTGAATAATTACAACCAAATCGAGCTGCAAAGTTTTGTCCTTTTAAATGAATGATTCGGAATAAGTTTCCAAGTAGTTTCTGAATTGTTTATTTTAGGCAGTGCTTTATTGGAACCCTGTATATATGAAAATAAAATTAAAAAGCAATAAATCCATCATTTATTTAATGACATTGAATGTAGAAAATCAAAACCCTGAAAAATGTACATCATTCTTTAAAAAGTCACTCTCGGTAATTTGGAGGTGGCGACTGAGAAGCAGCAGACCAGTGCTCACTGGATGGGGGTGGGTGTGGTGGAAGGCCTACCGGAATAGTGTCAGGGGATCCTGAAGCATGTGGCGTTACATTCAAATATCCATGAGTATAAGCAGGAGATTCCGTTCTCGGTAAGGCATACTGTGGATACATTTGATATGAACCGGCAGTAGGCATAGATGTGTCGTACATGTATGGTTGCTGTACTGGCACTCCGTACGACATAGGCGTCCCATAACGCATGGACGCATTACTGTTGTATGTACTGTGTGGAAAGTAAGTGTAATAAGTGCTCGCTGGAGTTACACTTTGCGCTGATAACTTTAAAGCCTTCGACAAATGTTCTGACGCTTCCTCTTCGGACCGTGGTTCGATATCACTTGATCTCCGCTTTTGGTCGCGCATTCGATCAAGAACCGGATTCCTCGTCTGTTTCGGCGTTTCGGAATTAAGTTTGAATTTTTCGTTGTATGCGTCAATAATAGCTTGCCATGATTGCGAATCTACAGCTAGGTCCGACGGAACCTTTCCTTTATAGTGCTTCCGGAGAATTGCTTTGTCAGCATCAACAACACGTTTTTTGTAATTGGGTCCCACACTTCCAATGAGATACTTTGAAGGATTTGAATTTATCAGATATGTGAGGATTCTTGCTTCGAATGTTTGTGTCAAATCCGTGTAAATTTTCCTTTTAGTTTCAAATTCATGCTTTAATTTCATGTAATCTCCATCTGCTTTATTCTTTAAACTAGCCAATTCCGAAAGTTCCCGTTTTTGAGAAGGATGAACATCAATTTCACCGCACTCAGCAGCAGAATCACATTTTGGGTGTGGACATCGGGCTTTAGAATGACCATCACGAGAATGGCAATTATGACATAGCTTTTTTGTTCATTTTGGAATTTTTGGATTGTACATAGAGTCAAGATTCTCAAAACGAATTTTATATTCCTTCATTTCGGACCTTTTCTGATTTAATTCTTCATCCTTCAATGATAGCTCTATTTTCCATCGGACTTTGATATGCCATATGTGAGTAAGTAGGGGAATCCGACAGTTTTGGTCCTGGTTCCACGACTTGTGCGGAAAATTCCAGTTGGCGTTTGCTTGTAGTTGTAGATGTGCATGGTCGGTCTCCATACGAATTGTCGGATGCTGGACTTTGTGCATCTAAAACGCGAATGTTTATTTTAAGTCCCATATTTATGAATTTTTTGTATGTCCTTTGATCTATATCGACCCAGTGATCCTCTGGATCTTTGTAGCATATTCGTATATCGGTCATTCTTCCAAGATAAGGTATTTCGTTTTTGACATGCGCAATGAAATCAGTAATTTCCATCGAAAAAAGCGAATGATATCATATGGCACAAATAAAACTGTACATCTATCTGATCCATGGTATAGATAATGCGTTTTGATTTCGATATCCTCGGAATAGCGAATATTCTTTGAAAGAGACATCTTAGAATGATCTTTCGCGAAATTATCGATTGGAAAAGTAGGTATCGAGATATATGCAACGTAGATAGTAAACGTGTATAACACTAAAATGTCAATGCTTCAAGACTCTTTCTGATTGGTCACTAAATTTCAGGAGGGCGTGTATTTACTCCACAGTTGGTACTAATTTCCTTCTTGTGACAGTTTTATAGAATGACTTTGTGTGGTTCTGCCTATATTTGTTTCATATCAAAATATACGCAGCGGGTAATGGTACTAAGCCCACAGCCAAACCGCGTAGTTCTATTCATTGGGTCACGTATTGACTTTCTTTGGACAAACATTATCCCCAATACTTTCCATATACATCATGGTTTGTTGATATGTTTGTTGCACGTGAACATTCAGTGTTTTCATAAGAAAAAAAAACGAAAAAAAAAACTATTAACGTGCACATGGTTATCATTGACGAGTTTGTTGAAGAAAGGAGATGATCTCCAACAAGACTCCGTTGCAGCACCAACAACAACACACCAAAGCACCCTAGGTGAAAACACAGAGAAGACACACACAGCAAAAAAAAAAAAAAAAAAAAAACAAGAAACAGCAAAAGACCGCACATAAACCATGTATCGGCCCGAAAAGACATTTTAGATGACAATAACTACTTGCTTTCACTCTATTTTCCGTCAAATTCCGTTAAGGAATTGTAAAGGTAAAAATGCCTTAGCCAATAAGAAGCCAGGGATGCCATTTTGAAAACAGATTGGCCTACAAATAGACACTTGGTGGTGGACATTGAATACTTGCTTTATCTAGTCAAATTCAGTTGAGCGGTTATAGAGAAGTCGAAAATGTCTCGGCCAAAATGAGACGTGTTTATACCATCTTGTTTGACAGATCTCGGCAAAAAAACACAAACCTAGTAGACAATTTTGATTTCTTGCTGTCTATGAAATTTCGTCAAATTTCATTGAGTGGTTGCAGAGGAGAAGCGGTTAAAAATAGTGTCAGCCAACCTGAGACCAGGGCGGTCATCTTTGCTTTCCGATCTGCCCGAAAAAAAAAAAAAAAAACAACTCATGACAAACATGGTATGGAATAGCAAGTAATTGGCTCCTGTCAAGTTTCGACAAATTCTGCCTTGCGGTTGAAGAGAAGTCGAAAATTTATTCGCCAATCAGAGACCAGGGCGACTATCTTTGTTATCCACTGGATTAAAAAAATACAAACTTTGTAGAGAACATTGAGAACTTATTCCCTGTAAATTTTCGTCAAATTCCGTTCCGTAGTTTCTGAGAACAAATTATTCAAACTGTATATTTGCTTATGTTTCATTATCTGCAAACCAGACTACAGGCCGACGGTTAAGACCATAAAAATATCTCGAAACAATGATTCCGATGATTATGGAAGAAATGGGGGGGGGGGGGGGGGGTGGGGGTGCACAGAGGAATCAAGCTATCAAATTAAAGACAAGATTTACGAACATATTTACATTGTAGTGCGCATCTGAAAAACTAGCCGCTAAAGGCAGTTTGGTCGGAGTGCGACGCGTTGACCATTATTGAAAGGAGGATGCTCCTTGAACCGGGAAAGATGAAGGTCAAGGTCGAAGAGAATGGTTGTAGTGGAAAGTGCTCATTTTTGCCTACATTCATGTGAAGTTTGAAGGAGTTATCATCTATATTTTTCATACAACCGATCTTAATGCAAATTTGCATTTGGTCTTGAAACGGGAAATATTGAAGGTCAAGGTCAAAGACCTGGGTCACAATGGAAAGTGAACACAATCGCGTACAAACATGTAAAGTATAGAAGTCTTATCATTAATAGTTCTCGCACAATCAATATACAAGTGAAGTTTTTTTTAATTGACATTAAAGCGACGTGAAATGTTTAAACAAGCCCAACTTGGTTTTTTTTTTTTTTTTTTTTTCGAGGAAATGGCTTTTGACAACTTCAATGGGATTAACCCAGCGAGAACATCGAACACCGACGGTATGTTGCGATCCCCTGGGTTAAAGAGATACAATTTTACTGTCCATTATAATTACAAATGTAGATCAGGACTAATTTAAGATTTCTGTCAATGTGGCAGAAGCCGGGCAATATCGATTTTGTGAATGTCAGTTCGTACACGCCCCTTTTTCACCAGTGTTTTGTTATTAAAATCAGAAATGACCATACTCTATATATAAGCAACCGGAACATACTCAATGATATTTGGGTCCATTCACACTGTGGGATAAATTCGGTTAGAAAATATGAAAAAGTCGCATGTCAATAATAAAGGGAGGCGTTACGATTGGGGGAAGCCCTTGGGTGAAGATCTAAGATCGTTAATTGTGCAATATTTGTTGGAAAAGGGTGCCAACTCTGAGTCCAGATTTATTCCAAGAGGTGAAATGGCCAAAGCTGGTGAACGATTTAATGTTTCCAACAATACAATTAAAAATATATGGACCCTTTATTGCGACAGCGGTGACGTGAAATATAGACAGGGTGCGCGAGGACGGCCGAAATTACTGGACGAAGAGGACTTTAACTACATAGCAGCAATTAAGAAAGAGAAACCGTCTGAAACTCTTGAAAACATTAAGGAGAAATTGCTGCAAAATGCAAACAAGGAAGTGACCACAATTACCATTTCAAATGCTTTGCGTAAGGATCTTAGTGGCGGACAATGGACACGCAAGGTATTGACAAAAACAGCCACGGAACGTTTCACACCCGCAAATGAACAATACACAGAGGCATATATAGCCGAAATTCAGTCCAAACCTCCACTAAGACTGAAATTCATGGACGAGGCTGGTTTCGCCCTCTCGGAAGCTGTAAATAGAACCAGGGGCCACGCCCCGAAGGGTTGCGCGCAATAGAAGCTCAAAAGAGACTGAAGACAACAAATTTGACACTAAATCTAATGATTGGTTTAGATGGGACAGTTTTTTCATCGTTTGTGGATGGCTCGTCCAATCGTGATGAGTTTTTGAAATTTATAGATGAAGCTGCGACCTCATTTTCCGACGACGGCTCTCCAGTATTGCAACCAGGAGACGTTCTGGTTGTAGACAATGCCACGATACACAGATTCGAAGCCGAACGTATTCTGCGAATATTCTTCAATAATTTTGGTGTAGAGTACACATTTCTTCCAAAATATTCCCCGGATATGAATCCAGTTGAGATTTCATTCAACTACATACGTACCATGCTCAAGTCCGAAAGATTTTCTGCATTGGCGAATGACAATTTACAGTATGCAATCCTTAAAGTTCTTGACACAATTTCACAAGACGATATTGCAGGATTTTTCTCGAAAGTAGACTACATTGAAGCATAATATGCATATAATGACGTGTGTTACAAATTGATGCTAGACACGGGTTATGGTCAGTTGTCATTTGATCAGTTGCATCCTCGTTACAATATTTTAAAATATACATTTTTGATCATGGATTTTTACCTTAAAGTGTACATTTTTTTGCCATAAAGTTAAGTAAATGAACTGTATCTATAAACATTGTTTTATTTTCTCACTAAGGTCCAATCATCGAACACTGGCGAGTCTTAAATTAACATCTTTGTTCGTCAGTCTGTCGATTCGCAAAACGCTTCTTTGTCGGACTGGACAGCGCCCCTGATGAACGCCGTTCCGGGTTAGACAGTTTAAATGTTTTATGTAGCATAATAAAGTCCAGTTTGATATACAACAAAAGACACCAAAATGCTTTGATTCAATTTCTAATTTTATGCAGTTGTTTGTTAAGAAAACTATCTGACCTAAACACACCCGTCAAACCAGTCGGACTATAGCTAAGTGTAAGGTCATAGTGACAATGGCCAACATTGACCAGCCAGAGTTTTAATGGCCTTTTTTTCTTATTTACTGAACAGAAATTTAATCGAGTTCAATTTGCCTAATATGGAATGTTTGCAAACCATTACAAATGTTCATGTCACTGCTATTTACTTCTATGAAATGGCAAATGCTACATGTATGTACTGTCCCTGTCAGGTTGGCAAAACAGTGTTTGGCAACAAAAATTATATTTGTGGTCTCAATTTTGGAAACCAAAATAAAAAAAGATAATACATTAATTTTGTTTACAAACTGAGCAATTAGTAACGGACATAGTCGTTCAGGTAGATTTGATTGCTCAAGAAGTATAGAATCATGTAATATTGGGGTAATTTTGTCCACAACAATTTTCACCGAGTGCGTTGAATAAATAATCGTGTTTATACAATGTATCTAGTAAGTAAATCACAGCAATTCGTAGTACATAAAATATCACGAACATGTACGAGCAGCGTTAACAAAGCAAGCAATGAAGAAAAACTCCAATTTCTCACACCGCTTTTGTTTATTTTAAAGTATCAATTGCAATTATTACTTTCAAAATAAGTCATTCTCTAGATCGGTTTATAAAGTGTCATCTAAACATGCTAAAAGGACTGCCAAGTCGCAATGTTGTAAACCAAACTAAAGGAGCGGAGCGTCACTCCCGATTACGAGTCCAATACTCGTCCAGGTGTATTCACAAACCGCTACAGACACAATAATCTACTATTTAAAACGAAATTGCACAGAATTTATTTACAATAATCTACCTATAACGAGTCTTACGACACGCTAGGTGAACAACATTCACAAACCGCTACAGACACAATAATTCACCTGTAACGACACGTACCTAAAACGCCGTCGACGAAGAAATTGCACAGAATTTATTTAGGCGTAATAATTTTCAGATACAATTCAATCAATTTTGATAGCTCTCACTTATTTCTCAACTCAATACTTTTTTATCCTTTTTCTTCTTTAATATTAGCAATGTCTTCCATAGTGTACGAGGGCTGATTGATATGTTGTGAGCCTCGGTTTTCTTGGATGCAAAAGGTTTTCTGCTGATTGACTATCTCCAAAAAGGACAAACAATCAATGACACATACTATGCTTCACTTCTAACACAGTTACGGGAAAATATTAAACTTAAGTGCCGCGGAAAGCTAACTAGATAAAGGTGTGTTGTTCCGTCAGGAAATGCTCCTGTCTGTCACTGCCATGTCACTGCCATGGCTGCCATTCATGATTGTGGCTTTAATTTGATTGAGCATCTGCCTTATTAGCTGATCTAGCTCCATCAGACTTTCATCTATTCCCAAAACTGAAAGCAGCTATTTCTGGCATGCACTTTTAGTACGATGATGACGTCATACTTGCAGCGGAGAGCTTTCTGACCAGTCAAGATAAGGAGTTCTTTAAAAGTGGTATTGAGACCCATAATCACTGGTGGCAAAGTGTATAGATACTGAAGGGGATTACGTAGAAAAATAATGCAAAATGTCTAATAAAAATCAAATCCATCAATTCGAGGTTCACAACATATCAATTAGCCCTTGTACATGTAATACATAAGAACATTATACAGAAGTCCAATCTAGAGAGAGTTCATGTAATTCACTTTCAAGCATTTAACTTAATCAAAACCTTCATCATGTAAACAGAAATCAAGGGATCTCCAAAATTCTGACATCACACCTATTAGCAGACTTAACATTATGACATCATGATCAAACGAATGAGTTAAAGAAGATCATCAAACCATTAAAACAATGGACTGTCAAAACACAGTTTGACATTCAATTGATTATGACAACATAATGTAAAGTTCTGCACTCAGGTGCATTTGGCGATCCATATATTGCCCTGCATTCTGGAGATTTCTACTTACCGAGGCTCCTTCCATGCTGTCAAAGAAAGACATAAAGCCATCCATACCACCTGCATGAAAGGACAAAAACTTAAAATTGTATTAAATGTTCATTTTGAAACATTCATGAAATTGAAGCTGACAATTTTAGGTTTGACAGTAAGTGTTTTCTTAAAAATGCTTTTCCCTGACATGGTCGCCATAGCACTTTCTATATAGCCATAACCTCGGACAGTGCATGTTTTGTATATATTGTTTTTATTTTTGTGCGTGAACATCAACAACGGGTGCAGCAAGCCAAACAGGGGATGCTAAATCCTCCCAGGCACATGGTCCCACCTTTAGCTTGCTAGAGGTCCGTCGATGCTCAATTTTGTGCTCTATTGTGAGTGCTGTTGAGATTTTCATCAGGATCTTCTTTATTTCATTTGAATTATACAGAAAAACTTCAGTATCGTTGGCTTTTGTGTTTGAAACCGTCCTTCCTCTACTTTGTTTTTGAAGTCAATACAAATGTAGATCCAAGCCTACATGTTTCAAACCAAATGTATTACTTATAATTCTTCCAACTTATTGTGCTTGAACAAATGTATATTCACCTAAATTACCGAGCATTCCGATCACAGCATGGTGCTGGTTGCCATGGCGAGAGGACCTGGAACTTCTAGACGACCTAGTTCTTGGCCGTCTGGATGGTGAGGTATTGGTCGGAAACAAGAGCTATAAATAGAAAATAACGAAAGCTATATACATTGTATATATCATGTATTTTGTCAGAACACTTGTATAGCTGCATTACATGTATAACATGTATTAGGGACATACATGTACATGTATTACCTTTCTGTACAGTATAAAAAGAAAGAGACATACAGGCGGATCAACTATGTTATACCATTACAAGTCTATGTGTCAATGACTATCCTTTCTTTTTGTTTTCATAAGCTTATCTTCCATATAAGATGATATCTTTCACAAAAGCATTACGACTTTGTGAAAATGTAGAAATATTCGCATGTGTAGCATTTATTTTTTATGAACTATGAATTTAATCCTGATTTCCATAGAAAATTTCCGATGTCACAATTAATTTACGTCAGATAATGTCCCAAAAGGGAAGTAATTCTGTATATCAAGAACATCAAATAAAGACAAGTTGCATTCAATTCTATATTCACAGCCCTGCCTACCTGTTTCTCACCATAATTTTTTGTTCTCGAAAGTGTAATTTTGTGGATTAAAGCGTAATATAAACCACTGATGCAAATTTATGAAAAAAGTCTTTTGTCCGCTTCGACATTGTTAAACATTTTAAGTATTTATGAGCTTACCTTTACGATACGGAAAACATTTGTTAAACCAAAAGTTTGAAAAATCAAAAACATCAATTTGCTCAAAAGTAAGTGTCAGGCATAAAATGGAACAGCAAAAGCATAATGCATAATTAAAGGTAAAAAGCGTAAAAATTGTATTAAAATCGTAATAGTAAGCAGGTCTGTATTTATTGAACATGCTTTCACTGCGGAAAATTATGTGTAGTACTGTACTAACCTCATATGAAAAAGAATAATCAGAGTCTGTGTTCATCAATTTCTCTTCTATTCCTGAAATCAATAATAAAACATTCTTATTACTAATAATAGATTTTAAAAAATACCACATTAAGAAGATAAAAAAGGTAAAGTTAGGGTTTATAGTCTCGTTCGCCTGAGCCTCTGGCGACTTCTACAATCACCTCCCTGGCGAGACCTGTGCAATCCAGTGCTTTCTCAACTCCCTTGGGAATATACAAGCAGAGCTGCCGTTTAGGCGCTAATGCCTTTCATTAACATTACAAGCTCGTCTCATGTGCCAGGTACCCGGTTAACTCCAAGGTTACAATGGATTTGCAATGGTCGGCGTCGGTGAGATTCGAACCCACGACCTATGGGTTCGTAGTCCACCGCGCTAACCACTACGCTACCAGCATCAGATAGATGATGATGATGAATACCAATGACTACATTAACATTGCGAAAAACTGTCGTTTCGAAATACAGAGTTACATGTACCTACTATCTACGCAGGTATCTGACATCAAGTGATAGACCACTTTCATATTACCACTAGGCTTGCATTTTAAACACTCCAAGACCTGACATAACAACTTTTGACATCATTTTTCATGGATCTCTTTCGACGTCACAGTCAAAAGTTACGTCAAATGTTGTCATATCGGGTCTTGACCTGTATAAAATTCAAGTTTACTGCAGTAATGTGAAATTAAAAAAAAAATGTTTTTTCAGAAAAAAAAAACCCAGATGTCTCCCCCCTCCCACTGAGTTTCTTTGACCTTGGGCGAAGATGATGTGAAACCTTTGAGTCATGGGAAACATCATACTAAAACATGAAAGTGATTTATTATACTGTTTGAGGTAAAGCCCAAACATGATTAGCATATACAGTTTCATTATAAGCATATTTAGTGATATTTACTTTGATCACATGACCTTGGATATAGGTGATCTGAAACCTACAATTGTATAGATCATGAGCAACAAAAAAAACTGAATTAGTGATTGGATACACGGTTCGAAATATAAGGCCTAAACATGAAAAGCATAGACAATTTCAGCCTGGGCATGATTAGCATATACAATTTCATTATCAAAGTAGGAAGTGACCTTAATCATGTGACCTTGGGACAATGTGATAAGAAACATTTGGTCCTGAGAAACAGCATACTGAAATATGAAAACAATTGTAAGAAGGGTTCAGAAGATATAGCCCAGACAAGATTAGTACGTACAATTTCATTAAAAAGAACTAAATGATCTTGACCTTGGGCACATGACCTTGGGTCAAAATGATAAGAAACCCTCCAATACTGAGCAATAGCATACTAAAGTATCAGAGTGATCCACTGTATACGATTCCACAGATAAAGCCCAGACTCAATAGCATTTACAATTTCATAAAAAACTGTAACACTTGACCTTGACCTTAGTCAAATGACCTTGGATCAAGGTGGTGTGAAACCTTCGGGTTATTAGCACCATCATATTAAAACATGAAGTGATCTGATCACGGTTCAAAAGATTAAGCCTGGACATAATACACGTAACAAATACAATTTCATTTAAAATATACTAATTGACCTTGACCTTGGTCACACGACCTTGAGTCAACGTGATGTGAAACCTTTAGGTGATAAGTAACAACATACTAAAATATGACAGTGATCTGATAAATAGTTCAAAGAGATACAGCCCAACGGGATAACATGTATAATTTCATTAAAATGTACTTAGTAACTTTTACCTTGATCAAATGACCATGGGTCAAGGTGAAACCTTTTGGTCATGAGCAAATACATACTAAAACGTGAAAGCAATCCCGTAAGGGGTTCAAGGGATAAAGCCTAGACAGGAATGTATGTACAATTTCATTAAAAATGTAGTAAGTGACCTGGGCCTTTGTCACATGACCTTAGGTTAAGGTGATGTTAAATCTTCGGGTCATATGGAAAGTCATCGGGTAACGGTTCATGAGATATAGCCCGGACAGGAATGTAAGCATAATTTCATTGAAAATGCACTAAGTGAACTTGACCTTGGTCACGTGACGTTGGGTCAAGATGATGTGAAACCTTCGGGTTATAAGATACAATATACTGAAATATGAAAGTGATAGGGCAAACAGTTCAAAAGATAAAGCCTGGACAGGAATGCATGTAACATTTTATTGAAAATGTACTACGTCACCTTGACCTTGGTCACATGACCTTGGGTTAAGGAGATGTGAAACCTTCGGGTCATAAGGAACAACATACTAAAATATGAAAGTGATCGGGCAAACGGTTCAGGAGATATAGCCCGGACACGACGTGTGACAGACGGACAGACGGACGGACAGACGGACGATGAAGGCAAAACCAATATGTCTTCTCCCCGTTGGGGGGAGACATAAATCGTCCATTGCGACGTCATCAGATTCAATGGAAACCAGCATTTAAATTCAGGAAAACATGGCTAAGAAAATATGACATTTCAAAGGAACTTAACGACAACACAATGCTTTTACATAAGATATCTGCATAAACCGAAGAAAGAACATATGTGCTGCCCGGCTGTGGGAAGTATGGCTCCAAGGCTTCACGAAAACAAAAGCGAACTAGATCTATAGTGACTTTATAGCAAGAACTTTATATGAATATGAAGAGTGCAATCTTTATTTAACCACCTGGTTGACTGACATTGACATGTAAGTATTACATAAACCAAATTCTGAATTTACCCGTATTTGCAGTTAATCTTACCTGAGAAAAGTAGGCCACTGCCTCTGTGTCGACCATATGAGGGGAACAAAACTCTCTCCAAATAATTATTCTGAAGAGGATCTGAGTGGTGGCTGGTCCCCCCTGGGGGCTGATTCTCCATGTTTTGTAGAGTTAGGGCAAGCTCCATGTCCATCTCCTCCTGTCACATACAAAAACATAGGTAATCACAGATTATGAAGCTCAATTCGCAGCAGCAAAATTCAATTTAAACATATTTCTAAGTACCTGTATACATGTATTGGCTTTAAGAAGTAAAATCACGCAAGCGGAAAAAGTAGGTCAAGGATATTCTATGAAAGCTTGATCACAAATACATCCAATATGCAAGTTTGGAACATATAAAACTTATACTTTACCCAATATTGGCTTTTAAAGGCAAAATGACTCAAGCAGAAATATTAAGTCAAGAACAATTTATGAAAGATTGATCACTAACACTTTACACAATATTGACTTTTAAAGGCAAAATCACTCAAGTGGAAAAGGTAGGTCAAGGTCATTTTATGAAAGATTAATCAAAGATACATTCGATATGCAAGTTTGGTGCATGTAGCACCTACACTTTGCTCAATATTGGCATTAAAAGGCAAAATCGCTCAAGTGGAAAAAGTAGGATCAAGGTCATTTTATGAAAACTTGATCAAAGACACATCCGCTATTAAAGTTTGGTACATGTAGCACTAATACTTTGCTCAATATTGGTCTTTAAAGGCAAAATCACTCAAGCGGAAAAAGTACCGTAGGTCAAAGTCATTTTATAAAAACTTGATCAAAGATACATCCAATATGCAGCATCCGATGTATGGGTTCACCTCAGCATTGAAAGATGAATCACTTGTGCAAGTCTGGTTACTATAGCATCAGTACTTTGTCAGATACTGAGCTACCCAAAAAACTTAACCGGATGGGGACGTTGACACGGGGGTTATAGCATAAGATCATCCCAACTTCGTCGATTTTATTCTTATAATTGAACAGCATAAAACTTAAACTGCCCTAAAGGGACAAATTATGTCCACAGCAGCATTCTTTTAACGAGATCCATTTATAACATAGCATTCAAATGTTCACATTGAAGACTACCATACAATGCCTTGGTATGAAAAAGTAGACCTTAGTATGAAAATTTGTATATGAAATATGAAAGCCCTAAGATTTTACCCAATCTTCAGAATTACAGCAGTTCTCAAATTAAAAATACATGTTTTCTTATCAACATGATAAAGTACTATCAAATTATCCCATTAACGGTATTTCATGTCGATTATACCTCCTCTTACACCTTAAAATTGGAACGAATAGGGTTTTTTTAATATGATAAAATCTCTTCACCCAACATGTCCAAAGGATTCAGTTAATTTAGATTTACCTGTAGCCTCCTAGCCATTTCCTCATCAGCTTGAGCCTGATGTACGACTCTGACAACATCACTGTCCCGTCTCCCACTCTCCCTTCTCCTGTGCTCCCTTCTCCCACTTTCCCGCCTCTCCTGTCTGCCATGTCGGGGGACTGAAGGATGTGTGATGGTTACTGCATCTTGACCCTCTACTCAGTGCTCCTGTTAACATTTTAAAACTAATCTTTCCATTGTTATATAAGCGCATTGGTTTTATACACATTTATCACACATCCTGGTTCATAAATAACTACCTGCATTGTGACCTAGCTGATAAAATCCCTTAATAATCATATCATACCTTTAACACATTTTTATGTTTATCGCCATTTGTAACAACATTTTCAGTACTTTTAAATGGGATGCAACTGTTGTAAAATTATCGTCAAATAATTTTCTTCTCAACATAAATGTATGAAAATGAAAAAAAAAAAGTCATACATGTATACAATTACAAAGTATGTTTGATCGTCACTGATACCCTTGTTCTACATATATATTAGGCATGGCATAATTGTTCGCTGACATAAAAGGGTCAAGTCTGTGGGGTGCAATTATATCTTGTGTTGACTGTAACATGGTAACAATAAATCTCTTTGAAAGCCACAAAAGAATACAAAATTAATGTAAAGTCAATATTTGATCATTATATTTCTGCTACAATACATGCATGCAATCTTATCATATACTTACACTTGAATAAGAAGTATTTTGCAAAGAAAAACAAAATACCTTTTGAGGGTGTAGTCCTAAACCAGGTACCCTAACTGTGGCATTGCTTAGTGGCACTGCATTTCCGACTTTATCCTTAAAGTCTTACAGATGACTCCTACGCTGGCCACTAGAGGGCTCTCCATGTCAATTCCGTCGGATTTCCTGACCCATCCATGTCATCTTCATGAATAATTCGGCTATTAACGGTACGGTCATTTCCCTGAACAATGTTACCATGACGACCTCGTCGCAATGATTTTGCAACTGGAGATATACGGTTAACGGACGAATGAACAGTTCGTCATCGTTTCACATAAATTCACGTGAACTTAAATATAGTTCTTGTAAATTTCACATAAATTTGATGTGTGCGTGACCAATCAGACTCAGTATTGCCAATCATATCGAGAAACATATTTGGTAAAGGACGTGCGATTCCCTTCTGGGGAGAGGTTAAAAAAAATGCGTTTGCAAAGCGAAGAATGTAGCGGTCATCTGAGATTTCAATTCAGATTAGAAAATACTTGGTAGAGAGCATGGAGGACTTTGTATGTTGCGGTTTCGGAGATTTCAATTCAGATTAGAAAATACTTGGTAGAGAGCATGGAGGACTTTGTATGTAGCGGTTTCGGAGATTTCAATTCAGATTAGAAAATACTTGGTAGAGAGCATGGAGGACTTTGTATGTAGCGGTTTCGGAGATTTCAATTCAGATTAGAAAATACTTGGTAGAGAGCATGGAGTACTTTGTATGTAGCAGTTTCGGAGATTTCAATTCAGATTAGAAAATACTTGGTAGAGAGCATGGATGACTTTGTATGTAGCGGTTTCGGAGATTTCAATTCAGATTAGAAAATACTTGGTAGAGAGCATGGAGTACTTTGTATGTAGCGGTTTCGGAGATTTCAATTCAGATTAGAAAATACTTGGTAGAGAGCATGGAGTACTTTGTATGTAGCGGTTTCGGAGATTTCAATTCAGATTAGAAAATACTTGGTAGAGAGCATGGAGGACTTTGTATGTAGCGGTTTCGGAGATTTCAATTCAGATTAGAAAATACTTGGTAGAGAGCATGGAGTACTTTGTATGTAGCGGTTTCGGAGATTTCAATTCAGATTAGAAAATACTTGGTAGAGAGCATGGAGGACTTTGTATGTAGCGGTTTCGGAGATTTCAATTCAGATTAGAAAATACTTGGTAGAGAGCATGGAGGACTTTGTATGTAGCGGTTTCGGAGATTTCAATTCAGATTAGAAAATACTTGGTAGAGAGCATGGAGTACTTTGTATGTAGCGGTTTCGGAGATTTCAATTCAGATTAGAAAATACTTGGTAGAGAGCATGGAGTACTTTGTATGTAGCGGTTTCGGAGATTTCAATTCAGATTAGAAAATACTTGGTAGAGAGCATGGAGTACTTTGTATGTAGCGGTTTCGGAGATTTCAATTCAGATTAGAAAATACTTGGTAGAGAGCATGGAGTACTTTGTATGTAGCGGTTTCGGAGATTTCAATTCAGATTAGAAAATACTTGGTAGAGAGCATGGAGTACTTTGTATGTAGCGGTTTCGGAGATTTCAATTCAGATTAGAAAATACTTGGTAGAGAGCATGAAGTACTTTGTATGTAGCGGTTTCGGAGATTTCAATTCAGATTAGAAAATACTTAGTAGAGAGCATGGAGTACTTTGTATGTAGCGGTTTCGGAGAAGTCGATTAACTATTTTGCAGTCAAACCCACGACTGCCTTTTAGGATTTAAGATTCAAGAAACATGTTCGAGTCACATGACATTGAGTACTATTATACAGGTAAAAGAGAAAAAGTGTTAGACAACCAAAGCCGAAGGAGGACATCTTGAATATCCAATGGGATAAAAACATGGCAGAGGCATTGAGCACTTCCTATCTTAACATTTTGTGAAATTATGTACAGTTGTTGCGATAATGCTGAATAATTGACGACGGACAGATAAACGGACGCACAGACTCGCGTACGTATAACGGAAATTATGATTCGTTCATTGGAGCTAAAGAAATATCAAAGGTAAGGGTCCATATGTAATTCATTTCTACCGAGTTTAGCCCTTTTCGTTTCTGGAAAGCAGGTTGGAAATGTTATCGAATAACTATTACCCTTCTCATGTTTTTCCTTTACATGAAAAAGGTCGCAAATAAGAACAGATTTTCGCAACCCTGTCCGCCACAATTGTGAGCAGAAAGTGAAAAGAGACAAAAATAATCTAGAACAAAATAGCCCAACTTGTTTTATGGACCTCATCGAAAAGTACTAATAGGTTGAGGGGTTTTTAAGTTCCTGCTTCGTGGCAAGATTCTATGATTGATGAGAAGCTTAAAATGTGTTACAAGGATGATGCAATTACAGGCATATTGTTCGAAAGCTATAGAAATAGTAAGCGTCTTGAAAGACATAGAATAATTCTTTAAAAATAGAATACTAGCTTCCTAAACAATCTTGTGTCTGTGACGACTCTTTAAAATCAGAGGCGTCAGCCAATCCGTTCTACGTACCGACATCCTGAGTAACAAGTCTTGTCTTTTAAAAATGTATACTAATGCTTGGCTCAGGTCAGCCGCGGAAATGGCCAACGCAACTTTGCACTTTGGTTGATTGGGGTCACAGAGATTCATCACGCTTCCCGGTTGCTTTATTTACTATGGGTTATTAATAATTTATCATGCTTCCCGGTCCAATATTTACATGTACTATAGTTTATTGATAATTATTAATAATATCCCATAGTAAATAGAGCAACCGGAAAGCGTGATAAATCCCTGTGGTTGCAGTGTGTCATTGGTCCTTTCCGCGGTTAGGATCATGTGATCTTATTGATATATATTTGATCACATTAAATAACAGAAATGAACTTTCAAAATATCTTCTACAACTTTACCTGGATATAATTTTGATTCAATCAAATATCAAGTCAGAATATAATCCTGCTCGGCCATGTAAACAGCCTTGTCTTACCATCCTCCCTAAACTCGTACGTGTGGAGCACCTTCCCTTTGAGAGTCATACGCTGGACAATACGGCGGCTGGTCGGTACTAGATTGCATTCGTCACCATCATCCCTCAGTGTAACTAGTATGTCATCATTCTCTGTCTTACTGATGTAGGTAGGATATAATGGTTCGGTATCAAATGTTGCTATTGTCTTCTCATCTTGAGTTAGAACTAAAATGCTTCCTTTCTCTTCCTCACCTCGTGACATGATCAGATCAAGGCCAGGAGTTTTCATTGCCTTTAGTTCCTCACCAGTGCTGTCAAGTAATTTTATATATCTGTCATTCTTGGCTTTTACCCAGGCCCTTGTTTCAGACACATGTTTTACTGACAATATTACATCAGAGTACCTGTCAATTTCATTAATTTCTTCCACAGACATGCTGTGTATTTCACCAATCATGTTCTCGAGAACCTGTACATTCATCTGCCCTGGTACAAACACCGCAATACTCGTGTGCTTATCAGCATTGTAAGAGAGAGCCTTTTCCAGTTCCTCTTTCATCTCCTTCTCCATATCTAGAATGTCATGATCAATGTACTGATATCCTTGTCTAGAGCTGTAGTAACCATATCCAAGTATTCTACTTTCTGTTTCAATCCCTCGTACTTTTCTGTATATATTTGTTTGGCAGTCTCTGATTTTCGTTGACAGACATATATTTTGTCATCGAACAATTTGTTTATTCCATCGATGTATCTTTGTCTGGAACCATTCAAAACTGATTTTTTGTGCTTATCTTCCTCTTGTATTTTTCTTTTGAAGCAATCTAATTCTTTTTTTAAACCCGGAAAATCATTTGCACGAATTTGTTTACACTCCTCTGGTAAGCTACGTTTTTTCTCCCTCAGTATGTCAGTTATAGTTTCCCAGTCGTGTGAAGAATGCTCCTCCTTGATACATGTTGTACATACTTTTTTATCACAGGTTTTACAGTAAGCATGAAGCTCCTTTTTGTCGTGGTTTTCACAAATTTTAAGAGCAACTTGGAACTAGTTGCCAACTTGATGCTTGTGAACAGGAGGGGGGGGGGGGGATTTAAAGTACTCGTTCTGACACGACCTTTTTTGAGATACCAATAACCAGGGCATTTGTTGTTTAAAAATCCACATTTCTCGAGATTACCCTTGTTACCTTTCATATTGATCGACTATCATTTAACAAATAATAATTTCTATGGAGAGTCAGAGGACTCAAAATTTTGAAGTCTCATACGCTTATGAGTATATACGCAAAAACCTATGCAATAAATTCATCACTTTTTAAGTAAAAAGAGAGATAACTCTTCATTGCTCGTCAGAAATTTTTATTTATTTCATTATTTTTTTAATTTTCCAGTGAAAGTACCCCTTTTCTGGTTTAAAGATCAGATTCCTGGTATGGAAGGTTTATTTTTCTAGAAAAAGTTATCCGTCAGAAGTTAATTGATAAAAACAATTACCTATCTTTTGCCTAAATAAGGTAATGGCAGAATTCTGAGATTCTGTCAGAATAGGAAGGTACAAAAATGTCATGACAATAAACCAAAACAAGTGTCTGGTGCATTAAGATAACATTTTGCAATTTCGAATCTTTTCATTTCTTCAAAAAATATAATCAAAGAAGGTCGACATCCTAGTACCATCCCAACAAAGCTTTCCTGTTCATAAATTCTATTTAACTATGATTACAAAAAATTCAAAATGAAATAAACAAAACCAGATGGCGCTACTGAAAAACTCTGTCGGTGTAAAAGATCACTTCGGCATTTTTTAAATAAGTACCACTGATGAGGATTTACTATCCGAAACACGTACGTGTCTGGCTCATTAAAATTGGTTTGAAATTTTCTTCAAGAAGGTAAAGAGTTGAAGCACGTCTGTATTATTACAGAAAATTTGGAGCTGTGCACTCTTCGCAAAGTACAAATGCACAAATTTGAATTGAAGAAAAAAAACATAGAAGGCGATTCTAACAATAGTTGTTTTTGAAAAATCACTTCGGCATCATTCAGTACCACTGATGAGGATTTAAACGTGCCAGGACATTGAAATTACATGTAACTTGGAAATTCCTTCAAAGAGATAAAGAGTTGAAATACTTCCATTTCATTTATTGGTAGAGAACCCTAGCTTATTATTTGAATTTGAAGACGTAATGTTCATTCCCATTGATCAATATCTCATGAAAATTAACTGTAATAGGTCGAATGATTTTTCTTTAATGTGAGAAGAATAGTGTGAAATTTGCTTATTGTAAATAAGGTAATTGAAAAATATCTACACTGTACATCAATCTAGAATACATTGATTTTCAATACTTTTTTACTTGTTATATTTGTTTTTGTCTTTGTTTTATATAGTAAAAAAAAAGGTTCTCTGTGTTTGTGTTTCATCTTTGTCTTTATGTCGACGCCTCTCTTTCTGTTTTGCGCTCTTGTGCTTCAGAGTAGGTTTTGAACACAGAAACCATTAAACAAAACAAAAAGAAGTGTCAAGTACTGGTGTCAGAACAGTTTCCGGACAGTCACAGTTTCCGGACAGTCGCCCTTTTTATGTACTTTGAAGGGAAATTGTTTTCAAAATTTTGTGACAGGTTTGTAGATTTTAAATGCAGAATTCAAATCGCGAATTATAAAAACAAAATTTTGCATCGAAGTTGCTTTATCACACCACCCTTTAAACCCTTTTTGCCCTGTTTAATATCGCACATCGGGGGAAGTCAAAGAGAACCATACTATTTTAATCTACGTGATTTGAGAGGTTTCTGTTCTATTTTCAAAATTATTTTTACACAGTCATTTGTAGAAAAGATGGAAGAAAACAATACCCAATAACCATCAAGTTTGGCTGAAATTGATCGAGATTGACAGATTAAAGATCAGAAGTCCGGAAACTGTTCAAGTGATCTGCGAATAATGGCTAAAATATAGGGTCATTAAATCTGTCTATAAACTATATTTATTGAGAGATTTGATATCTTCTTTCAACATGAGTATCTGTGGGAAAGCATAGCATTCTTTGAGAGACATTTGAATGTTTTCCATTGATGGACGGAGGAGTTATCCCCGAAAAACCTTCAAAGTCGTCCGGAAACTCTTCTGACACCAGTAAAGGTTCTATAAACAAAAAAAAAAAAAGATTTACAAAATTTCATGATATTATTTCCCTGAAGAATACACAATGAAATAAAGAAAACTAAAGGACCGCTCAAATGTCTTACAAAATTAACAGTCTCAGTTTTCTTTATTTTATTCTAATCTCTGGCGAAGCGAAGATGCAAGGTTATACATCATCGAAATAAATTCTGAACAATTAGAATATCTTTATCTTTTATTTTATAAGCCCCCTAGCTACCGACTCGCCGGAGGGGACTTATAGTTTCCATCCTGTCTATTTATCTGTCTGTCACTCCTCAGTTTTCCGGACTTTTTGTCGCTGTAGTTGCATATATTGAACTCGTTTTTAGTATGTAGATATCTCCCAATGTGATACAGATCATGTTCGAGTTTGGTTTCGATTAACCTATTTTTCAAGAACTTAGCAAATTTCATGAAATAATCAGTTTTCCAAACTTTTCTTCGATTCTATTACATATACAGAGTTTTGGTATATAAATATGTCTTAGTGTGATGTAGATCAAGTTAATCTTTATTAATGTTACTCCCCCTTTTTCCTCTCATGAGATTACGTTCCGCTGTTTTCACTATTGGAAATTTCCTCTTTATCTTTGATTTGTATTTTTCGTGGTTTTGTATGTCCGTTGACAATTATTTCTCGTTTTCGGAGTTTACTTTCATTCCCTGTTTAGAGAAGGGAGGGGATCTCTAACCAGACCCTGTTGTAGCACCAACAGAAAAACACCCGATGCGAGAACACAAAGACGGGCATAGTAGGAGACGAAAAGGAGACATACGACATATGAACATCAGAATACACATAAATCAACGAACCCAATAGGCATACGGTGCCGACTTTGGACGGCAATTTGCCACACAAGTAGGAAATGGTGTAGTTATCCTGGATTACGTGCGCACAACCCTCTCACTTTTCCGATTACCCCGAGGTCTAGAGAACTGAAGTAATTTCGAGGCGCCTGTGTAATGATTTCGTATTATTTAATAAAGTCTTCAATCACAGTAATACTCAACAACTTTAATTGATTTTTTTTCATGATATATTTTCTTTTCTCGTGTGAAAGTTCTGTTTTGTTTTGGTTTTTTTTTTCAAGAATCTGTATGCACTTTGATTGTGAATTATTGAAATTTGGTCTTGTGTTTGACTATTTTTCACTGAGTTAGTCAGATGAATTTCAGTTTTTCTTTGTTCCAACAATGATATTTCAGTGGGAAATTATCAGCCATCTTGTTTTATATAACATACATGTATCCAAATGCTTTACCGAATGCGCTTGGTAAATTCTGCCAATGTCTAAGAGTACATGAAGAATAATATCTAAAAACATATTTTCATTTGAAAAGAAAATGAAATAAATACAAAAGGACTGAAGGTCACGAGGGATACTTCTATTCAAAATTTATTGTCGGTGGATAAATGATGACTTTTTTAACATAGGATGCATATGTGAAGTTTATGATATTTACTTCCATGTGCTCGATGTGCCATATAACACAAACTATGTCTATCTATACTACATGAGGTATACTTTAAGACACATTTTTCTCACAACTTAGTTTCTCAGTCTTTGAGTTATCTTTCCTAACTTTGTCATAAAAGCTTGGAAAGATAACTCAATCGTCAATTAAAAATGAAATACTATTACGCCACCAACGTGCAGTGAAAACAAGAAATATAGTTGATTTTATTTGATACATTTATATCATGTGTAATTGAAAAATCAAAAGGAAGAATAAGAATAAGAATCAAGAGGAGAATATTCTTGTACTTGCATGTTGCATGAGTCAGACAGCATATTCCTAAACTAGACACAGCACTCTATTTTGTGGTGTATGGGTACGTGACAAAGGGGCACTATCTCATTATACAGTAACTGTAGTTATGATAACAGTAAGATACTTCCTGAAATGAAGTATCTCAATAAAATTTTCTATTTTAGACATGCTGCATTATACACAACCAATTGAAATCCATATGAAATGGGCATAAAGTTAATTTTACATGAAAGTTCAAGTGAAATTCATATCAATTTCACATAAGATTTATGTAAAAATATTTCACATGAATTTAATATAAATTTACTACACATGAATTTCACATTGTTTTGTCTTTGCGACATTCACTGGGCGAAAAAACAGGTTTACGCAACTGCGTAAACTTGCGTAAACTTGATATTTTCAGGTTTCCACAAGTTTCCGCATTGCGTAAACTGGCAAATAGTTTCCGCAATGTTTTCGCTGATGAAACTTGATAAATTTTCCATGATAAAGTTTCCGCAATGTAAACTTGGAACAAATGGTTTACGCAGTTGTGGAATCCTGATGAAACCTGTTAAATTTCTTTCCATTTTATTTCAACAAGTTTCCGCAATGTAAACTTGGAACAAATGGTTTACGCAGTTGCGGAATCCTGATGAAACCTGTTTAATATGTTTACGCAGCTGCGGAAACCTAATTAAACTTTTCAATTAGTTTACGCAGTTGCGGAAACTTGATATGTTACTACTTCTATAGTTTACGCAGTTGCGGAAACCTGATAAAGTTTTTATCATTAATTTCTTTTTTTTTTTTTATTTCTTCATTAATTTATTTGTTTCATTAATTTATTTTATTTATCTACTTATTTTATTAATTTATTTCATTAATTAATTTATTTTATTAAGGTATTTATTTTATCAATTAATTAATATTATTAATTAATTAATATTATTAATTAATTGATTTTATTAATTAATTAATTTTATTAATTAATTAATTTTATTAATTAATTAATTTTATTAATTAATTAATTTTATTAATTAATTAATTTTATTAATTAATTAATTTTATTAATTTATTCATTTTATTAATCTATTTATTTTACTAATTTATTTATTTTATCAATTTATTTATTTTGATACTTTATCTATTTTATTAATTTATTTATTCCATCAATTTATTTAATTAATTCATTCATTTTATCTTAATTAATTTTTTTATCAATAAATTAATTTATTTTTATTAATCTATTTTATTAATTAATTTATTTTCTCAATTTCATTTATTTTCTCAATTTCATTAATTTTATTATTTTATTTATTCTATCAATTTATTTATTTCATTAATATATTTATTTTATTGATGTTTTTATTTAATTTAATTGTTTCATTTTACTAATTAATTAATTTTATTTATTCATTCATCTTATTAGTTTATTGATTTTATTAGTTAATTAATTTAATTTCAATTTTTTAAAATTATTTTTTTTATTTTAATTTATTTATTTTATTAATTCATTTATTTTATTAATTCATTTATTTCATTAATTCATTTATTTTGATTAAATTATTTACTTTGTTAGTTAAATATTTTATTAGTTTATTTATTTCTTTTTCTTTATTTCTTTTTTTCATTTATTAATTTTTTTCATTTACTTATTTTATTCATTTATTTATTTAATAAATCTATGTATTTATTAATTAATCAATTTTATTAATATATTTTTAAATTTATTTATTATTTTAACTTATTCTACTAATTTATTTATTATTAATTTATTAATTATCTTATTTATTTATTTATTTCTATTTATTTTTTATCTGTTTACTTTCCTTGTTAATCATTTTCACAAATTTTATTTTTTTTATTAATTTGTTTATTTTCATCAATTTGTTTTTTTTTTTTAATTTAATCATTTTATAATCTATTTACATGTAAATTTATTTAATTTACTTTGATTAATTACTTTTGAAAATCTACCTATTTTTTATTATTAAACTGAGATAACGTCATTGGCTTGGTTTTCAAATACCTTGTCACTTCATGAGTGCAGTAGATTTGATTGGCGTGATAATAGCGGCGTTCAAATGATTTCAGCTGTGTATGACATAAAAACACAGTACGTAATCCTAATTATGCTAATTAGTTACCACTACATCACCCATACATGTCAATCAATTATGCTAATGAGCTACTCCTACCTCACCTAGCTATTCCTGTCAATCAAATTTGAGGTATATAAAGGTCGTAGCAATGACCAATCGAATTCGATAAATACGGTAACTTTCAAAATTATAATGACAAAATTTTACCTGCCTATTACATAATCCAAAAATCTTCTCTGTCATATATTGATAAATTGTAAAACTTGTGCTTATGATTCCTTATTTTATTTATTTATTTATCTATTTATTTATTTATTTATTTATCTATTTATTTATTTATTTATTTATTTTTCTATTTATTTATCTATTTATTTATTTATTTATCTATTTATTTATTTAAATACCATAAAAATACTATATTATTTTATCTATATAAGAAACGACTGGGTTTTCTTTCTTTCTTTCTTTCTTTCTTTCTTTATTTATTTATCTATTTAAATACAATAAAAACACTATATTAATGCATTTATATAAGAAACGACTGTGTTTTATTTATTTATTTATTTATTTATATTAATTATTTATTTATTTATTTATTGAAATAAAATAAAAACACTATATTATTGTATTTATATAAGAAACGAATGTGTTTTATTAATTAATTAATTAATTAATCAAGTCTCTCTCTCTCTCTCTCTCTCTCTCTCTCTCTCTCTCTCTCTCTGAGGGTGTGTGTGTGTGAATATGGTAACTGATGCATGGTATGTTTCCTTTTTTCCAATATTTTAGATATATATTTTATTTCATTTTTCCTTTCTTCATATTTAATTGTTTTTCAACTTATTATTTAGAAATATGCAAGTATATTGAATATTAATATAAATGACTTTATTTTTTAAAAAAATATTTTTTATCAGCTGATTTTACTCTTGAATTCTTTTTGTCCTTTTTTTCTTTTGTTAAATTGAAACATGTAAGTGTCCAGCTGTTCTGTGCAAAGAGGTGTGGTAGTGTGTATTTTTAATAATTATTAATATTTTTGCTAACTTTAGTTTTCCTATTTAGAATCTATTTAAACTTTGTAAATTATTTATTTTCTTTTTTGCGCAACTTAATTATTTTCCAATTCATAATTTCCCGCCTTTTTCTTACTTTGAAGTCTCGCTGTACGTTACCGGTCATTTAAATTTCATTGGTCACTTTAATTGTTTTACCTATTCCTTTGTTATATTTGAACTACCTGGCGGAGAGTAAACACCATGATTGTATTGTTGATTCCACTATTTTCCATACTTTTGAGATCGACTATGTAATTGTAAGTACTTATGATTTATATTTATTAGCATTATATCATACGATCTTTTTGATGTATTTTACGTGATTTTATTAATTATTGACCACTTAGCTCGAGTGAGATCGAACCCCCATTCCCCGTTGAGAATAGATTTGTAATGAATTATTTTGAGAGAATATTTCCATAAATTCTTCTATTTTATATTTTTATAATTCCCGTAAACGTAATATGAATTCCCGCTATACGGATCCTGAATTATTTGTATTTTACCATAAATGAATTCTATGGAGTATTAGAATTATTCCTATCCTTAGTTGTATTATTATTTATTTAGGTCTGTCCAGAGCTAGTCTTCTGTATGTAGTCTGTACGTACGTCAGTCGTCACGTCCATATGTCTGGTCCTGTTGAATTAACAGGTATTATTATTATTATTATTATTATTATTGTCATTATTTTCTATGTCGTATTGATTATAAAATGTATTGTGATTGATATTGTTTGAATAGATTATGAATGTAATTCTATTTTTCCAATTTATACATTTTTGCTACTACGATTACGATGTAATGTATGATGATTGAAATATTTTTGATACTGGTGTAAGAGAGATAACTCTTATATTTTTTTAAGACTAGAATCAGATCGAAGTTATATTTTTTAAAGTAATGAAATGAAATGATTTAAATTAATTTATTTATTGAATTATCTATTGTAAATTTATCCAAAGTATTTATGATTGTTATTGTACTTTGTAGGTTCCCATGCATACATTTACCGTTTTGAATAAATGTCAGTGAAACCGATCATCAGACTGAGTGTGTTTTATTGTATTGAACCAGGCCAGAAGTCGGACTTCTCTACTTGACTCTCTGCTACAAAATGGCGCCCACGTTGGGACTTCTGGTGCCATCCTGGAAGGATTTCTGATGATTTGCAACCTCTGGAAGACGAGAAACATTATTTCCGGATTTGGAGCTGTGACTGATGTCCGTTTTAGGTTCCGTATCGCACCGACCGGAAATACCTTTGACGAAGTGAAAGTGTCGATTCTCGATTTGCCATTGACTATATTTTCGCGATTTACCGGTCGCACAGACATTTGAAATAAACTTTTAAGGTAACATTAACATTCTTGTGTCCTGTTTGATTTGACAGTCACGCCATTCCCTGTGAAACCCTGTTTTTCGTGGTGAAAACTTTGACTTTAGTGTATCAGCTGTTCGTCATCTACCCTACCTGTCTACTCAGAGACAATTTATTTGGACTGAGATATTTTGCCATTACTCATGATCATATTTACTTACCTGAATGACATTTGATGCATTTATTTATTGATGTATTGCATAGTTACCTCTCATTCTATGAACATTTAGTACTTGTGGTAGATAGACAATATTGATATGATGTTTACACTTGTACATGCAGGTATACTATACTAGTCATATTGATTCATATGATTTAATCATTTTGTCTGAATGCGTATTATCATTCGGTATATTTTTACACTCGTATTGTTCACCATGTCTACCGGTAAACCTGAATTTTCCTCGGAAGACATAAAAGGTATAGTTACTTACTTTAAGGAGTTAGGTTTGAAACCTGAACTACAATCATCTGCAGAATTTCAAGATTCTCTTGTTAAGTATGTCACCGATCTGCAACAGGTAAAGACTGACCCGGACACAGAGGCAGGCGATACTAATGCTAACTCAGGACAGGGTGCTACAGGTACTGGTAAACAGAAGACCCCATCATATTTTCCAAAGATATCTACTTTCTCTGGTGAAGGTAAGCAGGACGTCGCCTTTGAAGTTTGGAAGTATGAGGTCCAGTGTTTGGTAAATGATGGTTTTAACGAAGCAACTATATCCCTTGCCATCCGTCGCTCATTACGAGGGGAGGCTAGTGCCTGTGCTATGCGTCTAGGAGCTGGTGCCAAGGTAGCTGACATTATTAAAGCCCTTAATGATGTATTTGGTTCACTGGAACGTGGTGAGAGCATCATGGAACAATTTTATAGTGCTCATCAGAAGAAGGATGAAGATTCCATGAAGTGGGGATGTAGGATAGAGGAAATCATGCGGAAAGCCGTAGAAAAAGGGCTAGTACCTAAAGTCGATCAACGCATAAAATTACGTGAAAGGTACTGGAGTGGTTTATGCCAGTGGCTCAAAGACATTACTGGGCATAAATTTGACACAATCCAGGATTTTGAGCAACTCCGCAGAGAGGTACGACTCATTGAGAAGGACCATGAGAAGAAATCTACACCTCATATGGTTATGGCTTCTACCTCGGATGAAT
Source organism: Pinctada imbricata (assembly GCA_033119305.1). Lineage (NCBI taxonomy): Eukaryota > Metazoa > Mollusca > Bivalvia > Pterioida > Pteriidae > Pinctada > Pinctada imbricata. The sequence goes on from VSWD01000014.1 coordinate 43,686,660, forward strand.
CTTCACCAAACTCGGATATGGCTGAACTAAAGGGTATTATCAACCAATTAGCCACAAAGGTTGATGGTATACAGCAACAACAAGAGCAGCTAGTTAGTCGTTATCAGCATCCTAGGGGTAATGGTCAACGTAACTATCGTGGTAGAGGTCAAGGTCAACGCAACCAGTATCCAAGTTTTCAACGACAAAGTCAAGGATACAATCAGCAGTTCCAGTCCCGTCAACAATTTGGACAGCCCCATCAGCAACCTGTACAGCAATCACTAGGTCAAGGTCAAGCAGCCTATCCTCAGCAAGTTGGTTACTATGGCAACAGTGACACAGCTTCCTATGAAGAACCAACATGTTTTCGATGTGGTCAAAAGGGTCACCTTCAGAGAGGCTGCCGTGTACTACTTGATCATTCCAAGCGTGGAAGGCAGTTAAACTTCAACAGTCCTGGGTCAAGGGGCAGACGCTAGGGCGACAAAGCAGGGAGAGCCCCAAGAGGGATATTGAATTAGTTGGCCAGTCTACTGAAGTCACAGTTACTATAGAGGGAAATGAGATTCCAGCATTATTGGACACAGGGTCAACTATTTCTACTATTAGTCACCATTTTTACACTTCTTACCTTAGTCACCTGGATTTACATCCTCTCACAGATATCTTAAATGTGGAATGCGCCAATGGTGAAATGTTACCATATTATGGTTATATCGAGGTCAAAGTTCAAGGACAAGGATTACCTCGCAATCAAAATACACCTTACTTATTTCTCATAGTACCCGATAGTACCTACAATAAAACAGTTCCCGTCCTTTTAGGTACTAATGTACTTTGTCATATTATGGATGAATTAAAGGAACAATATGGCCATCAATTCTTACAACGAGCCAATTTATATACACCTTGGTATTTAGCATTTAGGACAGTTATTCTTAGAGATAAGGCTCTACAGCGCTCCAACAACAGGTTAGCCATTGTGAAGTGTGCATCAACCAAGCCTATTATTATACCTCCAAACAGCAGTGTACAGATTGATGGTTACTTAGACAAAGTGGTCCCATACACCAGTACACCAGCAATTCTCCATATGACTCCTTACTCAGTACTCACGGAGAATTTGGATCTTTCACCTTCCTTAATACAGTATGATCCTCTCACCAAGGACCCAGTGGTAGTCACCATAGACAACATTACTACTGCAACTGTAAATGTACAGCCCAGAGCAGTTTTATGCGAACTACAGCCTGTAACCATAGAACACGATGCGCCTATTGTGAAGAATGACTCGCCTAGTCCTAGTAGTGTACTTGACTCTACTAATATTGAAAGGGATGGTATCACTAGTAAGCAGTATGAGGCTGGTTGTCATCTTTTGAGGCAATTTGAAGATGTTTTCTCCAAATCACCTACCGATATAGGTCACACCGACATGGTACAACACCGTATTGAACTCCATGACGATCGACCCTTCAAGCAGCGTGCTAGAACCATTCCTCCAGCCATGTTCACTGAAGTAAAGGAACACTTACAACAACTGCTTGACGCTGGCATTATCCGAAAATCACAGTCACCATGGTCGAGTAATGTCGTGTTATGTAGGAAGAAAAACGGAGAACTACGAATGTGCGTCGACTATCGCCAGTTAAACCAGCGCACTAAGAAGGACTCATATGCCTTGCCTAGAGTCGAAGACATACTTGCAGCCCTCGGTGGAAATCGCTACTTCACCATACTAGATATGAAAAGCGGTTATCACCAAATAGAGTTACATCCGGATCATAAGGAGCGATCTGCTTTTACTGTGGGGCCCTTAGGCTTCTTTGAGTACCACCGTCTACCATTCGGCTTGGTAAATGCGCCGGCCACATATCAACGCTTGATGGAGCGAGTATTTGATGGTCTACACCTCCATATATGTTACATATTCTTAGACGATGTTTTAATCTTTTCAAAGACGTTCGAGGAACATTTAGAACGCTTAGAACAGGTGTTAGAACGTTTGCGTTCCGTCAATTTGAAATTAGCGCCCAAAAAGTGTGAATTTTTCAGAGGAAAAGTCAAGTACGTTGGTAACCTTGTATCTGAAAGAGGTATTGAACCGGATCCCGCAAAGATTGACAAGGTTAAGAACTGGCCCAGACCTCGCAACTCGGATGAAGTCCGACAGTTTTTAGGATTTGTGGGGTACTATAGACGTTTTATTAAAGGATTCTCGTCTATTGCCAGACCACTCAATGATCTACTCCCACCCACACGCACTAAGAAAGGTGTGCGGACCAAGAAGCCGACGACTGAGTGGAAATGGGAACAGGAACAAGAAGATTCCTTTAACGCTTTACGTGAGAAGTTAGTGACATACCTAGTTCTCGGTTACCCTGATTTTAACTTACCGTTTGAATTGCATTGTGACGCTTCCATGAGCAGCTTAGGTGCCGTGTTATACCAGACGCAAGATGGTGTACAACGTGTCATTGCGTATGCCAGTCGCAGTTTGACCAAAAGCGAACGCAACTATCCCGTTCACAAACTTGAGTTTCTGGCTATGAAATGGGCCATCACGGACAAGTTTTATGATTTTCTGTACGGAAACAAATTTGCTGTTTTTACGGACAACAATCCGTTGACTTACGTTCTGACAACCGCAAAATTGGATGCAACGGGTCAACGTTGGATTGCGGCGTTAGCTCCATTCAACTTCAGCATAACTTACCGAAATGGTCGTAAAAATATTGACGCTGACGCTTTGTCCCGTATTCCTCTACGTATAAACCCAGAATCTGTACAGAGTATATGCCAGTCTGTTACTATTCCTACCGCTGAGAATGTACTTACTGATGACGTCATCGATCAGCAGATTTCAGACATTGGTACAGATATTAATCTACAAACAGCCCAGGAACAAGATCCTGTCATTAGCTTTTGGAGGAATTGTGTCACTGATAAATTCAAACCTTTGAAACAGAACCTTCCATATGAGCAAAGGTCTCAACATTTGCTTCTGCTCAGGAATTTTGACCGTCTTTCCATAAAGAATGGATTGTTAGTGAGGGAGAACAGTAACGATAACTCCTCTGGACCACAAGTTATCTTACCGTATAGCTGTAGAGACATTGCCATGAAGTATGCGCATGACAACATCGGCCATCCCGGTAGGGATAAAACTTTCCACCTTATCCACGATCGCTTCCTCTGGAGTGGAATGTCCGTTGACGTTAGTGACTATGTTAGTAATTGTAAGAGATGTCTTTTGTATAAAACACGACCTGAGAGAGCACCATTGACTAGCATTCATACTTACCATCCTATGGAACTCATTTGTATTGATTACCTTACCTTAGAACCATCCAAGGGAAACATCTCCAATATACTTGTTATCACGGACCATTTTACGCGTTACGCCCAGGCGATCCCTACTAAAAATCAGACAGCCCGAACAACAGCCGAAGCTTTATTCAAACATTTTATTGTACATTATGGTATTCCTGGAAAGATCCACAGCGACCAAGGTGCGCAATTTGAGGGTAAAGTCATCGCAGAGTTATGCAACATCTTAGATATCCGAAAATCCCGAAGCTCACCGTATCACCCAATGGGCAACGGAGCCTGCGAGCGGTTCAACCGTACTCTTATCGGCATGTTAGGGACCTTAGAGAAAGAACAAAAGGCCGATTGGAAAACCTATGTTGCACCTTTAGTACATGCGTATAACAGCATGCGGCAGGAATCAACCGGATATCCACCCTTTTACCTCATGTTCGGACGATATCCACGATTACCTATTGACTTAGCTTTTGGTCTCGACCGTGTAAGGGAATCTCCGAAAGAACCGAGATCTAAGTATGTGGAAACGGTTCGTCGCAAACTGGAAAAGGCTTACGAGATGGCTCGAAGTTCGTCGGAAAGAGCGAAAGAACGCCAAAAAGATTTCTACGACATCAAAGCCAAAGGCGCTGTCATCGATATTGGCGACGAAGTACTCGTCAAAATTGTTTCTTTTGACGGGAAAACATAAATTGAGCAACAAATGGGAGGATGATACTTACCTCGTTTTAGACAAACCAAACAGAGATATTCCTGTTTATGTAGTTCAGCGAAAAGACGGACAGGGAAGAAAACGCACACTACATCGGAATTTACTTCTACCTTTACGATCTAGAGTTGAAGCACCCAGAATTTTACCTACCATCCATCCTAAACCCGCACCCCGGAAGTCGAAGCCGGAACCGGAAGTCACTCGACGCGCAACTACACAGCGTGCGAGAAGAGGACCTCCGAGAACCGAAATTGAATCGAGTAGTGATTCCGAGAATGAGTACACAGGCGAGTACTTACAGATAGAGAGTACGAGGCCACCGTCTGTCGAACCTCGCATGTTTGATGCTGCAGCTGATAGAGAGGGAACAGATACCAACATTGGTGATGGACCTGATCCCACTCATAGGATTGAATCTTCCCGTCGTGAACAACCTGATTCTGATGACGACACTCTCGACGAGAATCCCGTCGACGATATTCGTGTGTCCCAGCGTCAACCAGATGACGAGAGAAGTGAAGATGATGATGAAGATGATGATGATACGGGTTTAGCCATCCAAACTAGAAAATCCAGTAGAACCACCCGGAGACCACTGTGGATGAACAGTGGGGATTTCATTCTTCAACAGAGTGTTATACCCGACTGGAAATTAAGAGCCGATTACTTACAAAATTTAGTGAAATCGGGTGTTTTGCGAAATTCCGATACAATTACCGCTACGCTCATGAAAATTATAGCCGACAAATAGACAATTGTCATTGACATATTCTGTGTGCGTGACCTTGAAATAAATTTGCATATTATTCCATTTTGCTATATGTTTCATTTTTATATTCCCCTTACTCTTCGTATTCATTATTTACATGTATTTTGATACATTTTCATCATGGTTCCATGTATTGTGAAACTATGTGTGATACAAATTTTTGTCACATATTCATATTGTATGACTACGATTTTTGCTATTCACGTGTTGTATTTGAATGACGAGGACGTCATTTTCATGTCGGGGGGAGTATGTGGTAGTGTGTATTTTTAATAATTATTAATATTTTTGCTAACTTTAGTTTTCCTATTTAGAATCTATTTAGACTTTGTAAATTATTTATTTTCTTTTTTGCGCAACTTAATTATTTTCCAATTCATAATTTCCCGCCTTTTTCTTACTTTGAAGTCTCGCTGTACGTTACCGGTCATTTAAATTTCATTGGTCACTTTAATTGTTTTACCTATTCCTTTGTTATATTTGAACTACCTGGCGGAGAGTAAACACCATGATTGTATTGTTGATTCCACTATTTTCCATACTTTTGAGATCGACTATGTAATTGTAAGTACTTATGATTTATATTTATTAGCATTATATCATACGATCTTTTTGATGTATTTTACGTGATTTTATTAATTATTGACCACTTAGCTCGAGTGAGATCGAACCCCCATTCCCCGTTGAGAATAGATTTGTAATGAATTATTTTGAGAGAATATTTCCATAAATTCTTCTATTTTATATTTTTATAATTCCCGTAAACGTAATATGAATTCCCGCTATACGGATCCTGAATTATTTGTATTTTACCATAAATGAATTCTATGGAGTATTAGAATTATTCCTATCCTTAGTTGTATTATTATTTATTTAGGTCTGTCCAGAGCTAGTCTTCTGTATGTAGTCTGTACGTACGTCAGTCGTCACGTCCATATGTCTGGTCCTGTTGAATTAACAGGTATTATTATTATTGTCATTATTTTCTATGTCGTATTGATTATAAAATGTATTGTGATTTATATTGTTTGAATAGATTATGAATGTAATTCTATTTTTCCAATTTATATATTTTTGCTACTACGATTACGATGTAATGTATGATGATTGAAATATTTTTGATACTGGTGTAAGAGAGATAACTCTTATATTTTTTAAGACTAGAATCAGATCGAAGTTATATTTTTTAAAGTAATGAAATGAAATGATTTAAATTAATTTATTTATTGAATTATCTATTGTAAATTTATCCAAAGTATTTATGATTGTTATTGTACTTTGTAGGTTCCCATGCATACATTTACCGTTTTGAATAAATGTCAGTGAAACCGATCATCAGACTGAGTGTGTTTTATTGTATTGAACCAGGCCAGAAGTCGGACTTCTCTACTTGACTCTCTGCTACAGAGGTATCCGGACATTTGAACATTTTGACAGTTTGACAAGTACACAATTACTGACCCGTGTAATTTGCATCCGCGTGTCAGTTACTTTTACATCATAAAAGAAGCGATTTTATTCATCAATTCTTTTTGTCCGTTTTTTTCTTTTGTTCCTTAAATTATTTATAATCAGCATAACATTCTTATGTTTCTTTTTATTTTATTTTATTTTATTTTATTTTATTTTATTTTATTTTATTTTATTTTATTTTATTTTATTTTATTTTATTTTATTTTATTTTATTTTATTTTATTTATTTATTTTTTATTTTATTTATTTATTTTTTTTTATTTATTTTTTTTTTATATTTTATTTTATTTCATTTCATTTCATTTCATTTCATTTTAAGGTCTGCTTTGAAACATGTAAGTGTCCAGTTCTGTGCTTAGAGGTATACAGACAATTGAAAATTTTGACAGTTTGACAAGTACACAATCACTAACCCGTGTAATTTGCATCCGCATGTCAGTTACTTTTACACGAGAATACAAGACTATATATCGATATGTTCTAATTATAGGCCAGTGCCATTTTTAAGAATTTCGTCGAGTTGTTCTATATATCCCACCCTTTCCCCTTTGTGTTGATAAATGGCCCCTAGCAAAATATCAAATGCAGATAAAAATTACCACTGAACTTTATATGATGTTCTTGTAGTTGTATGGATGGTTTCAATTCCGAGTGTCCTAAATTTATACCCTATAAACTCCCCCCCCCCCCTTAAAAAATTTCAAATATTTTTTTAAAAGCTTAAAGAAACATTAAAATTAATGAAGTCCAAAATCCTGTGACGTAAAAGGGTTCACGCTGCGTACCCATGGATATGAGAGTCGCACGGGGGAGGGGGGGGGGTGGGGGGGTTGTAGGGGCACTTTTGCGCGCCCTCATGACAGCATGTTTTGGATCGGCACCCGAGTGTGCACTTCATCAAAACTTTTTTTTCTGTGAACTATTACAGGGAAAGATAAAGAAATAAATTAATTGAAGCTCAAAATAATTATGTATATTTGTATTATCAACAATTATTTGTCAAACTTACAGTGATTTTTTTTTTTTTTTTTTTTTTGATCGCTCATGAACCTAAGGATCCGCTGCTGACATTAATATCTGCTCTAGCCTTACATTATGTTTAAGGAGAGAGAGAGAGAGAGAATTGATAATCGATTACTTTGCTTTTCATGTTCGATCCTTCATGAATGCATGTACGATCGTCTGTACGCTTAAATATGAAAGGGGGGATTGCAGATCTATCCGGGATCTCATTAATAAATTACCCCTAGGCCCATCCCCCGGCTCCCACCATCACACAAGAAGACAACTTGTATTTTTTAAAATGAAGTTATAAACACGAAAAAGGTCTGCCCTATTGTGACTTTCTGACATATTGATGAAACACAAGACAAGTGGGACACTTCTCAGTCATAAATTAATCTCTTTCATAAATACAGTATATAAATACAATATAATTTAAACAGGACAATTCGTCGAAAAGAATTCATTGTCTTCTCACACAATTTTTTTCATCAATTGAGCTTTGAAATGCCGATTGGGCCAGCTTCGCCCTCAATCATAAAATACAATATATGGGGTGGATATAGTTTTTCAAGTTTGGTCCAGTCCCTCCCGAGACTTCAAGTCTAGTCTATGAACGTAAATAATTGTACATATTTTGATTCCAAGGGACAGGCCAACCAAGCCTTATTCTGGGCTTGCATCCCCCAAGAAAAAAAATGTTTTAGTTTTAACATATTTTATTTCATAATAACATGAAATAGGATGGGGCAAAAGTTATAACAACATTACATAAGCCCTCTCCTTATCATAAACAACATATAAATATCAAGATGGCAACTTAAAAAAATATGTAGATATACTAGTGAAAAAAAAAAAAATACGAAGAACGTCTATCCACGGCACTGACTCCAAATTTTCAAATAACCAGGTACATTTTGGTCCATTTACAGAAAAAACAAAAGACAAAATCAGCAAAATTCGCCCCTTGATCCCCCAGCAAAAGGAGCGCTTGATCCACTACTGATACTCGATCAATATCAATGGCGGATCCAGCGCCCCCTTTGCCGGGGGTCAAGGGGATAATTTTGCCGATTGTGATTGAAAATGGGCCAAAATATACCTGTTTTTGGAAAGTTTGGGGTCAGTGCCGGGGGGGGGGGGCCTCCGCACCCCCTGAATCCGCCACTGAATATTGTCTGGATCTCCGAGCTGGAAACACAAATGTGAATATTTATTTTCTTTTCGAGGTTTAAAATAGAATTATTCATTATGGCAAAATATATGTATATGAAATAAAAAGAACAGAACAATCCAAAAAAAAAAAAAAAAAAAGAAAAAGAAAAAGAAAAGAAAGAAAAGAGAGAGTGAAAAAACGCCGAAAAATACAGCGGGCTCTGTGTTCGCGCTAGCACAATTTCAAATCAAATATTGACCAATCAGAGGCGAGCATTTTATTTGTATACAGAGGAAACTCAGAAGCGGATTGAAAGTTGTTTTCCCACGAAGAAACTAAACAAAACATGTTTATTTGGGTATTCACATGGCGATAAATGGTAAGATGCATTTCTAAGTCATTGATATTTACTTTTTAACGTGCATTTCCCAAAATAAAGACGCCGGCTTGGTCAGTTCGACCCACGCGCTGATTTTTCTTGTTCTTGCTTTTATTTTACGGCGATCCTGTGGACTATTTGAATCACTTTTTATATATTTAGACATATTTATATGATTACTTCCTCCTAAAAAGGAACATGTATCAGGTAAAATCTTTGTTTACTTTGTTGCAAGCTACCCCCCCCCCTTTCCCTTTCGGCCTGCCATGGGAAGGATTGGGTAAACTTAAAGATATATGTTCTTCAGGGCGTCAGGATTTTTCATATTGTTGTCTTTTCTAGTGTTGTAATGATAGTCGCTGAATCTTGAAAAGTGCTGACTATCGATAATGATTTCGAAAATCGATTGTCGCTGTTGAAGTTACACGAAATGATCTCAGTGCGAAAAGTCTTTGCTATAATTCAAAACTAAAAACTAGACGCGATCGCTTTGGCAAAGTTACCGGTTGAGGAGGAGCAAATTTATCCATATCCCAGCAGTACTAAGTCCGCAGCATGGGACTGTTTTGGCTTTGATAGAATTAGAAAAAGGAAGCTAGGCCCCCTTTCTATCATGTCTAAAGCAAACCTCGAGATAAATACCTTTGTTTGCAAGATCTACTTGCATACGTACACCCTGAGTATTGTCCTTCTGAAGATACAAAACATATAACAATTTTAAAGTAAAAAAGTCTGATTCTGATATCGATGTACTCCTCCGATAGTTTCCAATAATTGATAGTAAATTTTTTTCTGATTTTACAACTCTAGTCTTTTCGTATTGAGTTCATTTGTACTTTTCGTTCCAATTATCAGGATTTTTCGTACCAATAGATGATTTTCCAATAAACTTGTGAGACAGTCAAACACCCAGGGATGCAAATAAGCACTTGCCTGCTCGCCAATGCGACTAAAAATTCAGTGTGGACTACCAAAAATGTTTTTCTTATCGCCCACTTGGCGACCATAAAATTCCAATCTTTATTATTTTCTTGTATCATAGTTGCCGTAACTAACGTTTGGAAACAAAAACTCATGGGTATTTGATAGGGCTGTAACGATTAACCGAAAAGTCGGTTAACCGCGGTTCAAAATCTCACGGTTCGATTCGCTCGCAATTTCCAGATTTCGATTCGGTTTTTTTCTTTTTTTTTTATCCCTTGCTTTTCTCTAAAAAAAAAAACGAACGTTTTGATTGGTCACCTCTGACGAAACGACCAATCGTAGGTCGCTTTCTTCGATAGACTTTTGAGATCTTAGTAATGGCGACCCATACGTAAAAACAGAGGTCCCAGGCGGTCCTTTTGATTGTTTGAAAGTCGGAGGATGGTCGATAAGACGATTGCTGTTTGCAGAATTTGCAAAACTTAATTTAAGTATTCGACTTGTTCTACTTCGGCAATGTCGGCACATATATGAACTGAAAACATGTGCATGACATCGTCCTGAAGATAAGCAGGCCGAGTATGACCTGGTCTACTTGCTTTCAGAAACTCCGAAAATTTAACAAGTTAGCCAGCGGGCGGCTCAGATTGCAGAATAAGTACATGATTGAAAATTTGGTTGTATTATATCATTCGTGGAATCTTTCCAGTACATGTATATCTCTAGGACAGTTTTAAACTTTTCTCATATTTTGAGTGTATTTGTGAAATGTATAGAGTTATTAATGTAATTTAAAAGCAATTCCAGTCCACTTTGTTGATTACGAAAATTCAAATTCAGTTAGAATATGATTTTGTATCATTTTGATATCAAGATTACTTTGTCACATTAACTGGATTATAACACATCAACACCATAGAGGAAAATACCTAAGAAACTGGTAATAATGCTAGGAAAATGTACTCTGCTTTAAACCGAACCGAGAACCGAAAAACCGAGGTTCATAATTAAAACCGAACCGAACCGAAAGATTTCCGAACCGTTACAGCCCTAGTATTTGACAAATTTTCGGTTCGCTTTCTCGCGGAAAATGAATAGATCTGTCTTATTTCCTTGTAAAGACATACTGTAATTTTAGATCAGTACAAATGTAAATATACCAAAACTAACTAATGTTTCCAAAAGCGCACAAAGTCACTGTCTGGAGACCGACTGACGTGTACGTAATATGTTTATAATTGGATTTACCATTATTTATTGATTTATTTAAAGGTACTTGTATTTGAAATAAACTCGACATGTACACTGTACAAGGAGAGAAGGGGGTTTGGGCTTAAATTTGAAAATGTAAATTTAGATGCATTTTGATGTGGGCTAATCGTTTTGATGTTAAATTTATTGACTTAGGAGCCCACTTGGCCCCTGAAAATTTCAACGAATTTTCATCCCTGACACCATCGTCAGAAACCCACGTTCGGTCAGCTCTCCCGTGGGTCATATCAGCAGAATTTTCGCTGGATAGCATTACAAAAATCTGATGCGATTACTTGTCAGTGAATTAGCCATTTAAAGCCACTATGTAAGCAATATTGTTTTGTAACTCCTAAAATTAACAAATATTAATCACTGTCAACATTATCATGATTATTTAGGTCATCTTTTGTTGATGGAAAAATAAAATAGATGATATTTTGCTATCGATAACAAATTAACCGACAAGTACTCGCATTAGCTTTTTGTAATGCTATCCAGCGAAAATTCTGTCGTTATGACCCACGGGAGGTGAGCTTGCGTTTGACTAAATCTATCAATTTCAATTGTACAGTCAGGTATCTTGTATCAAATTCATATCTACATGTATATGTACAGGGCATTCGGACTTTCAAACCTTCGGACTATCAGACCATAGAACCATTAGGCCTTCTTACTATCGGACCTCTAAACTTATGTTCTAATAGACCTTCGAAATATCGGATATTCGATTTTTAGGTACTTAGGATTATGGATCCTTCTGTATATTGGAATGCAGTACTTTCTGTCTATCGGACCTTCGGACTATCGGGCCTTCGGATTATCGGGCCATCGATTTATCGGACCTTCAGCTTTATGGGCCCTCGAACTATCGGACCTTTGGAATACTGGGCAGACACCGGGCTCGGCCGATCCCATGATGGGTTGATCCAATGCGTATTGCAATATCAATCTCTTCAAAACAAGCGTACATAATTTGCTCCCCCTTGTTGGATCTCAAATCAAAAATTTTATATTTCCCACAATTCTCTGAGCGCCATCTAGCATGTAGAGTGAGCATTCAAAATTTATGTCTCTTGAGAGTTTGTCATCACTAGCCAATTAATCAGCACACATATTTCGATAGTTTTCATTCGATTGTGCTACATAATCAAGTAATTGACATATCTATGAAACATAAGAAGGTATTGCTAAATATTTTACGCCAGCGTCTTCGGCAGATTTCTGTGGGCGTGTCCGTTTTATTTTCGAACCTTCGCTTCATATGCTAATCAGGACACTTAAGGTCAATTCTCATTGGTCCAGAGGTTTTGTACATTTGTCGTGAGAAGATGCATGATATGTTACCCTTCCTTATCATAATAAGTGTTGTTTTGAATATTTTGATGTGTCAGCACTTCAGAGAATGACTATTCATCACCAATTGCTTGAATAAATTGGTCATCATTTTTTTCAATAACAAGGGGCGTGTCTTTATTCAAGAACACGAACAGTTAGCATGGCTAGTTCCGAAGAGTCCAATGGGGTTGTAGTTCAATGTGTTCAAGGAGGGAGATAACTCTAGCCAATTTGGAGGAAATATTGTTACGTGGAAACATTCAGACTGATTATATAAAAAATTTAGATCTGAAACATTGAAATTTAATTTTGGATTCCTCTTTGTAGCGTTGATGGATCTCCACCTTACTACATGTACACGATGATACTCAGTGGTCACTGGTATGTTGGACTTTTGGCTTCGAAAAGGATGCCCTTTCTGTAAAAGATGCTGCACAATATACATGAAGGATCAATGGTATGCCAATATTATTTTTTTCAATTGGTAAACAGATTCTCTTTTTTCTGTGTACATGAGATTTGTATATACATGTACTTGTCTGTCATACAAAATTGATGTCAAAACACACTTATACAATCCCTCCCCCTTGTGACATGATAAAATGCAATATACAACCAATATTTTCAATATTATACTTTTCAATCATAAAAATCAGTCTGTTCTTTGAAATCTACACTTATATGCACACCAACTTAATATTAGAGGTTTAGTTACAAGTTTTAGCGTGACGTGTACGTATTACGTCATCACTTCCTGCGATCTTTGTTCAAATGACGTAACGACGTGACGTATAGCTACACGTTATGGACGTGTAAACGATGCTCTACAAGTAATGACAGAACGGGTAACTTCTTTGAAAAATTCCAGACTTGTCATTGATTGAACTTCCAGTTTTCCGTGTTATAAAGCACGTTTAGGATTCTAACTTTCCTTGCGTCGAGGTTTTACGAATCTCAATGTATTTTTCTCGCAGACTAAACTGATTTAAAAGAAGCAAGCTAAACGTACTCCTTACTACATAGCTATACCTATACCTACTCCGATTTGTACGTGTAACAAAACGACGTCTTCGGATTGTGACGTCAAACTGTGACGTGTACATGTACGTCATACGTACACGTTGAAAGAACTTGTAACTAAACCTCTCTAATTACTTATAGATTCAGGTAGGTCTAATCTTTCTAGAATGTGACAAAGTATTTAAGCTTGAAATCTGATTTTATTTACACTTTACAGGTCATCATTTTGCTGTCACTATGTAGAGGAAGACTGGCATGAACCTTTGCCATGTTTGCAATGAAAATGTTATCTAGTTTAAGATAGCAGTAAGTACATTACAGTACGTACATGATACTTTGATGGGTTTTCGTAAGGGCTGTCACGGTTAACTGAAAATTTGGTAACCCTCGGTTCGTGCTTGGTCGGTTCGATTTGAATCGTACTTTACAGAGTTCGCTTTTGGTCTGTCTGTATGTCTGTCTGTTTGTCCGCAAAAACTTTAACCTTGGGCATAACTTTTGAATGGTAAGTGATAGGATTTTCATATTTCACATGTGCATTTCTTATGGCAAGACCTTTCCATGGATACCAAAATTTTTGACCTTGTGACTTTGACCTTTGAGTTTGACCTACTTTTGAAAAATCTTTAACCTTGGGTGTAACTTTTGAATGTTAAGTGATAGGGCTTTCATATTTCACACGTGTATTCCTTGTGACAAGACCTTTCAATGGATACCAAATTTTTTTACCTTGTGACCTTGGAGTTTGACCTACTTTTGAAAAACTTTAACCTTGGGCATAACTTTTGAATGGTAAGTTATAGGGCTTTCATATTTCACATGTGTATTCCTTGTGACAAGACCTTTCCATGGATACCAAAATTTTTTACCTTGTGACCTTGGAGTTTGACCTACTTTTGAAAAACTTTAATCTTGGGCATAGCTTTTGAATGGTAAGTGATAGGGCTTTCATATTTCACATATGAATTCCATGTGGCAAGACTTTTCCATTGATACTTAATTTGACCTTGTGACCTTTACCTCAAATGTGAAACTACTTTTCATCAGTTTTACTGACAAAGATGCCAACGGGGGCATTCATGTTTCACAAACATAGGTTTTATTTATTATTTTTTTTTGGTTATACATGTATCAAGTTATGATTAATAAATAACAATTAGGGCTCACGATATGATATGTATTGCAACATTTACTCACGATATGATTCGAATCACGATACAACATTTTTAGCTCGCTGGGACGAAAAAGTCCGGAGAGCTAATGCCATACCCTCATTGTCGTCGTCATATCTAGATATAAGATATGAAGGTATTTCTGTAATTCATCAGATATTTTATTAAAACAACAACAAATTAAGATCATTCATAATTTGAATGATTTGAGAAGTATGGTATTGACCAGAAAAAACAAAAACAAAACTCAGAGATAATCTTCGACGACTCAGCGTCGAGCATCACCATGTTGATTTTTTAAAGATAAAACTAAATGCCGAAAACGAGCCATAAGTCAACCATACGGCCTCTTCGTGTATTGTGTATCAAACCGTCGTCAAGAACCACGGTGAATCAATAACCACGGTGAATCGAGAACCGTGGTGAATCGTCACAGCCCTAATAACAATGAACACTCTATATCCACAAATTTTTGGCCACTTGGCCTTTATCAAGTGGAAAAGCACGAATATAAAAGAATTCTACATAATATCCATAACTGCTGTGACTGAAAGATAATTGTTTTCTCATTATTCATAGTCTTTGATCTACTGTCCTGTTCACTAAATCCAGAGCACCCTGTTTTGGCGATTCTCTCTGAAGTATAATGTTGTCAACTTAAAAATTGATAACCAGTTTATCGAACTCTTTTAGTTTAACAGAAAATGCCTCCTTTTTGGTTGTGCATTGCTTAGTTAAAAAATACGATGGAAAATATAATGTCTATGTGAATTTTCTATAGTAAAAACGACTAAAATGCATGATGCCGGACACCATGACGTCAATGTTTACCATTGTTTGTACAGAGAACAATATGGCGGCAGGCTGAAATTAACATGGGAATTTCCCGTAGACATTTTATTTTTCGTATGGCAGGTTAAATACAGTGGAAAAGGTGAGTTCATGCACATTTTCTGTGACGACTAAAGGAGTTCAATCTACGGAGACAATAAATATTTGGAACATTCCTAAGACGGCTGAGAAAATATACAAAACAGGGTGCTCTGTATTTAATGAACAGGACAGTAGATATGTACCTTGTATTTTGTTTGAACCCCTGACCCCATGGCCAGGGTCTTGGAAAATGGGTGTGGTCATTTTCCCCTATATAAATCTATGAGCACCAAACTCTATGAGCACCAATTCTCAATAAGTATAATTAGTAGAGACTAGAGAGTAATTCTTTTCCATTACATCAATCATTTTCTGGTCTTGTATTTGTTTTAGACCCTGATCCCCGTGGTCCTGGAAAATGGGTGTCACTTAGATTTATTTAAGCAAACAACCAGTAGAGCTTCAGTCTCATCAGAGAATTCTGGTATTTAATGATTATTGTTCTCTTGTATTGTTGCATGTATTTATAATTTGTTACTTTGCATTTATTTTCAGCATCTAAAGAAGATTCATGAGCTGATGCAGTTAGTTCAGGGAAATTTAACCTCAGCACAATTTGTGTGGCTAGCAGACCAATATCATCAATAGTGACAAACTTTTGAAATGGTTACAAATTTGTAACATACTGACATTATGTGGATTTTTTACTTTGAAGTTATCAAATCAATTTTCAACACATGCATAATATAATCAATGTTGTTAAGGGACATATATCACATGTAAACAGAATTTAAGGAATTATATCTTGATTAATAGGAATTACCCGGTCTGTTGTCCATCTATCATACAATCAATTATGTTTTATAACTTTTAATCCCTTTCATAAATTTAGATAATACATGTATAGTCACAAAGTTGATGCCCAGAACCCAAGGATGTGTCATGTTCATATCTGGAAGGCCAAATTGAAGAGAAATGTTGAAATCTTGTCTCATTACTCTCTGATACCAAAATTTTGGCCTCGACTTTAGAGTTTGACCACCTTCTTTTTAAAACTAATCTTGGACATAACTTTTGAATGATTAGTTACAGGGCTTTCATTGTTCATTTGACAGTATATTTCTAGTGATAAGACCATTCTAAAAATTCCTAGTGATACCAATTGTCTTGACCTAGTGACCTTTGCCTGGAAGTTTTGCATACTTTTCAGACTACAGCTATTATTGTAGATGACAGAAGTACATTAATGTTTCATAAACATATATTGTTTTTCCTCTTCATGATTTTTGAAATTATGTCCAAGAATAGTGTCTTTTATTTTACTCAGATTTTGAAAATAGTTTTCACATCTAGACAAAATGGAAAAATAGGAAAATGATGTTAGGCTACTCTTTTCCTTTTTATGTGTTTCTTGCTACATTTTGATGTATAAATCTATTACATGATTATTAATATAAAAATTAAATACTTGTTTCATTCTACATTATTTGGTCTTTTTTCAGTAACATAAGGCAATGTAGAAGAAAAATAATTTGCTGATATCGAGATATTCTTGCTATTTGGGGATGCATTAAAAACTCGTTAACTTTTGAGTTTCTACATCAGTACATGGTTTTCAAAACCTTCTGCTGGTTTATTCTGTAATCACACTTGAAGCATTAGTTCCTCGCAATTTACACACTATGTAATCTTTAGAACATCAAGGTTACAAATAGTTTACGCTAGTTTCAACAAGATTACACATTTGGAAACTTTTATACACATGGTTTCCAAATGGTTTACGCAAGTCTAAACATGATATTGTAAGATTCCAAATGGTTTACGCAAGTCTGAACTTGATATTGAAAGATTCCAAATGGTTTACGCAAGACTGAACTTGATATAGTAAGATTCCAAATGGTTTACGCAAGACTCAAGTAAGATTCCAAATGGTTTACACAAGTCTGTACTTGATATTGTAAGATTCCAAATGGTTTACGCAAGTCTGAACTTGATATTGTAAGATTCCAAATGGTTTACGCAAGACTGAACTTGATATTGTAAGATTCCAAATGGTTTACGCAAGACTCAAGTAAGATTCCAAATGGTTTACGCAAGACTGAACTTGATATAGTAAGATTCCAAATGGTTTACACACTGCTTAAACCAGTGTTTATTCAGATTCCAAATGGTTTACGCAAGTTTCAACAAGATTACACATTTGAAAACTTTTATAATGTCAGTTTCTATATGGTTTACGCTAACCTGAACTTGATATTGAAAGATTCCAAATGGTTTACACAATGCGTAAACTTGTGTTGATTAAGATTCCAAATAGTTTACGCATGTTTCCATATGGTTTACGCAAGCAGAACCTTTATATCATAAAACGGCAATCAAGTTTACGCAAGGTAAAATATGCGTAAACTATCTGGAATCCTGAAGTTTCAATTGATTACGCAAGTTGGTGCCTTTAAGTTTCAGTTGCGGAAACTTGATGGAAATTACAAGATTACGCTTGTGTAAACCATTTGGAATTTGAGCGGGTAGTCGGGTTACGCAAAGCGTAAACTTGAGTTTCAGCGACGGAATCCTTGCGTAAACTATATGGAAACTTCAGGTTTCCGCAAAGTTTACATATAGTTTACGCATTGCGTAAACTTGTTTTTTCACCCAGTGATTCGTGCGAAATTTAATTTACAAAAAATTCATGTCGGAAACTTAACATGATTTTCATGTTGATAATATGCATGTAAATCTCGTGTTGGTGCTCGTTTCACATAAATTCCATGTGAACTTTTATTAAATTATAATGAAGAGTTCCAACTTATTTCCTTCGTGAAGAAAATTTCAAACCAATTTTCATACATCAGACACGTGTTTCGAGTATTAAATTCTCATCAGTAATGCTTCCAGCCAAAGTAGTCCAGCTAAATCGTGCAAATATCTGCATGAATTTTGCAAATTTCAGGAAAGCATATAAATTGGCAAACTCAGTCTTTATGCCATTCTTTACAATATTAGCTATGGACCCACCTCCAAAAATCAAGATGACCGCTATTTTGAAGATGGTCGCCATGTATAGGACACAATTATCAGTTTTTCATTTGATAATTAATTATTTTGACCATTTATGTTTTGATGAATTAAAAATCATTCATGAAAATGTTACGTTCATCATTCCTGATATTTACAATCATCCAGAGGTCGACATGAACCGTGATATTAGATGAATCACATTACTCTTCCCTGTACAGAGATGTCTTCTATCTTTGTTGTGACAAATCGAAGAAAATTAAAATTTGTATCAATGACAAATATGGAACAAACCACATCCCTATCAAGAATGACAAATCTGGAAAAACCATATCCCCATAAAGAAGTACAAAATCGTTAATCGAAAAATCGTCATACCAAGGGCATACAAAACCAGAATAAAACCAGAACTAAGGCAAAGAAACAGAAATAAAACAAATCTACCAGAGAAGTGAGCTCCCTGTGAAGAAATGAGATCAGGTGCCCAGGAAGAGTGAGCATGCTACACCCGCCACTTCAATTTGGTAGAAAGGTCACAACTGGTAAATCTCACAATACGTTAGAAAGGTCACAATCGGTTACTCCCACAGAAGTATAGATTGGCATGTCATGGCACAAAAAGTCTACGTCAATATATCATTTATGACTCTGGATAAGGGGACGTCATAGTGTGCTACCATGTCCCCATATCAACCATAGAACTTCCTCAGTGACAATGTAAGGCGGTCACAAATGTATCCTTGACTTTTTGTGTTTTCCATTTAAAATAACCATGTTAGGTTAGTTGTAACGATGTTTTAAAATTTATGTCCTGAACAATCATATTTATAACTTTTATTTTTCGCCTGTCTCTATGTTCTTATTCCTAGGAAAAATTTTTAATAAATATCTTATAAATAGCATCATTTCAGAGCAAATGAATTTACAGCATGGACCAGACATGCACGTTTCGGGTAATAAACCCTCGTTAGTGATCCTCAATCTAAACACAATGTAATATGACCAAAATCTGTGAAAATTATGTTCTAAATATACCGAAAGACGTAGCACAATGGCTGGGATATGATGCTACAGGACCCAGGTTTTAGAAACTTAAGAAAATTTTGTAAACAGAAATGTTCAAATGCGTTTGAAGAAATGACCAACCGAAATTGATTAGAACTTGGCTACATGTGCCCTCGGGGACTCTTGGTCCACCAGCAGTGACACTCACCAAGTGGTACAAATGTTTAACGTCTTCAAATTCACTAGCATCATTTTAGAGCAGATACATTTACAGCATGGACCAGACATGCACGTTTCGGGTAATAAACCCTCGTCAGTGATCCTCAGTCTAAACACAATGTATTATGACCAAAATCTGTGAAAATTATGTTCTAAATATACCGAAAGACATAGCACAATATATCCACTTATCACGCCTGAGACAAAAATGTTAAAATCTGATTGGTCAGATCATGGTCACATGACGCCGTGAAAAAAGCCGTATCGGGCTTGTAAATCCGTATCGAGCGAGTAGTTTATTATGACGTCGTGATACAGAGACCCACACACATACAGTTACATGTAGAGGTCTTCGACGTGATAAATTCGTTACACGGTTTCGCTTCGCCCGATACGGGTTTTCTTTTCACACCATGTATTTTTCCGTATCAGGTCACTAACTAACCGTGTAACTAATAGTATATCCACGTATATATCCAAGTATATCCAAGTATATAAAGACATAGCACAATATATCCATGTATATCCACGTATATATCAAAGTATATCCAAGTATATAAAGACAGCACAATAGATCCACGTATATCCACGTATGTATCCAATATATCCAAGTATATCCACGCACTAAGTGGATCTGTCACTCTCGATTGTTTAATCAAAATAATTAACGACTGCCGGACGACGGCGATTTTGCTTTGCTCATTTCATAAAATACAAAATTTGTAGAGAATCAGAACTTGTTTCTTCCTATGTTTCGTAAAATTAAAAGCTTCTTTTCGGAGATTATTTCATCTTTTACGTGGTGTCTGGACAAATAATCAACGACTGACAGACAACGGCTATTTAAATTTGCTCAATAAAATACAAAATTGGTAGAGAACCAATAGTACTTATTCTTCCTATGGTTCGTAAGATGATAATTTTTTCAAAGAAGTTGCTGTCTTTTACATAAAAATGACTATCGACGACGTCTACTTGGGACGAACGACAGACTGTTCGTTCAGGTGAGCTAACCTGATGAAAAGACAGTCACTTATAACAGCGAAACACCAAATCCCTTGAATGAAATTACCAATCATAATTATTAGGTCTTTCTGAATTGAAACTTGTTTCTTTTCTAGGAGCCATATTCATATCTATTTTGATCGCATCAATTAACAGAAATGAGCTTTAAAATGTTTTAAAGTACTTGATACTAAAACCAGATGGCGCTTGTGAAATGAATTTTGGTGGCATCTTAAAATCACTTTGGCTGGAAGCATCATTGATGAGGGTTTAATATCCGAAACACGTGTCTGGTACATAAAAAAATGGTTTGAAATTTTCTTCAAGAAGGTATAGAGTTGGAATACCTCCGTATTATTAAGAATGAATTTTATTAAGTATATTAAGCCTAATACCTGGATACCTTAATTATAAATACCTTAATTATTTCAAACATTAAGTCAGAAAATATTCAAATCACTTAATGACAAAAGTTTCTAATTCTTCTTTCCCTTCATTCGTATACTAAAAATGTAGTTTTAAACCTACTGGATATGTTTGTTTCCTGATTACAGGGCGGCAATTTTCAGAATAAGTTACGAGCGTAAAATAGAACATTTTTAAAGCATGACCTTATTCGTTATTGAAGTGAATCTATCTTAATTTACAAATAAATATTCTATGAGATTTAGCAACTGACTTCCAATTATCTTATGTTATTCATTTTTTCTGTGATATCAAATTAATTAATGCTTGTCTTGGAAATGTATTTATCAATGTTACGGTGAGCGCATATGAGAGTGTTCGAACAAGTAAAGTGTTGTTATCCGATTGGTTGCCGTAAAGGCAGGTAAAAATAGTCAGGTGATATATACAGGTCCTATGATTGGTCTATATTGGTGTAGTAAATGCACGTAGTAAAGTAATAGTAACACGAGGTTAGATAGATCATTCGAGCCTTTGCCTCAAATCATCAACGTCTATACTTTTTTGTAACTATGAGTGACGACGAAAACCCTAGGGAGTCTTCAAATATAAATTTCGAAAGGACCCCAACCGCACCTGATGAAAACGCTGCTTTTGCTGCTTTTGACTTATTTAAGGTTTATTTGGACAAAAAACTGAATTCTCTCAAAGAGGACATTGCTGATAGTTCGGAGGTTAAAAACGAACTTATTCTCAAAAAGCTAAAGGCGGACAGTTCCCACAAGTTCAAGTATACAGGAAATAAGATGCAGTTTGAATTTAACCAAGAAATTCAGAGTGAAATTGATCGTATAGAGCGTGCTGCAGACAAAAAAGACTTTTCGACAATTAAAGATGTCTGCGTTTCGTTGGGGAAATGTCTAAATAAAAGGAACAAGTGTATCAAGCTGGCCGATAAGTCCCCTGGTGGATGGGATACTGTCAAAGAATATCTTTCCGACGAGCTTGCTTCAGACTCGGAAGACGAAAAAAGGATCCGTTGTGCCGAAAATAGAGCTTTACATGCACAGAAACAGCGCAAGGATAAATTCAAGCGTAAAAGAGAAGTCACACCGTCTCGTGACTTCCGGGATGTGCGTGCTACTACTTCTGCTGCTGCTAATCTTCGTGGCTTCCGGCGTATCACAGTCAGACCAACCGATATTTGCTTCGGATGTAACCAGACTGGACACTGGAGAAAGGACTGCCCCCGGATCAAGGATATCAACTCCAAACAGCAATCACAGTGATCAGAATCCCGCTCATGTGAATGATAAGTACTTTATTGATCTAGATTCAAATTATGATGCTGTAAATCAAGAGTTTGATTTGAAATGTTTTGAATATGACATGAATTATTCAAGTGATAATGTTAAAGGCAGATTGAATTCTCATATATCTTTCTGGCAAAATATTGAAGCAAATGATTATGTTTTAGACATTCTCAAGAATGGTTATTCAATTCCTTTTATATCTACACCTCCCAGAAAATTCAACAAGAATAATAGATCTGCGATTGAAAATTCAGATTTCGTTTCAGAGGCTGTGTCGGAGTTGCTACGTAAGGGTTGTATTACTTTAGTCAGTGAGCGTCCATATGTGGTTAAATCCCCTGAGTGTAGCTTTTAACAAATCTGGCAAAAGACGTCTGATTCTTGACCTGCATGAGGTTAATCGATATGTTTGGAAGTCTAAGATCAAATTTGAAGACTTCAATGTTGCATTGCCATATCTTAAGAGCAATCATTTCATGTTTAAGTTTGAGCTTAAGTCAGGGTACCACCATATTGATATTGCAGACTGGTGTCGTACATATTTAGTTTTTTCTTGGGATGATAAATTCTTTGTTTTTACGGTCTTACCATTTGGCTTGACGTCTAGCCCTTATGTTTTTACCAAATGTCTGAGATCAATAATCAAGTATTGGAGACAGCATGGGATTCAAATAGTTTTGTACTTAGACGACGGATGGCGTATCAATGAAACTTATGACCTTGCTTTATCTGATTCTAATTTTGTCTATAGGTCACTTTGTGAAGCTGGTTTCCTGGTTAATCGCGAGAAATCGGTTTTTACTCCTACTCAGTCACTTTCATGGCTTGGGCTTCAGTGGGATTCGGACAAGTTTTGTTTATCTATTCCTCAGCAGAGGATTGACGACGTTTTGCATGGTATCGACTCATTGTTGGAAAATCGGTCGAGTGTAACTGCGCGCAGGTTGGCTCAGGTATGTGGTCGAATCATATCAATGATTCCGGTCATAGGTCACATCGCGCGTATCAAGACCAGGTATTTGTATAAATGCATTGATACGCGACAGGCTTGGGATTATCAGTTCAGTTTAAGTGATCAACTCGCGGTTAGCGAACTTTTGTTCTGGCAATCTCATATTCAAGTCACTAATGTAAGACATTT
Source organism: Pinctada imbricata (assembly GCA_033119305.1). Taxonomy (NCBI): domain Eukaryota; kingdom Metazoa; phylum Mollusca; class Bivalvia; order Pterioida; family Pteriidae; genus Pinctada; species Pinctada imbricata. Next base: position 43,710,141 of record VSWD01000014.1, read on the forward strand.
TTTTACAAATCAAGTTTTGCCAGACGAAGTATTTTTCTCGGATGCCAGTAATTTTGCTTGCGGGGCAGTGACAGAGAACCAGGGCCATATATTTCATAAGATGTGGTCAGTATGCGTTCTACTTGGAGAGAACTCAAGGCCATTGAGCTTTACTTGACTCAATTTTGTCATCATCTACAGGGGAAAACTGTGAAATGTTTCACTGATAGTAAGAATTGTGTCTCCATTATTAAGTCAGGTAGTTCTAATTTATCACTTCACGATCTAGCCCTTTCAATTTTTTCGCTTTGTATGAAATACTCTTTGGAATTGGACTAGGTCTTTAAATCAGGAGGCTGACCGTATAAGTAAGATTTTTTATTTTGACGATTGGGGAGTTACTCCTTCCTTTTTCCAGTATATTGACGGTCTTTTTGGTCCTCACACGGTAGACAGATTTGCGGATAGTTCTAATAATAAGTTGCCCCATTTTTTCTCCAGATTTTTTACTCCAGGCTGTTCAGGTGTAGATGCATTTTCAGTAGACTGGCAAGGTCACAATAATTGGATTGTGCCTCCGATTTGCTTATTGTCTAAGGCAATTCAGTTCTGTGTTTCATGTAATGCATCGGGGACATTTGTGGCACCTAAATGGCCCTCTCCCCCTTTTTGGCCTCTTGTATTTCGGAATACATGGCAATGTCACCCGTATGTGGCCGATGTTTTAGAGTTTAGTGATAATAAGGACATTTTTACACAAGGTTCTTATAAAGAGTGCATTTTTGGTTCATGTCGCTTTAAGAGTCATGTACTTGTTATTAGAATTGAATCAACTTAGATGTATTATGTATTATTCAATTATTTACTTGTATTAAACTTACAATCTGAACTTATTAACATATTTTGATTTTGTTTATATTTCCCGAATTAAAGTTGCATCCGAATTTTCCCGTATTCCCGTATTTTATTGATTTCAATTGTACGACTGTCGCATTTTCGGCTTACATGAGGTACAGCTTTACCCAAATTTATTGACTTACATATGTGGTATATCTTTTACCCGAATTTATATATTTTTTCTCCGTATTTCATCCGAATTAAGCACAACGTATGATTGTTGTATATGGAGGTTGCAATAAGGCAACTTGGCAATGTGATTGATTTTTGCATGTTTATGCTATTTAACGGCATTCTCACAGGTCGTTTTTTATTTAACGTTTTTCAGACTTATTTCATGTTGGTAAATGGTCATCCATTGAGAAGGAAATGAATTCGGACCTGAAAGCGCTGGCATCTAAGCTACCTGAGGTTTTATTGAAGTCCAAAGCTACAAATACGTACAAATCTTACAATTATAGTTTCCGTGAATGGTGCAAGTGGTGTAATAGATACAAACTGAGTCCAGTTCCAGCATCTGATTATCATGTTTCTTTATTTATCATATCATTGATGCAAACGGGTTGCTCCTCCTCTAAGATTGACCAAGTTGTCTATGTCATTAAGATTGTCAGTGAGCCTGTACCTTGTGATTCATTTCTTGTCAAAAGTATCAGTGAAGGGGCAAAACGCATGTTATCTAAGCCTTCTCAGAAGAAAGAGCCTGTGACTCCTGAAATTCTACTAGAACTTGTTCAAAGATTTGGACATTCTTCTAATTTGTATGACAAACGTACAGTTACTATGTGCTTGCTCGCTTATGCAGGTTTTTTTAGATTCTCTGAGCTCGCTAATCTTAAGGCTTGTGATGTCAAATTCTCCGAATTGTTTGTGACCTTATTTATAGAAAAATCCAAGACTGATCAACATAGGGAAGGTCATTACGTTGTCATAGCTAAAGTCGACTCTCCCGCATGTCCATTGAAAATGCTCAAAGAGTACTTAGCATTTGCGGACATTGATGATGAAGAAGAAAAATTTTTGTTTAGACAGCTGAGCTTTTGTAATAGTTCTAACTCGTATAAACTGAGAAAATCTGGTCACCTTTCATATACAAGAGTACGTGAATTATTTTTAGAAAAACTTCAGTGTTTGGGGTTAGATACAACCAAATTTGGATGACATTCCTTATGTTCAGGCGGTGCTACAACCGCTGCTAATGCTGGCATATCTGACAGGCTATTTAAAAAACATGGTCGTTGGCGCTCGGATAGAGCCAAAGATGGCTATGCCAAAGAGAATATGCATTCGCTTTTGTCTGTATCGAAAAATCTCGGAATATGAGTTCATAAATAAAGTTTTCAGTTCATCTATTTCCCTGTTCTATGTATTTTCGAGATGCTCTGCATGGCAAGAGGCACCTCTCGTATGAGTGTTGAGTTTAATTGATAAATACTTTATTATCGTTTGAGCATGGCGAATTAAATCATAAATGTATTTATCAATGTTACGGTGAGCGCATATGAGAGTGTTCGAACAAGTAAAGTGTTGTTATCCGATTGGTTGCCGTAAAGGCAGGTAAAAATAGTCAGGTGATATATACAGGTCCTATGACTGGTCTATATTGGTGTAGTAAATGCACGTAGTAAAGTAATAGTAACACGAGGTTAGATAGAACATTCGAGCCTTTGTCTCAGAGCATCAACGTCTATACTTTTTTATTTTACTTTTAAATACATGTATATGTATTTAATTGTCAGAGTATTGAATGTATTTCGATACATATTTTTCAGATTTCTTGATGCATTCATGATAGTGAGCGAGACTTGATGTTTATCTACGGACTCAATTTAATTTCAAGATCGCGATCTGTTCTGTACAACTCTTTGATCTACACAATAAATTGATGCTCTGCATGGCAAGAGGCACCTCTCATATGAGTGTTGAGTTTAATTGATAAATACTTTATTATCGTTTGAGCATGGCGAATTAGATCATAAGTAGTAAAATTGCAATAACGTAAAATTATATGTATCAATAATTATATAAATTGTCTCTATATATAGATATCTCTTGATTGGAAGTCATCATTTATACGTACATTCAATACATGTATTTGTAAACTTTCACACTGCCATGACGAAACCCACACCAGAGATGATCACCGTAAATCGATATCACAGTTGAAATTAATCGCTCATATTGACATAGTTAACATAGATACATTCCATCAGAACTCAGAATGTGGATTGCCCTGCTGTAATGCTCAGTCAACAAAATACGACATTTGACATCACATTCAACATCATATGGAATGAACCTTTCATACTCCAGACCATCACCTCTATACGTAAACTTCGCTTGTCCATCTTTATGTAGTACGACAAGTTCTCCACTTTCACCACTGAGCCAGTTGATAATACAAACGTCCTTGTTCTTGTTCTCCGCTGTCCTGGTCGGCCATGTAAACAGCCTTGTCTTACCATCCTCCCTGAACTCGTACGTGTGGAGCACCTTCCCTGTGAGAGTCATACGCTGGACGATACGGCGGCTAGTCGGTATCAGATTGTAGCTGTCACCATTATCCCTCAACGTCAACAGTATGTCGTCATTCTCTGTCTTACTGATGTAGGTAGGATATAATGGTTTGGTGTCAAATGTTGATAGTGTCTTTTCATCTTGAGTAAGAACTGAATGATTCCTTTCTCTGCTTCACTAAGAACAATGTTTCCACTTCTTGACATTATAAGATCATAGCATGGAGTTTTCATTACTTTAAGATCTTTTCCTGCTCTATCAAGTAATTTTAGATGCCCATCACCCCTGACTCTAACCCAGGCGTTTGTTTCAGACACAGATTTTACTGACGTTATAATATCAGAGTATCTGTCAACTTCATTCATTTCTTCCACAGACATGCTGTGTATTTCACCTATCATGCTCTCAAGAACCTGTATATCCAACTGCCCTGGTACAAACACTGTAGTGCATGTGTACTTATCAGCGCTGTAAGAGAAAGCCTTTTTCAGTTCATCTCTCATCTTCTTCTCCATGTCTAGAATGTCATGGTCAGGTAATGTATTGATATCCTTGTCTAGAGCTGTCGTCACCATATCCAGGTATTCTATTTTCTGTTTCAATCTCTCGTACTTTTCTATATATATGTGTTTGGCAGTCTCGGATTTTTGTTTACAGACATATATTTTGTCGTCGAACAATTTGTTTATTCCATCAATGTATCTTTGTCTGGAACCATTCAAAACTGATTTTATGTGTTCAAACCGCGGATCTTCCTTTTGCACTTTTCTTTTGAAGCGATCTAATACTTTTTTTAAACCCGGAAAATCATTTGCACGAATTTGTTTACACTCCTCTGGTAAGCTACGTTTTTTCTCCCTCAATATGTCTGTAATAGTTTCCCAGTCGTGTGAAGAATGCTCCTCCTTGATACATGTTGTACATACTTTTTTATCACAGGTTTTACAGTATGCATGAAGCTCCTTTTTGTCGTGGTCTTCACAAATTTTAAGAGCAACGTGGAACTTGTGTAGACTAGTATCCATCTTTATTCTTGTGAACAGAGGGGATTTAAAGTACTCGTTATGACACGAACTTGTTTTGAGATACCAAATAACCAGGGCATTTGTTGTTTAAAGGTCCACAGATTTCGATTTTACCCTTGTACCTATCATATGGATCGACTGTCATTTAACAAAAATATATCTATGGCGAGTCAGAGGACTCACATTTTTGAAGTCTCATACACTTATGATAAATAACAATGAATGCTCTATATCCACATTAAATAACAATGAACACTCTATATCCACCTATGAGTTCACTGTATGATAATACCGAGTTTCCTTATTGACTTCGTTGATCATGGTGATTGTTAAATTGTTTATATACGTATGCGACAAGTGACGAGTACCTGAATAGCCGCGATAGTGTAGTAACTGTCTCTTACACTGAGCATCTTTACGGTTGGATATCTCGCAACGCAGAACTAAATAGGGTTATATCTATATTTTTGTGCATTATAGATTATTTATAACAAGAAGGGGAATGTGATGCAGTGTAGACATGTCTTAGCTAACTAGAGAATGTATCCAAAATAAGATGAATTTAAGCTTTTTAAATTGCACAAACACTATCGGTGTTTTATACTACATGAATCACGCCGATCGTTTTTAACTTTGTTCTAAAGATATTATTTCCCCCTTTTTTGATAAAACTCATAGATAAGGCATCCTAACACGAACTCCTTACACTTTAAAAATAAGTAAAGGGAGAGGGGGTTCCAGTCCATAGTTTCAAAGATAATTGATGAACAAAACTTAAAAAATAACTTTTTTTTACAATTTAACAATAAAGGGATGCTGATTTGCAATCCGATCCGACACTACACTTCGACCCCATCCCTTACAACTTCTATCCACAAACCATTAATTTTATCTTGATGGAAAATATGGGATATACGCACAACCCTCTGCAATAAATTTATCACTTTTTAAGTAACAAGAGAGATAACTCTTCATTGCTCGTCAGAAATTTTAATTAATTTAATCATTTTATTTTTTAATTTTATAGGGAAAGTACCCTTTTTCTGGTTCCAAGATCAGATTCCTGGTTTGTAAGGTTATTTTTTCTAGAAGAAGTTATACGTCAGAAATTAATTCATTAAAACAATTATCTTTATTTTGCCTGAATAAGGTAACGGCAGAATTTTGAGATTCTGTCAAAGAAGGACGTACAAAAATGTCATGACAAAAAAACCAAAACAAGTGTCTCGTGCATTAAAATACTATTTTGCCAGTTCGAATCTGGTCATTTCTTCTAAAAATATAATCGAATTTAAAGAAAGTCGACACCCTAGTACCATTCCAACAAAGCTATCTTGATCATAAATTCTATTTAACTATGCTTACAAAAAATACAAAATGAAATAAATAAAACCAGAGGGCGCTACTGAAATACTTTTGTCTGTGTAAAAAGATCACTTCGGCAATTTTGAAATAAGTACCACTGATGAGGATTTACTATCCGAAACACGTGCGTTTCTGGTTCATTAAAATTGGTGAGAAATTTTCTTCAAGAAGGTAAAGAGTTGAGGCACGTCTGTATTATTACAGAAAATTTGGAGCTGTGGACTCTTCGCAAAGTACAAAAATCCAATTGAAAAAATAAACATAGAAGGCGATCCTAACAATAGTTGTTATTGAAAAATCACTTCGGCATTATGTAGTACCACTGACAAGGATTTAAACGTGTCAGGACATTGAAATTACATGTGACTTGGAAATTCCTTCAAGAAGATAAAGAATTGAAATACTTCCATATCATTATTGCTAGAGAACCCTAGCTTAGTATTTGAATTTGAAGACGTAATGTTCATTAAGATTGCTCAATTCTTAAGAAAAATAACTGTAAATGGTCGAATGATTTGTCTTTAATGTGAGAAGAATAGCGTGAAATCTCCTTATTGTAAATAATTTAATTGAAAAAATATCTACATCGTAAATCAATCTAGAATACATTAATTTCAATACTTTTTTACCTGTTAGAATTGTTTTTGTCTATGTTTTATATGGTAGAAAATTAAAAAAAAAAACGTTCTCTGTGTTTGAGTTTCTTCTTGTTCTTTATGTCGAAGCCTTTCTATTCTGTTTTGCGCCCTTGTGCTTCCTATTTGTATTTTTTGTGGTTTTGTATGTCCGTTAACAATTATTCATCTTGTCGGAGTTTGACATTCATTCACTGTTTAGAGAAGGTAAGGGATCTCTAACCTGGCCCTGTTAAAGTTGCAGCACCAACAGAAAAACACCCCATGCGAAAACACAAAAACGAGTATAATAAGAGACGAAAAGGAGACATACGACATATAAACATCAAACACAAAAGACTACACATAAATCAACGAACCAATGAGCAAACGGTGCCGACTTTGGACGGCAATATGCCACACAAGTAGGAAATGGTGTAGTTATCCTGGATTACGTGCGCACAGCCCTCTCACTTTTCCGATTACCCCGAGGTCTAGAGAAACCGAAGTAATTTCGCGGCGCCTGTGTAATAATTTCGTATTATTTGACAAAGCCTTCAGTCATAGTTATCCTCAACAACTTTAATTGATTTGTTTTCATGACATAATGACAAATATGGATAATGACCATATCCCTGTATACAGCACAAAATCGATAATTCAGAAAATCAGACACCGGAGGCATACAAAACCAGGATGAAACAGGAACCATAGTGAACAAACAAAAACCTCCAACACATGAAAAGAAGCGAACTCCTGATATGGAAGCAGGTGCCCAGGAAGAGTAAGCATCTCCTGCTTGCATGCAACACCCACAACACTCGGTAGAACTGTCACATCCGGTTACTTCCCTTTCGGAAGACAAAGAGTACAATCTTTGGTTGGATGGATCACATGATCTATGACAGAATATCATCCACCATTCTGGTGAGTGGGACATCATAGTGTATGACGAGTTCCCCATGTCGACCGTGACGATGCTAGTCGGTTACAAACATATCCCTGTCTGAGAAGCTTATCTGGAAGACGCCTAGCTCTCAGAACAAAATCCGTATATTTGGTACTTGCTCTGGCATAGCGTATCAACTGAGATATGAACACGAAATTAGCAGGCGATGAAGGGATGTTGATACCCAGAAAAGGAAAGTTTGTAATGCTGAAATTGAAGTCGTCACGTTTGTCATAGAGTGAGGCGCTCATGTGACCATCAGTGTTGTAGGACAACATTATGTCCAAATAGGATGCTGAATTATTTGTCTCTGTAGTTTCTTTGACTTCAAGCTCCAAAGGATAGATACTGCTCAGGTAATTATTGATGGACAACACATCGTCTATGTATCTGTAAGTGAAGTTGAAGTCAGAAGCTAAGTGTCTTTTCCCTTCAGAGATAATTTCTTTTCTCATGAGAAAGTTCTGCTTTGTACTTTTTTTTCAAGAATCTGTATGCACTTTGATTGTGAATTATTGAAATTTGGTCTTGTGTTTGACTATTTTTCACTGAGTTAGTCAGATGAATTACAGTTTTTTTTATATTTCAACAATGATATTTCAGTGAGAAATTATCAGCCATCTTGTTTTATATAACATACATGTATTCAAATTCTTTACCGAATGCGCTTTGTAAATTCTGCCAATGTCTAAGAGTAAGAGAAGAATAATATCTAAAAACATATTTTCATTTGAAAAGAAATAGAAATAAATACATGGATATAAGGACTGAAGGTCACGAGGGATACTTCTATTCAAAATTTATTGTCGGCGGATAAATGATGATTTTTTTTTAACGTAGGATGCATATGTGAAGCTTATGACATTTACTTCCATGTACTCGATGTGCCATATAACACAAACTATGTCTATCTATACTACATGAGGTATACTTTATGACACATCTTTCTCACATCTAAGTTTCTCAGTGTTAAATAGAAGGAAATAAACTCTTTGAGTTATCTCTCCTAACTTTGTCATAAAAGCTTTGAAAGATAACTCAATCGTCACTGAAAAATAAAATACTATTACGCCACCAACGTGCAGTGAAAACAAGAAATATACTTGATTTTACGTGATGCATTTATATTATATGTAATTGAAACTTAAACCAAGAAGGAGAATATTCTTGTACTTGCATGTTGCATGTGTCAGACAGCACATTCCTACCAGGAGTCCCCTAGGGCACATGTAGCCATGTTCGATCAATTTCGGTCGAACGTTTCTTCAACGCATTCTAAAATTTCTGTTATCAAAATTTCTTGAAATTTCTAAAAAGTGGGTCCTGCAGCATCATATCCCACCCATCCTGCTACGTCTTTCGGTACGCTTTTTTGACATAGTAACATTTATACTTTTTTGGCATATTACATTGTTTAGATTTGAGGATCACAGACTAGGGTTATGTACCCGAAACGTGCATGTCTGGTCCATGCTGCCAATTTATCTGTTCTTTAATGATGCTATTCAATTTGAAGACGTTTAACATTTATACCACTTGGTGAGTTAAAGAAGATCCTGACGATAATCTCAACAGCACTCGCAATAGAGCATCGACGGACCCCTAGCAACTGCTGGTGGACCAGGAGTCCCAGAGGGCACATGTAGCCATGTTCGGTCAATTTCGGTTGATCGTTTCTTCAACGCATTCTAAAATTTCTGTTATCAAAATTTCTAAAAATTGGGTCCTGCAGCATCATATTTCACCCATCCTGCTACGTCATTCGGTACGCTTTTTCGATATAATAACATTCATATTTGTTGGCATATTACATTGTTTAGATTTGAGGATCACTGACGAGGGTTATGTACCCGAAACGTGCATGTCTGGTCCACAACTAGACACATCACTTTATATTGAGGTGTGAGGATACATGGCAAAGGGGCAGTATCTCATTATACAGTAACTGTAGTTATGATAACAGTAAGATACTTCCTGAAATGAAGTATCTCAATAAGATTTTCTATTGTAGACATGCTGCATTATGCACAACCAATTGTGCCTCACATGAAATCCATATGAAATGAGCATAATGTAAATTTTACATTAAAGTTCATGTGAAATTCATACCAATTTCACATTAGATTTATGTAAAAATATTTCACATGAATTTAATATAAATTTACTACATATGAATTTCACATTGTTTTGTCTTTGCGACATTCGTGCGAAATTTATTTACAAAAAAATCATGTCGGAAACTTGAAACATGTTTTTTTTTTTTTTTTTTTGTTAATAATATGCATTTTAATCTCGTGTTGGTGCTCATTTCACATAAATTTCATGTGATTATTTATGTAAACATTAAGGAAGAGTTCCAACTCTATACCTTCGTGAAGAAAATTTCAAGCCAATTTTCATACATCAAACACGGGTTTCGAGTACATGTATTAAATTCTCATCAGTAATGCTTCCAGCCAAAGTTCTTTTCATTAGCAGCCCAAATTTATTTCACTAGCGCCCTCTGATCTTATTCTAAGAATTTGAATTTCTGCATTTAATTTACAGAAAATGCGCGCCTCCAAATTTCCTGTAGGGTCGATTCAGTAGCATATCCAAATAAAATCGATGTTCAAAATAGCATTGAATTTCATATGAGGCACAATTGGCTGTGTGAACTTCTGGATAAGATAAAGAGCTAGAGGGGGAATCAAAATAAATAAAATACACATGAATGCACCTTACCTTTCCTGGCGCCGCGCAAATTCAAAATAGTTCAGATCAATAGCTACATAATTAAAAATCAAACGGTGTCCTAATAAATAAGGGATATATTAGAACTTACCAAAATATATACTAGTTGCGTGGAACCATTGTAGATGATCAAATACAACTCTGTACTTTCAATTGAAGGAATATACTTTTTTATGGCTTGTCACAGATTAAAATGAAAGTTTGTCTAAACCACCACAGACTTGTAAATAATAGACAGACAAGAACATGTTTTATATAAGCACATACCATAGAAGTAAGTATATATGGCGACCTACAAGCGGTCCTAGTGAGGCTCGAACCAGCAACCTTTCCGTAAATGGTCCGACGCCCTAATTACCAAACTCCATACAGTTCCATTTACGTAAGGCCACTCTCCATTATAACATTTGCTATGTCGGATGAATTAGTCTGACCCGTAGCAAGATGGAGGCTTGGAGATTGCCTAACCACTAGACCACGGCGTCGAAAGTAACAATACGACAGTTAAGAAATTTTTTTAATTTCGACTCATAAACATAACAACAAGCAATGGACAGACCGTGTAACCAGAAATTTTCGCGAGTATCAAATAACGTAACGTTAGGGAGAACTTTGATGTCGTAATTTTCGCGATTTTTAATTTTCGCTGTTCCAAAATTTAAATTCATATCACCAGATCGCCTGGGAATCTAAAAAAAAATTAGAAGCGCATGCGCATATCCAGGCGATCTTTCCGCCTATGGCCATAATGAACATATGTATCCATCATGATTGTTTGTTGTTTTTGTAACTTTATGTCTTTATTACACTCAAATAAATAATTCTTAGGTTTAATCGGGATATGTGAAGAATTGCACATGTAATATAAGATAACAATGGATAATTTACTGAAATATAACTTAGAGTCTTATGATACTAAGAAATTACGTAAAGAATTAAGAGCTAATTATCGAGAAATCTGGGAAGAAAAACTCTGTGAAAATAGAAATGGTAAACTAAGAAACTACTGTAACTTTAAAACACGTTTCGAGCTTGAGGAGTATTTGGATTCAAATATGTCATTTAAAGTACGGCGTGACCTTGCACGGTTCCGTATAAGTGCCCATAAGCTCAAAGTTGAAACCGGAAGACATACAAGGCCGGTTACTCCATTAAATGACAGGTTATGTGACAAGTGTAATACTGGAGAGATTGAAGACGAAAAACATGTAATTTTACGTTGTTCTGCGTATAAACAACAAAGAAAGAAATTCTTTGATATACTTTTTGAAAAATGTCCAAATCTTATTTATCTGGACGAAGAAAGTAAAATGAGTTTTATTTTCAATAATGGTGACATGAATTTGATAAATAGTTTGGGTCATTTTGTACACGATATATTAAACTAAATTCAAGAAGCTCCCCAGGAGGTTCAAATGCACATATAGATCACGATGTGAGTATGGGTATATAAATGTGTTGTTACTTTTATATGCATGATGACTTTATAGTGAGTTAATGCAATAAATGAATTTGAATTATAAGAAGAACAATCAATTTGAAATTGTTTGACTCATAAAACGCAATTTTTTGGCGTTTTTAAATAACGCTCGATAATGGTGAAAATTCTATCACGCAAATAGCTCTGCTTATATGGTACAAAACTTCCACACTAAGTTTTTCACAATGAAATAAATACTCTAAATAGTAAAAAAAAACAACAAAGAGATAGTGGAAAAGGCAGACAAAAATTAAAGAAAGGAAGAGCGATATGTATCAAGTACCGACATTGGGTTGCCATCCATTTTATTTACGCAGTTGTGTTGTGCAGTTATCCGGGCTCAATCGTCCCATTTATCAAGATAGACATAAACTATGTATGAAATGGATATTAAAAGAAATGGGAATACGAAAAACAGACCGTGTTCTGCTGGCTAAAGGGAGTTTGTCATAAATCATCCGAGTGCAATTGTGTTTGAACAAAAGATCATAGAAATACCACAAATGTTGATTTAATACCCGAATTAAGCAAGTCTGGGCGAAGAGTATTTGGAAACTGTCTTGAAGGCTGCTCTTTGACATTGACATTGAACAATTCGTTGTCTCTTTATTGGGGTTCATATTTGCGTAGTTTAATCCCTTTAAAAATTTCTTGATCCTTTCAAGTAAAATTAAAAGTTCTTTTTCGAACCTCCTAATATAGAAGATGCACACAATGAAGGAGAAGTGGCTGTTTTAGCAAGATTATTCCAGCCTGGTACCGTATTTCAAAGATTAATAAAAAAAAAGAAGTGCCAAAGTCTAGGACACAAATTCCTACAGGCGGTACACAAGACTTGTAAATGAGACCAATCAGTGAAAATGACGGTCAACTCGGATTTCCGATCAGGTCGAAACACACTAAGTGACGGACTAACATGTGCTTAAACATATTCTTGCGAAACTAAACATATAGCAGCCATTATGGATTTCCGTTTGCATTGAAAATGAATTTAGGTACAATCAAGATAGAGGACATTGACTATTTGATGTGGGTAAGGTATGGTGAGACTCTGGGAATCGGTTTCAGAGAAGTCGAAAAAAAAGTTAGTCTATTAAACAGCCAATAAAGCAGTCAAATTTGAGACTCCTGATCTGATGGGAAAATATGATCGTGATAGAGGATATTGTTCAGGATTTTGGAGGCAAAGTAGAAAAATGCTAGCCAGTCAAACCCCATGTTTGACGTCTTAAATATATTACCGGATCGAAAACTTTTATTATAGTTCTATGTAGGCCAAACTTAAGATTTCAAACATCTCCAATGAATCGGAGGGGGTAATCTCTGCTTTAATTTGAATTTTCAACTGACATTTAAACTGATTAATATTCTAGGAATTATTATTAAATATCGTGTCTTAAAATTCCAAAGAGGTCACCAGTACAACGAAGAGTGAGCTACTCTAATATTGGTAACCCATGTATTTCTTTCTTTCCATCGCACAGATATACAGCGCATTGTATATCGCGCATTGATCCCCTCCTGTTTTAACAGAGCCACCTACTATAAATTCTGTTCTTGCACTGGAATCTTCAAATTGTCCATTACATAGTGTTGTCTTTAATGTTTCTATGGTGTTGTTCCATATTTTCATCGTAAGTCAATATGAAATCAAAAGTACTGAGTTGAAAGTCCGTAACTGTTTTCTTCTTGATTAACGTCGCCATTTGCAGAAGTTAGCATTTGGTATAATCGCACTCTATTTCATTAGAATATGATGTTGTTGCATATTACCCCTGGACACCTGATCTCATCTCCATTAGGGAAATCACCTTTGCTTCTTTTAGGAATGTTTCAGTTGATTGTATTAAGTAAACAAAAAAATTCTAGGAAAGATATCTTACATGGGCACTACACTTTCTTTGAGGAGTAAGAGGAGGAGGTAAGTGATATAATTCAGTGATCGCGAACCCGCACTGTTTTGTACTCGTCAATACCTTTCATTTGATATGTCACACGGTATACTTACTATAACTATGTTATTTTGCACTCAATGACCCCGAACCATCACGGCTATATTGTACTCTTTTTAAAGACCTTTCATTTGCTATATCAGACGGTTTAATTCCGATCTCCAATATGGGTCATGCTTTCTTATAAAACATGTCTGTACAAAATGTACATGTCAGGATGATGTCAATAGTGTACTTGTGGGCAAGCCCTGGGGTTGGGAGGGGAGGGGAGGGATTTGGTCATCTGTATAGTGACTTGAAGGTCATGACTTGTCAGTATAAGGGTCAGATCAGGACCGGACCGGTGACGCCATTGCACCACACATGCACCTTAGAGTATATGTGGTTTCCCATATTAGGTATCTGTCCTGGAATCCTGTTTTTTCTACTGTATAAATTCAATCTTCATAGAAGTTTTTGTACAGTCGAAATTTATTGTAGGTGGCCCTGTAAAAATCAATTTGTGCGGCGCCACACACACGTCAACTCGCGGCTAGATCTCTTCTGGTTTGTCTGAAATTTTGCAACAGATTACAAATACATAAACAAATAGAATGTTTAAGCTGATTGTTGTATTATTTCAGTGTTCGCTGCGTTTCTATCTGTTAACGGCAGATTCCACAAGAAATAAGTAAGTTTTGTAGACAAGACTTTGGGATCCATGGAATTGCTTTATCAATTGTACGTTGTGTACTTCTTTATATAATGTATTCAGGGTGGTGCTACTTAATTTTTTTTTTTGTATTCCAAGGCCAATAAGCGAAACTTTAAATGAGTTAAAGAAGATCCTGACGATAATCTCAACAGCACTCACAATAGAGCACCAAATTGAGCATCGACGGACCCCTAGCAAGCTAGAGGTGGGACCAGGTGCCCGGGAGGAGTAAGCATCCCCTGTTGGCTAGCCGCACCCGCCGTCGATGTTCATGCACGAAAATAAAAACAATATATAAAATACATGCATTGCACTGTCTGAGGTTATGTCTTTATAGAAAGTGATATGGCGACCGTGTCAGGGAAAATATTCAAAACACTTACTGTCAAACCCCTCGCGGGGAACTTTTTACGAGCTCCACACGGCAAAGGGCATAAGTGTGACACAAAATGAGTTAAAGAAGATCCTGACGATAATCTCAACAGCACTCACAATAGAGCACCAAGTTGAGCATCGACGGCCCCTTGCAAGCTAGAGGTGGGACCAGGTGCCCGGGAGGAGTTAGCATCCCCTGTTGGCTAGCCGCACCCGCCGTCGATGTTCATGCACGAAAATAAAATCAATATATAAAGTACATGCATTGCACTGTCTGAGGTTATGTCTATATAGTTTCATAGTTTATTTGCAAAAAAACACATAGTTTATATGCATTACAAAAATACAAATATGCAATACACATTCATAATTTACAGACAGTTAATAATTTTGATAATGATAATATGTATAAGAAAAGTATGATAATGAGAAAAAGTGTATCGTTTATCGTTTAAAGATACTTAAGCTGATGATAAATCTGTTTAGGTTACGGTACTTGTATGCATGAAAAGGAGAAGGGAATGTTATTTAAACATGGTATTTCTCACAGAAGTTGCTAATTTCAGAATTTTTCCCAAATTACGAAGTTGGGTTTTTTTTTTTTTTGTTATGCTAAAAAGTTGTACTAATTTAAACATAGAAGGATGTGACCAGTAATAACTCTTGATGAATTTACGTCTTAAAGGACCAGAGCCACGAACGGCAAAATCGGCCTAATTTGCCACAACGTTCATCTTTTATATTTTGATAATACCATATTTCAGCACTTCAGAACTGGCCAACTTTGTGATTTACGGCCTTGCTGAAGCAAAATATTTTAATGTGAATTGAGGGTATGTTATATCGTTTGCGACGTCATTTGACGTCATTTTCACATATGACGTCGCATAATGTCAGGACAAGTACCATGAATTACTAAGTATTAGAAATGATAAGAGATATTTCTACATTGAGAAAATGTGTGAAATGTTAATTTAAAGAAAACATATTTTAAAAATTCCTATAAATACAATATGTGTACAATTTATTATGTACAATCCGTGTTTGTTTTGCCATTGCTCGAAATCACAGGCTGAAAATGTTCGTCCTGGAACTACAGTAGGCATGTCTTCAATGTAATACTTTTACTTTTTGTATTCGTTTAAATCGCGTAAGATGTAAGCTGCATCGATCCACAAGAAATTGATGTCATTATTTTATGATTATATGAAAAAAAATCAAAGAAAGACTTCATGTTTACCATCTTCATGAATCACGGATCCGATACGTTCAAACTGTCCTTGAAGAGTGTTCGGCTGTATCAGATCAGACAAAGGAATACCATGTATGCTTCTTCATTTTTTCCGAAAATTTCTGAAATACCGTTAAATTCAAAGATTTTCTCTTAATAGAGTTGTCAGAACATCTCCAGTCAAAAGTGAATACCCCTGTACAATATCAAAATACGGTTCTATATCTGCTGCAGATCTAGATAATTAAAGCATCCACTTAATTTTGCCGTAGATACACCACTGTCAGCGATGTATGAAGATGAATATTGATGTGACTCAATTTGACATCTATCAGTACTTCAAATTTGTTCCTATAAACTAGTAAGCTCAAATTACACGCATCAGTTTTTAATCCAATTTCGCGGTCAGTTGCTGGACTAGACAAGAGATAATGAAAACCCCTTCCGTACACTTCGGTGCATATGAGTCAATGACTCAATATAAATAAGTACAGATAAAACTCGAGCTGAAAAATGTCTTTATTCATTGCATGATTTTCCTTCTAAAATCAGTGTGTAATACCCATTTGCAGAGGCTGAGGCGGATACAGGAATTAGGGGGCGGGATATTTCTAACATAAAAGCGAAGGGTCCCATTCGGGTCAATGGTAGCGGACATTGACATAGAGAAAAAAACGATGGTTGCATTTTGAATATTTCGTATTTTAAATTACTTTTCATGCTCCCGTTCTTATCATGACATATATAATTATTGATTAGAGAAATACGTGTGACTCTTCTCACATGTATGTGCTAGTACTAGTATAAGTGTTGGGCAATCGGAAGTTAAATCATAATCGATAAGCGGAAATAATCGGATGGGCATAACCCATTATTATAATCGGAAAATTTAAAACATTTCTTTTCTTCATTTTGCAACCAACAATGAATTGAAATAAACACCAAATCGTTATTTCTTTGAATAAAATTGTTTAATTGAGTAAAGCACTTTCGATCACAACTACTATGAATACCCTATCAATTCGTTCAAGCTTCTTTTTCTTGAATAACATGCAACAGAAAATGTCATACACTAGTATGTACTTTGAAGTACAAGGGGAAAAATAATAGTATAAAAGGGAAATACACGAATTTATCAAAACCAAGATACTAAATCGGACAATCCGGTAATCAGCGATGTCGGCATCGATTAGAAATGTTCATCGCTGGCCATTCAACGACCGAAAATCGATCGTCAGCGATAATCATTCCATAACTAAACTAGAATCCGTTGCCATGACTCCCATTCTAATACATTTTTAGTGTCATTTTGTGTGAAGAGAGAACATTTGTCAAAGAGGTGTAGATCTATTTACTCCGATTAATCGATTCTCAGAGATAGAATCGATAGTCGGCGAGTTGGATATTTTAGAGACGATAGCGACGATGGCTGCGACTATCGTTACAATAATACAGCGTGTATTAATGTGAACAAGATAGAGGTCGAAGTATGGAATACGAATACATGTACGTAATGATTCGCGCTTAGAGGAATGAAAACTTACGTACATTACACGAATTAGAAAACCACTGATCCAAATCTGGAAAAATTTAATTTTACACAATTTTTAAATGCAAAATCTTTCTTTTCATATGAAAGTTTACGTTCTCATTTGTATAAATTTAATTTTTCAGGCGAATCTAACGCATACATTCGCTGCTATAACCGTTTGAAAACGTCATTTTTAATTTGGGGTGCGCGGCTCTAATTCATTTCGCTGGCGCCACCTACAATGTATTGTGTTTTTTACATGGAGATTTAATTTTACAAATTCGACAATATTATGGTCGTTACTGCATATTTTCAAATAAAACTTTTTATGTCTCTTTTTTTTTCTCAACCCAGACCCGTCGGAATAAATTTTACGTTTTCAATAAAATTTATTTTCAAGAAAATGGTATCTTTGAATAAATTATTATATTACGGTCTCCTATCCCCTGTTATCCATTATATTGGGCGTTGGACTTTATATTACATCAAAATAAACGGACAGCATAGTCTGAACTTCAATCAAAATTCGCTGGTTCGATATCGTTCGCCAATCATCTATTTCAAATTAATCATTTGATTTCAAGTTTCTATCTTTTTTACTTTTTGTCTTCAAATATCCCCACCTCCTCTTTAAAAGAATTAGATCATAAATTTTTCTTCCTGGGTGTCGATCTATTTTGCTTCTTTATGCTGCATTCATATAACGTCTTTCTTTTATGTTTCGAATTCTCATTATTTCGTTTTCTAGCCCTTATCTTCCAATTTCTCTTACTATCGTATAGGATAATCGTAGAAAGCCGATGCATTTTTTTGTTTACATATTTTATTCCCGTTTTAGGAACATTTTAGGAAATAACACATATATATAACAAACAAATGAACCGAAACCCCCAAAATCCCACAAACATTATATATGCCTTCTTAAAGAGATTTTTGGATTATTCTCTATTTTTTTCCTCGAATCATCACGTGTATACATGCCGATATATACAGGGAAGACATAGAGTGGTTCAAAAGATTTAAGTATAACAAAAATATGTATCGTAACTACTCGAGTGCACAACTTGACATTTCAGGAAATTCATAAACGTCAATTTTGATGACGTCATTGGTAAAAATGACGTCACAAATATTATCTACTATGGAGCAGTTTTCTGAAGGATTGGAATAATTTGAAATAAGTGTAAAAGTAATCAACCGCCAAATTTATAAAATCTTACATAATTTTAAAAGCTTTCAGATTATCTACTACCTATCTTGAAATACAACTTCTCATTTTCATCGTCTGGGAAGTCTTTTTCATGACGTTCTAACCATCTTTGATGAACAATTTGTCAAGAAATGTGCCAACAGAGAACTCATAAAAGTTTAATTTTCGACTACGACCGGACCTTCTACCAAAAAAATCTTTATCGAAATAATCACAGGTATAATCAAAGAATATTTCAATACAATTATTTTTTTGGTAGAATGTCCGGCCCTATGCGAAATTATCGATCAAATTTCATGATATCTCACAAAAATACCGGAAATGCAAATCCTGGCTTGGTTTTGGGCTCTATATCTTCTTAAGACATGTCCGGAATCTCACAACTTCGCACGTTTTCGAAAGGCAAAATGTTCTCCTTTCCTTTTATTGATAATTTAGAAACATTGTCTGCGTTTGAAAATATACGAAAACTTTAGGCCGATATCGCCGTTCGTGGCTCTGGTCCTTTGAGTATTTAGGGCAAACAAGGGTAAAATGATATTCGTCTTCAATTGTATTCAATGAACATTTATTGCATAAGCACTGTGACCTTTCAGTATTATTATATCTACCTTGTTCAATAATAAGTTGATGAGAAGATAGCCTATATCTAGAAATTGATTTGACAAGATATTCTGGGATATGTTTTTGTTGGTAAAACTGTAATCCAAAGGTATCAGGTAAATGTTTGTACAAAAGACTTTTGGATGAATTATCAAAAAATAGTTTCTTTCTTGCAAAAAAATGATCTGTCAATCTCTCTTTTAATTCAAATAAAAATGCTTTCTCGTTTACAACATGTTGTGATATCCATACATAATTACATCCTAAGGAACATAATAACTCTTTAACCATTGTGTCCCAACTAATCTGATACGGATGTAAATACATTTCGTCATACAAGCTTCTTATTATGCAAGTGTCACTTTTTATTACTTTAAGCCAATATTTCACTATTCGTATTTTTCTGATTATAGACAATGGTAATCGACCCAATTCTGAATAAATGAAAAAAAAATTGGTGTGCTGTTTTTAACTCCTAAAATCCGTCTACAAAACAATGTATGGACCTTTTCTATGTCCTTTGCTGGACGGAAACCCCATATTTCACTGGCGTAATGCAAACTTCTTGTGACGTATGTATCAAATGCAATTTAGTTTCTACATTTAAATGGCTATCATTACCAATATTCATTACTTTGAACATACATTTTTTTCCCTGCATGGCTAGTATATTTTGGGCATTTGTGAATTTACCATTAAAGTTGAGAGTAAGACCTAAGTAATTGAATGAATTTAAAATCTCTATAGTTTCTCCGCGATATGAAAAATTGTCATTTTTACCTACTCTTCCCCCTGATCTAAAGATTACTATTTTTGTTTTACTGATATTAACATCAATATTTATATATTACTATACTCGCTCAAATTATCCAACATAGATTGTAAACCTGATTTTGTCTCGGAGAATATAACTGTATCGTCGGCATACATCAAGAGGAATAAAGATAATTCTCTCAAATTTACGGGTTGGCATGAGGAATGAATAAAATGATTTTCGAAGTCATTAATATACAAAGAAAACAGGAAGGGGGGAAAATGCCTCCCCTTGCATAAGACCATTTGCATAATGAAAGAAGGAGGAAGTCTCAGAATTAAGCCTAACACATGATTTGATATCTTTATATAGATTCTTAATTATGTTGAGGAGTTTCCCTGAAATACCATTTTTTGCTAACTTCATGAATAAGTTATTCCTGTTGATACTATCGAATGCTTTCCTGTAATCAATAAAACAACAATATAGTTTCTTTTTGTCTCTGAGATACAAAGATATTAAATTCTGAAGGGCAAATATTGCATCAGTAGTACCAAAACCGGGCTTAAAACCAAATTGCGCATCCGATATGATATTGTAATTCTCAGACCAAGTCAATAATCTCTGATTCAAACCTGAATTAAATTTTTCGATCGATTGCTAACCAGTGTTATTCCCCTGTAATTATCAGTGTCATTGATATCTCCTTTCTTATGTATTGGAATGATAATGCCTGTCGACCAACTCTTTGGAAACACGCCGGTGTTAAGAATAACATTGAACAGCTTAGTTAACACGGGAGATAACTCGTTCTTAAACTTAAAGAAATATTCATTTAATAAGTTATCTATTCCAGTAGCATTGCCCCCTTATAGTTTTATAAGCACGTCAATAATTTCATTAACTTCAATGTTTTTGTATAGTTCCTCAAAATAAGGTGTATCGACTTGACCAGTATCATTATTTACATTGTGACTATTCACCAAATCAGCGACGCCTTGACAGACACGTTCAAAATGTTCCGCAAAGTCTTTAACGTTTAGTGAACTGTTTACGTTCTTCTTTTTCTTGAATATTTTATAAAATTATTTAGGATTTTTCTTCCCCATAAAACTTAATTTATTTCCTTCATGCCTTATATATATTCTCTTAGTTTTTATTGAATATTTCTTATATAATCTTTTACTTTCCACTAAATTTACTCGGTTGAATTAACTTCTGTTTTTGTTAAATATTCTCAATGCACTGCGATAATCTGAATACAGGGATTTACATTTACTATCAAACCATGGTTGATCTTTTATTGAATTGCTCGATACTTTCTTGGGATGATACCTCGTTTCAACGCAACAATGAGGGTCAAATACCTTTCTCAATATTTCGGTTATACCTTCTACTCCGCTATCAACAGAAATTACTGAGTTTTCTATATTACATACAATATTATCTAAATTTCCTAGTGTTTCGGATAATTGTTGTTTGATCGTATTGATATTCTCATCATTTTCCCAAACATATCTAACTGACCTAGACTCGTCCGTGAGCTGATTATTTAAAACACCGTAATCATTGGAGCTGTGATGAAATATTTCTTTCAGCATGATATTTATTCCTTGGAAATTTTATCATATAACAATTTTTCCCAGGAACTTTTATTATGTATTGAAAATTCCGACAGGAAATTTTATTATGTAATGAATCTTCCATGATCATAATAAAAGTTTTCATGCCATGGAAAATATATTACATAACAAAACTTCCATCTGGAATCTTTTTCATGTTAAAAGTTCTGATACTAGAACCATGGTAAAATCTTAAAGAACAAAAATATGGATTTCATATATGTGCATAATAGATTAATAATTGTCACTTAAAAAATATTATAATGAACTTATTCAAACATCGAATTCAGAATAAGAAATAAAAATTTCAAAAATCATGTACTGTATAGCGTGGAAATTTGATCCCTATATTATTTCTTCCAATAGCGGAGTATTTTACTTGTAGAAAAAAAAAATTTAAAAATTATTTTAATAAAATTGAAAAGATAACTGTATTATTAATACATATGGACATACGAACCATTCCACAGAATTATCCCTGTAAGCTAACCATATTACTGTAATTATTGAAATGTTTAAATTATGAGAAAATATCTGTAAGTCAGTCATTTATGTATTTGAAGCATAGAAGGAAAAAATATTACACATGATACTTACATATAATATTTCTTCTATTTCAAAGAAAAAGTAGTCCTTAGAGTAATGAAAAAGAGTAAAACATCAACAATTTTCATGACAATGTTTCCGTTCATATAGACGGAAGCGTTTTCATGAATATTGTTGATGTTTTACTCTTTTTTCACTTACCAAAGGACTGTGGAAAAAGTATTATGGACAAGGAAAAAATATTCCATAATGAAAAATCCTGGGAAATTTCATTATAATAATAAAACTTCCAGGAGGAAGAAATATTATGCGGAAGAAAAGTTCGTTCACAGAGCGTTCAGGAGATCTATTGTTAAAAGAGAGTAAATTCTATTGGGGCATGATCTGACCAAATGTTAAAGTCATGCACTTTTAACGAAGTAACAATATCAAAATACTGTTTGTCAATAAGAAGATAATCAATTACGCTAGAACCTAAATGTTTATAAAAGTAGTACTTCCCCATTACATTACCTGTTTTTCTTCCATTACAAATTCTTAACCCAGAAGCTCTGCATAATTCTAACAATTTTCTCCCAAAACTATTTACAGTTATATCTTCAGATTATCTACAAATAAATTCAAGAGCATCGTCCTCTACGTAATCAAAATATTGGATATAAATTCAGATACAGACTCTGTAAGGGTGTCGTTTTCAACAAAATCATGACCTACACCAACTCGACTATTCACATCACCTGTTCAAATAGTGATACCTCTACACATGTAGTATGCAATATCATCTAATAGCTCATTGTAAAGATCTACATCATATACCTCGTAATAAATATTGTTTTCATGTGGTACATACGCATTACAAACATAAAAACCTTGTCTGATAGATCGGTTATTCTTAACCAAACAACATAGTCGGGGAGCCAGTGGGACCCCCATGCACCCCCTTGAGTACTTTTTTCACGGGTACCATAATGTCCCTTAGGGTCTGCAGAATCAGTTTTCAGAATGTGCTCAAAAATAAACTCATTTAGGCTTTGAGTTTTCCGATCGTTTCCATGGCAACCCCCAGCTTAAGTAAAGAAAGCACTATTGGTTAAGTAAAATAACCATATCTTGGCCAAATGTGGAGCTAAACATCTGAAACAGGTATCAATATAACGAGAAAGTCAAGTGTACATATGCAAATTAACCCATTTGCATATTTATGAACATTAATGAATTTAAATTAAAATGCTTGAAAAATATATAAAAAACCGGCTCTTTTCATTTTAATTTTTGCTTCTTAACTCTATATTTTGATGAATGATCATTTTCAGTTGATATAACATATATCTACAAAGTCTTTTCTCTCTATTGAAATATTATGCTACTCAATATTTTAGTTCAATGGCTTCAAAATTGATTTGTTTTACACAAAAATGGCTATTTTAAGTAAGATGAGCTGATTTTTATAAACTAATTATAAGATATTTACTACTTATAAAATAGAATATCTTAACCTGTTCTCTTGTAGTTTTATGTTTTTTTTTTCTCATGTAATAAATGTTTACAAAATATGATATACGTATTTTCCGTAATTTTTGGGGCAAAAACCGTATTTTTCAGTAAAAAATAACAGATATCTTGATATTTTCAAAAAAGGCAAATAGTTCCTGTAATTTATAAATGAAACGTATATGCTGATGTAATGTCATTGTTTTAATATCGATTTGTATGTTAGAAGCGAAAAATGTGTTTTTTTCTGCTATTTTGGGTAAAATGTCGGTTTTGCGTACTGAAATTACAGATAAAGAGAAATAGTTTAAATATTTTATAGCTGTTTCAATATAGGATATGAAACTAAATTTCTTTGTGTAACAAATTAGAATAATGAAAAATGTTAAAAATATAGAAAGTCATAACATCATCACCGAAATAACGTTTCAAAAACACACAATGAATCTTGAGTAACAAGGTATGACCAACCAATAACGTAAAAGAATGACAACTATGGATAATGACCAAACCCCTGTCTACAGCACAAAATCGATAATTCACAAAATTATGAACATAATTTTAAGGCATACAAAATCAGAAACCAAAGCAAACCAACAAGAACCTCCACCACATGAAAAGAAGCGAACTCCCGATATAGGAATGAGACCAGGTGCCGAGGAAGAGTCAATTTCTCAGTTAATTCCCAGGTGCCCAGGGAAGAGTTAGCATCTCAGTCATTAATACAGTGTAAACACTCAATAACAAAGCAAAACCACTCAATATAGTGGTTGTTTGACCGTTTGCTATATAAAAAATCACTTAATAATACAGCATATTATAGTATGATAATATAGTATAACAAACCAATAACATCGCAAAGACACTTAGTAACATAGTCTTTTGATCCTTTATTTTATATAAACAACCTCATAATACAGCAGAACCTCCCAATAACAAATCAAAACCATTCAATAACATACTTTTAGTCATTTGACCCTTTATTACATAAAACCACTTAATAATACAGTGTAAACACTCAATAACAAAGCAAAACCACTCAATATAGTGGTTGTTTGACCGTTTGCTATATAAAAAATCACTTAATAATACAGCATATTATAGTATGATAATATAGTATAACAAACCAATAACATCGCAAAGACACTTAGTAACATAGTCTTTTGATCCTTTATTTTATATAAACAACCTCATAATACAGCAGAACCTCCCAATAACAAATCAAAACCATTCAATAACATACTTTTAGTCATTTGACCCTTTATTACATAAAACCACTTAATAATACAGTGTAAATACTCAATAATATAGCAAAACCACACAATATAGTGGTTGTTTGACCCTTTACTATATGAAAATTACTTAATAATACAGCATAAACGCCCAAAAACATAACAAAACCACCTAATAACGTGATGGTTTGACGCTTTGCTATAACAGAACCACTTAATAACATAGCATAACCACCCAATCACTTAGCATTGTCACTCAATAACTTGATGATTTCACACTTGATTATAACAAAACTACTTAAAACATGGCATAACCACCTAAAAACTTACCTTTACTACTCAAAAACTTGGAAATTCGAACCTTAATCACATCAAAACCACTCAATAACACAGCATAACCACCCAATAAAAGGTAAATGTAGGGTTTATAGTCTCGTTCGCCTTAACCTCACGCGACTTCTACAATCAACTCCATATCATTACTTTACTCAATAACGTGACGGGTTGACACATTATTAAAAAAAAACCAGAGCATAACTACAGTACCGAACTACTTAGCATTACTACTCAATAATAATCTTTCCTCGTTATATTTATGGAACACCATGGCTTCATTAAGTTGGATTTTATCAATATAAAGGGTCAAACAGACATGGTAATCAGTTGTTTTGATACAAAAATGGGTCAAACCATCACGTTATTGGGTGGTTTTGTAATATTATTGGGTGCCTATGATGTGTTATTGAGTGGTTTTGTTATAAAAAGGGTCAAACGACCACGGTATTGAGTGGTAATGCAAAGTTATTGGGATGTAATACTGTGTTATTGAGTGGTTTTAGGCTATGCTGTGTTATTAAACGATTTGTTATTACAACAAAGCGTCAAACCATCCCGTTATTTGGTGATGTTGTTGTGTTAATGTGTAGTTATGCTGTGTTAATAAGTGCTTTTCGTGTAGTAAAGGGTCAAACAACCACTTTATTGAGTGGTTTTGCTATGTTATTGAGTGTTTACACTGTATTATTAAGTGGTTTTTATGTAACAAAGGGTCAAACGACTAATATAAAGTGTTTTTGCTGTGTTATTGGGAGGTTCAAATGTACTATTAAGTTGTTTATATATAATAAAGGGTTAAAAGACAATGTTATTGAGTGGCTTCGCTATGTTACTGGTTTATTTACTATATCATTGAGTTGCTCTGTTACGTTATTGGGTGGTCATAATGTGTTATTCAAGACTCATTTAGCGTTTTAACAATGTTATTCGGTGGTGATATTATAACGTTTCATACTTACGACTTTTTTATCATTCTAATTTGATACACTGATGAGATGTACAAATAAATTAAGTTTTATATCCTATCATTCTACAAATATAAAGAATTAAAAATATTTCTCAGAAATCAGTAATTTTAGTATGAGAAAGCGACATTTTAACCCAAAATAGCATAAGAAAACGCATTTTTCGCTTCTAACATACAAATCGATATAAAAAATGACATTACATCAGCATATACGTTTCATTTGTAAATTACAGGAACTAATTTTGCCTTTTTTTGAAAGTATTCATCTATCTGTTCTTCTTTTTTTTTAATGAAAAATACGGTTTTTTCCCAAAAATAACGGAAAATACGTTTATCGTATTTTGTAAACATTTATTACATGAGAAAAAAACATAAAACCACAAGAGAACAGGTTAAGATATTCTATTTTATAAGTAGTAAATATCTTAATCTTATAATTAGTTTACAAAAATCAGCTCATCTTACTTAAAATAGCCATTTTTGTGTAAAAACATCAATTTTGAAGCCATTGAACTAAAATATTGACTCACATGATATCTCAATGGAGAGAAAAGACTTTGGAAATATTTCTTATATCAACTGATAATGATCATTCATCAAAATATAGAGTTTAGAAGCAAAAATAAAATGAAAAGAGCTGTTTTTTATATATTTTTCAAGCATTTTAATTTAAATTCATTAATGTTCATGAATATGCAAATGACTTAATTTGCACATGTACACTTCACTAATTAAACAATTCTTTCCTCGTTATATTGATACCAGTTTCAGATGTTTAGCTCAACATGTGGCCAAGATATGGCTATTTTACTTTACCAATAGTGCTTTCTTTACTTAAGCTGGGGGTTGCCATGGAAACGATCGAAAAATACATAGCCTAAATGAGTTTATGTTTGAGTACATTCTGAAAACTGATTCTGCAGACCCTAAGGAATATTATGGTACCCGTGAAAAAAAGTACTCAAGGGGGCCAATGGGGGTCCCACTGGCACCCCGACTAATAGTATCAAACACTGTTTTCTCAATGGTAATAAATCTGGACAAAGATGACTTGTACAATATTACTAGACCACCTCCCCTTCCCTTTTTTCTAGGAAATGTGAAAAATGAAAAATTTGCTGACAGATTTCCTAATTCTAGATCTTTCGAGAGCCAACATTCAGATAGAAAAATAATATCAAAATCATTCAAAAGTTTACAGAATTCAGGATCCGTAAGTTTCTTATGCAAACTTCTATTTACATTCCACGACGCTATTCTGAGTCCACATATGGGAGATTGATCGGGTCCAACCTCCGCGTGTCCCTAATCCTCGGACGGACCAGGCCCCTCAGATGCTTCATCGTCCATGCTCACCGACACAGTGGCCTCGACATCATCATCGTCATTTACGCTAATAACAGTATCGCGCGCATCACAGAACACGTCATCGTCCTCATAGTCATAACTCATGTTTGGGTCATAGTAGCGACCGTTAATGTAGAGACGGTTCCGCACCAACCGAACTCTGTTTCTGTCATTCCTAGCATCGCGCATCACCGGATAAAGTATTCTCCTACACTCTGCTACATCTGTCGGAAATTGCTCCCGGATACCAAATTGACTGCCTTTCAGTTTATACGCCTGAAATTTGACAAGCTGCAGATCTCTTTGGAAAAAAAAGCGAGCGACAATTGGGCGAAATTGCCCACTCACAAAACGTCCAAACCGGGGAACGTTTCCGACTGTAACATCTGTAGTGATTCCCAATTCTCGACGTATGAACATCTTCAGTTTTGATTCTGTATCCTCATTCCTTGACTCCCCTTCTAACCCAGTGAAAATAAGATTAGCTTTCATTGAGCGTCACTGTAAATCTGTTATTTTCGCATCTGCTTCCTTCTCTTGCTTCCTCATTTTTTCCATACTGCGAGACATTCCTTCGATCATTATTTCATGACGCTTAAGCTCCTTAGTATATCTGCTCTCTATACTCAGACACTTTTCTTCCAAATTTTATTTTTCTTGGATACTTATCATTTCACGCTAATTTATTCTTTCCCTTTCTTCAAGAGCAGTCACTTTTCCCTCGAAACGTACCATCATTTCATTCATGTCGGAAACATTCTTCTCAACCACATCAATTTTGTCAAGTTTAGATAACCGCTGCATGATAGTCGTAAGCTTTTCATCTTGTTCGGCCAGTTTTGCTAATATTTCACTTTCATTGACTGATCCTACAGGTTTTGGGGTCGATGTATTGGGTCGTGTCATGTTTGCATCACTATCTGTGGATTTTGTTCCTGCTGGCGTTCCGTATATCGCCTGGCTAGCAGATCGTAATATAGAACCCACAAAGGAATTGCTACCTGTACTACCCTGAGTTGTTATTGTCCACTGTAGTAGTACCGTTACCTGTGTCCCCACTTCTCTCAATGCTATCACTCATATTTATCTTTTTACGTTTGTTTTTACGTATACGTAAAAACAAACGTAAAAAGATGAATATGAGTGATAGCATGGAGAGAAAAAATCTTTATTATAAGTAAAATTAAAAAGAGGGGGGGGGATTAGGCCGAAGAAAAAAAGAAAAAAACCGGACTGAACTATAGTGTCTCTTACATTGTCATTTCCGACACAACGGCCGATTCAGTGCCACGATACATGCAATTCTTGTCACGTGTACTTCTACATAAGGATTGTAACGGTTGTCCTGTAGATGTCAAAGTACATCTACCTATGACTGTCGGAAAGTTGTGTCGGAAATGACAATGTAAGAGACACTATAGTTCAGTCCGTTTTTTTTCTTTTTTTCTTCGGACTAATCCCCCCCCCCCTCTTTTTAATTTTACTTATAATAAAGATTTTTGCTCGACTTTTTATAGTCCGAAAAACCTTACCTAAATCCAACCTTTGACGGTTATTTTTGACCCAGTCACCCAAGCCCCCCCCCCTTCCGGTCCAAATAACCGTCAAAGGCTCACGGGGTGTCAGGTTTTTCGAGCTAGACTCCTTCAAAATATCTTACTGAATTGTTTCTTTCATTTAACCTTGCACATAGAACATGTAAGTTGAACGTCCCCACTGATTTCTTTTCGGTATATAAAGGCACTATATTATTTCTTGCTTGTCCGGAAAACGACACTTTTAGAGACACGCCCTTTTATATCCAAAGAAGTTTCAACTAAATCGTCATATCGCAAAGTACTCTCGTTGATTTTTTCCCAAGAATTACATCCAATTTCGTCTTGGTTTACGGAATCTGTGTCTGAATTTGTCATACTTTTTTTTATTGAAAATTTTATCTCCGTTATCTTCTTATAAAAACGACTCCCTGCTGCTAGTAGCGAGAATGTTAGAACCTGGAGTGATTACATTTCGTTACAGTAAAGACAATTAACATAATAAGAACAAAGTCAAAGGTCATGCCACTTTGAATAGTTATCCCTGCGGGCCTCAAACTGTCCAATATCTTTAAGAATGAATTGTTTTCGGCGTATATCCAATACTTACACAAAAAATTTGGTGAAAAACAATAGAGTTGCAATGGAGTTACGGAGCGCTTTAAAAGTACGTCCGTCTACCTCGACGACTACTCACTCTTCCTCAACCAAATTGAGCATCGACGGACCCCTAGCAAGCTAGAGGTGGGACCAGGTGCCCGGGGGGAGTAAGCATCCCCTGTTGGCTAGCCGCACCCGCCTGTCGATGTTCATGCACGAAAATAAAAACAATATATAAAATAAATACATTGCACTGTCTGAGGTTATGTCTATATAGAAAGTGCTATGGCGACTTTAAGTAACACTAAGACAGAAAAGGGGATGAGCTCTGGGCTTGCTTTGGTCCTACCTACATGGATGCTGTACTTGCGTTTCTTGGGCCCCTGCGTCATGCTGTCTGTTTGTGTGTTCTTTTAAGAGAGAAGAATTTATTTCACACCACAATTGTGCGATCTTCAATACCTCTTTGTAATCGAAAAAGTAGGAGGAATGTGCGCACGTAATCCGGATAACTACACCGTCTGCTACTTGCGTGGCAGATGGCCGTCCGAAGTCGGCACCGTTGGTCTCGCTGGTTTATGTGTGATCTTTTGACTTTGGTGTTTCTATAGTGTGAGTTGGTGTTCCTTGTCTCTTTTGCATCTCTTTCTGTGCGTGTCTGCTCTGTGTTTAGGGAGTTTTGATAAGGGTGCTGCAGCCTAGTGTTGTTGGAGAATCCCTCCTTTGTTTCATAAGGTAATGATTACAAAATGTATTTAACATGTTTCATGTGATATATAAATATAACTAGAAGGGCGCGTTTTGGCAGTGCCACCTACAATGCATTCCACACTCGCAATGGACATAGTTCATCAGATAAGTTGTCCTTCCTGTTTTTATTGAGCTGTGTCATGGTCTCCACCCGTTTGTCCGTGTTTTCTTTTCGCGTGAGAAAGATTTTTTTTCGTTTTTTTTTTTAAATTCGTAATCCTTTCTGTTGTGGTTTATGGAATCTGGTTTCGGCTTTTGTGTTTGACTTTCATTCACTGACTGAGTACTTGCTACATGTAGTGAATGGGGAAAATAATTAACGACTGACGGACGGCGGCGATTGCAAATTCTAGCATTGCTCAATTTATAAAATACAAAATTAGTAGAGAATCAATAAAAGTACTTGTTTCTTCCTTCCTAAGTTTCTTAAGATTAATAGAATCTATCCCCAGATGTGATTAGGGACAAGGAAATCCAACCCGAGTGTCCAGGATTTGCTTGTACCACGACGAGGCTTGCCGAGTCGTGGACAAAAGCAGATCCTTGACACAAGGGTTGGATTTCCGTGTCCCTGATCACATCTGGGGATTGATTATTTTTCTCCAACTGTCTAAACAGCGCTCAAAATTGAGATTTTATGTATTCTTTTTCATACTTTGATCGGCTAACGCAGCAATCAGGTATGACGTCACAATTGACGTTACAGTCAAAAGGCACGTGAAAATGTTATCTTACCCCATAGGGGTAAGACAAGGATGTCTTT
Source organism: Pinctada imbricata (assembly GCA_033119305.1). Taxonomy (NCBI): domain Eukaryota; kingdom Metazoa; phylum Mollusca; class Bivalvia; order Pterioida; family Pteriidae; genus Pinctada; species Pinctada imbricata. The sequence continues at coordinate 43,741,239 of VSWD01000014.1, forward strand.
TCCCAGCGTTTCCATGGATATCCCAGTCCACAGTGGGAGAATAAAAGCTTCTTTTCGGAGAAATTGTTATCTTTTACATAAACTGTGTCACGACTGTTTTTTAAGACCCAAGGGTCAGGGGCTAAAAAAAGTATATCAGATGCACGAGCGTAAAATTAGGCGTTAGTCTAAACATAATGCTAAAAACTTTTTGTCAGTCATACTTTCTGAGAAATGGTGTTCAGAAGATTACTTAGAGTTGTACAGTAGAAAATGACCACATCCATTTTCCAAGACCCTGGAGGTCAGGGGCTAAAACTAATCATCAAGTGGATAATCAAACCACATACCTTTTATATATATTATCAGGGATTAATCTACCTCTGCGTCCTGCGTCTCTGACGCATAAAAATCGCCCAGGACCCATTGATTCTTGATCGCTGCGTCCCACCGTACGCATTATTCTCTTTCGTATAATGCGTCCCCTTTAAAGATTTTATTGTTTACATATAACTTTCAGAGTCGAGAAAGTGGAATTGTTTTATTAATGTATATTTTGTCCGCTCTTTTAAACCATACAGAATGTTGATCATGTCCATAGTATTGTACGAGAAATTGTTGCGCATCAAAATTTTTCGATATAAAAGTTAAATGCGGTCCGATGCGAGTCTCTCTTATCATTCGAATTCAGAAGGACATGTTACATGTACTATATATTTATGAAAAAACTTCGCAGGATAATATGAATCAATCAGTTCAAATCGTTTAATTCACACGTAAATGTAGTAAATGCCGTAAGTTAATGTTTATCTAGTTGCTTTATTTAGGTTTCGTATACGTTATCCAAACATAACGTTTTACTATACTCATGTACTAAGCCTAACTTGCGTAAATAAAGCAACTAAATTAACAATAAATTACTTAATTCGGCAAATTTGACTAAAGATTGAAGTTTGGAAGAAAGGCATTTTATTGCTAATAATTTTTTTCTGGAATACATGTATAACGATCTCGCGGACATAAATTGCCGCAAGCCATACATAATAACATATCGTATTTGCGAACTTAAGATGCCGCAAAAAAAAGACGGTTTATAGTAATTGGGACCCATTAAATTCTGCTGGGACCCATTGTTTTGGCTAGGGACCCATTGGTCAAATTTCATCGGGTCCAGAGGACCCATTTAGATCAAATTGTAGATTAATCTCTGATATTATGCAAAAAAATTAAACTCTATCAATCATGTACTCTGAGAATTGATGTACACAAGAATGCATAATTCATATGGGAGAAAATGACCACGTCCATTTTCAAAGACCCTGGGGGTCTGAATCTCAAACAAAACAATATGTAGATGTACGTACACAACTAGACCATAGACCCATCATGTTTCAAAAAGAATTGATTTTTTATCCTTTATACTTTCTGAGAAATGATGACCACAAAATTACATAGAGTTGAATAGAAGAAAATGACCACATCCATTTCCTAAGACCCTGGGGTATGGAACGCCATCGCTGTCTTATAATGAGACATTTCAATATATGGTATGGTTTAATCAATATATGCGGTGGTAAGTACATTATATGCGGTGGTAAGTACATTATATGAGGTGGTAAGTACATTATATGCGGTGGTAAGTACATTATATGGAGTGGTTAATACATTATATGCGGTGCTAAGTACATTATATGCGGTGTAAGATACATAATATGGGGTGGTATATTCATTACATGGGGTGGTTAGTACATTATATGCGGTGCTAAGTACATTATGTGGGGTGGTATGTTATTACATGGGGTGGTTAGTACATTATATGCGGTGCTAAGTACATTATATGCAGTGTTAAGTACATTATATGCGGTGCTAAGAAGATAATATAGGGTGGTGAGTACATTATATGCGGTGCTAAGTTCGTTATGTGGTGATTTCGTTATGATAAACATTCTTATGACCAAGATTAAACATTTCTGAGACTCGGATCGCAGCTACGTTTAGGCACTCCTCGTTTTTACGTTTTTGTGGCCTTTAAACACAAATATTTATCCGAGAAGATAAAATAAATACTATGTTGTTTAATTGAGGCATATTTCATTGTATTTTAATCAAATAAGTGAAAAGATTAAATCTTTGGCAATCAGTCAAATCTATTGTACAATTTCCTCACTTTCACGCAACGGTGCGGTGGCGTAGTAGTGAAGACGCAGGACTGCAACTACCAAGGTCGCGAGTTCGATCCTGGCCACGGGTACATTTTATTTTTCAAAATTTTTACGAAGTTCTTGCTTTTTTTTAAAGTGAGAGGCACCATGATATCAATAGGCATTGTTTCCGCTTTGTACAGTGCAGATAAATTATGTGACATTAGTAAAGAGTAGATTAATTCTGTAACACTACGTTACTGATATATAAATTATAAAATTATAAATTTTATTTTAGCTTGTTATATTCAATTTACGTGGTCTAAGAGAGAGAGAGAGAGAGAGAGAGAGAGAGAGAGAGAAACAGGGTGACGTGAAAATTCTATATCAATATTTTTTTATTCTAATGATTAGAATAAAAAAAATAATGATATAGAATTTTCACGTCACCCTGTTTATGAATATCAATGTAATCGGCAATCTCTGAAATCCAGAAACTGAAAAAACGGTTGTATTTCTTTCTTCTCTGCCACTTATGTAGCTTTCTGGCGCGAAATACACACGCTGTATATATAGAAAAAATTATTTCCTTCCAAACGGTTAAATATTTGATCGGAACACACTATGAATAGATTGTTCCATGATATAAAAAGAAAAAGATGGCAATTATAACCTACTTTTAATATCGCTCTAGAGATAAATTTTAAAATATTTTCCATCCCCTTTTTTCGTTTTTGCCTGTGGACATTGTTTCCCCCCTCGCTTCAGAACCCCACTTGTCCAGAAAATGTGTTTTATTGATATACACCTTTGGTGAAAGTGGCATTGTAAAGCGAGGGGGGACGCTGTTGTGTAAAAGCGTTTCCGTTTTCCATTGTTTTCTGTGCTTATTTTGACCCAAATACCGATCTTTTCTTCCAACCCCCCCCCCCATGATAGAGCTGGGAAAAATGTTGAATCCTTTTGTGTTTATGTGTCCTTTTGGGTTAATGATAACCCGAGTCTCAAAAATATTTAATCTTGGTCATCAGAATGTTTATCATAACGAAATCACCACATAACGAACTAAGCACCGCATATAATGTTCTTAGCACCGCATATAATGTACTTAGCACCGCATATAATGTACTTAGCACCGCATATAATGTACTAACCACCTCATGTAATGAACATACCATCCACTATAATGTACTTAGCACCGCATATAATGTACTTAGCACCCCATATAATGTACGTACCACCCCATATAATGTTTTAACACCGCATATAATGTACTAAGCACTCCATATAATGTACTTAGCACTCCACATAATGTACTTACCACCGCATATAATGTTCTTAGCATAGCATATAATGTACTTACCACCGCATATAATGTTCTTAGAGCTGCATATAATGTACTTTTCACCGCATATAATGTTCTTAGCACCGCATATAATGTACATACCACCCCATATAATGTTCTTAACACCGCATATAATGTACTAAGCACTCCATATAATGTACTTAGCAGGGGGTTGGAAACTCGAATGAAATATCAGGTTCACAGCTCGATCAAAGACCTTTTATATTACAAAAAGAATTAACTTTCCATCAGTAATACTTTCTGAGAAATGGTGACCACAAGATTACATAGTTATACAAAGGAAAATTACCAATCCCATTTTCTAAGACCCTGGGTCAGGAGCTCAAACAAAATATCTTGTGTACAACTCGATCATAGAAGTATAATATACATACAAAAAGAATGAACTTTCTATTTTTTATATTTTTTGAGAAATGGTGACCGCAAGATTACATAGGGTTATATAGGAAAAAATTACCACACCCATTTTCTTAGACCCTGGGGGTCAGGGGCTCAAACAAAATATAAGGTGAACAACTAGATCATAGACCTTTTATATTGCGAAAAGAATTAACTTTTTATCATTTATACTTTCTGAGAAATGGTGACCACAAGATTACATAGGGTTATATAGGAGAAAATTACCACACCTATTTCTAAAACCCTGGTGATCAGGGACTCAAACGAAGTATCAGGTGCACAACTAGTCCATAGACCAAGCATGTTGCAAAAAGAATAAACTTTCCATCACCAACGGTTCAGAGAACTTGAAACCACAAGAAATGTTTAACGGACAGATGGACGGACAGACGCCGGACACTGGGCGATCGCATAAATTCGACTGGTCATAGACAAGTAGAGCTAAAAATGGCTAATTAGGACGTCTACTTGGGGCGAACGACAGACTGCACATTATGGGTTTGATCTTTTCAGCTTCATTCTGAGTTTTCATTCTAACATGATGAAAAGACAATCACTTATCGCAGTGGCATAACGCATCAGATGCTATGTATGAAATTACCAAATTACCAATCATAATCATTTAGGTCCATTTGAATTGAAACTTGTCACTATTCTAAAAGCTATATTCATTTTCATTTTCATCACATCAAACCAAACACTTTTCAACTTAACTTGACATTTTAGAATTTATTTAATGAAGCGAAACGTATATCAATACCTAGAATAAATTCACATCACTCAAAGAAAAAAATTCTAATTCCTTTTCGCCAGTCGTCTTTCCCTTCATTCGTATACTAAAGATTACTCTATATGGTACTTAAAGCCGGAAAATACCGAGTACTATTTTAGGAAACTCTCCGAGTTTTCTCGAGTGAACTGGCGTTTTTCGACCAATGAATGCTTTAATATTTGCCACACCTTCGGATATTGTAAATAAATAACACGTGCTTAAATGTTTACTGTTGGAAGAATTGTTTTAAAATGCTCTGGGATGAAATTATAGGTATATTTTCTTGGTTTATCAGTAATCCCTTATTAAGGATTCCGACTTTTCCGTCGGAATCCTTTCTGTTATTGTATTGTCTTTTCTTTATTAAGGATTCCGACTATTCCGTCGGAATCCTTTCTGTTATTGTATTGTCTTTTCTTTATTCTTATTATTATTCTTATTATTAAGGATTCCGACTATTCCGTCGGAATCCTTTCTGTTATTGTATTGTCTTTTCTTTATTCTTATTATTATTCTTATTATTATTATTATTATTATTATTCTTACCCCCAGATCGTTCCAGTCACTGTACATAAAAGTACCACTTCTTATGATAAAACGAAAAGTATCATGTGAAAGAGCATATTAAAATCTTGAGGTAAAAAAAATTTTATCGTCGAAAAGTTCACATATGCCCCCGCTAGAGGTCATCAAAGGTAAAATCTTTAAACTCTTATAACTCCTAAATTGACCGTACGATTTGAACGAAATTTGTTTTAAAATGTTCTTTGGGAAATTTGTAAACTTTTATACGCTTACATGCTCGATAAAATATTTACGGTTTTCGCGCTATTCCGAGTTGAAAATGGAACTTTAAATTGGCTCAGTGCCAATTTCTACAGTTTTTGAGATTTTTAGTTGAAACTTGGATACTAGGTTACTTATAGGTAGTCATTTAATGTTGACCTACTTTCAAGGTCAAATTTTCATTCTCAAGGTCACAACAAACTTTTACCTGTAGAACAAAGACTATTTGACCTTCAGAGTTCAAACTTCATACATACTATCGTTAAACCAAGCTCTTTCACACTGACCTTGACCCAAGGTCAAATATTGATTCTCAAGGTCACAACAAACTTTTGCCTATAGAACAAAGACTATTAGACCTGCAGAGTTCAAACTTCATACATAATATCATTAAACCAAGCTCTTTCACCTTGACCTTGGCCCAAGGTCAAATTCTGATTCTCAAGGTCACAACATACTTTTGCCTATAGAACAATTACTATTAAACATTCAAAGTTCAAACTTCATACATAATATCATTAAACCAAGCTCTCTCACCTTGACCTTGACCCAAGGTCAAATTTTGATTCTCAAAGTCACAACAAACTTTTGCCTATAGAACAAAGACTATTTGACCTTCAGAGTTTAAACTTCATACAAATAATTGTTCAGTCATGCTCTTTCACTTTGACCTTGACCCAAGGTCAAATTCTCATTCTCAAGGTCACATCAACTTTTCCCTACAAAACAAAGACTATTTGACCTTCATAGTTCATACTTTATACAAATCATGCTTGGGCCCAGCTCTTTCACCTTGACCTTGACCCAAGGTCAAATTCTGATTTTCAAGGTCACAACAAACTTAAGTCTATAAAACAAAGACTATTTGACATTGAGAGTTCAAACTTTACACAAATATTCCTTGCATCAAACTTTTCATCATGACCTTGACCAACGGTCATTTGTTTGATTTCAAGGTCACAACTGACTTTGGTTGATAAGATATTGAGCTTTGCTCAGATTAAGATCAATCGTGATGAGAATAATCACAGTACTTAGCTTTCATCCATGACATTGGTTAAAGGCCAAATAATCATTCTCAAGGTCTTAACAATTATTTACCCTTATAGAATTAACACTTTTTGTCCTATACTATTTATTCTTCACACAAGTAGTCCTTCTTATTTGAACTTAACATAGTATAAGAAAGATAACTCTTTTATTCATGTTCTCTGTTTCTTTATTTTTTTTTCTTAGTAGCATTAAATATCTGAACCTTCATGTTGTTGTCATTTTCTATTAATAGAAATTATCTCATTGCAAAATCATTGTGCAATTCTGTTTTGAGAAAGTAATTGTAAAGGATTTGATATCCATAGAGAATGGATTTTAAAGCTTTCGTAAAGATGAAAGGTACTTAATTTGTTTTCTTCTATTTTGTTGATAAATAAATAAGAGTCCTAAATTAGACATAAGCACTTTTGACCCATTTTCTGAAGTGAATAAGGTACTTAAGCAACTTTTCTTTTTTCCATCTTCTTTATTCGGATTTTAACACTCCAGTTCCGAGAAAGGTCAAAGAAAGGAGGAATCCGTCTGTTGCTTGCAACAGTAGCCATCTAGTTATTATTATTATTATTATTATTCTTACCCCCAAATCGTTCCAGTGACTGTACAAAAAATTACCACTTCTTATGATAAAACGAATAGGATCATGTGAAAGAGCATATAAAGATCTTGAGGTGAAAAAATTTTGTCGTCGAAAAGTTCACATATGCCCCCGCTAGAGGTCATCAAAGTTCAAATCTTTAAACTCTTATAACTCCTAAACTAACCGTACGATTTGAACGAAATTTGTTTTAAAATGTTCTTTGGGAAATTTGTAAACTTTTATACGCTTACATGCTCGATAAAATATTTACGGTTTTCGCGCTATTCCGAGTTGAAAATGGAACTTTAAATTGGCACAGTGCCAATTTCTACAGTTTTTGAGATTTTGAGTTGAAACTTGGATGATAGGTTACTTATAGGTAGTCATTTTATGTTGACCTACTCTCAAGGTCAAATTTTCATTCTCAAGGTCACTACAAACTTTTGCCTGTAGAACAAAGACTATTTGACGTTCAGAGTTCAAACTTCATACATAATATCGTAAAACCAAGCTCTTTCACATTGACCTTGACCCAAGGTCAAATTTTGATTCTCAAGGTCACAACAAACTTTTGCCTATAGAACAAAGACTATTAGGCCTGCAGAGTTCAAACTTCATACATGATATCATTAAACCAATCTCTTTCACCTTGTCCTTGATCCAAGGTCAAATTTTGATTCTCAAGGTCACAACAAACTTTTGCCTATAGAACAAAGACTATTAGGCCTGCAGAGTTCAAACTTCGTACATAATATCATTAAACCAAGCTCTTTCACCTTGACCTTGACCCAAGGTCAAATTTTGATTCTCAAGGTCACAACAAACTTTTGCCTATAGAACAAGGACTATTAGACATTAAAAGTTCATACTTCATACATAATATCATTAAACCAAGCCCTTTCACCATGACCTTGACCCAAGGTCAAATTCTAATTCTCAAGGTCACAACGAACGTTTGCCTATAGAACAAAGACTATTTGACCTTAAGAGTTTAAACTTCATACAAATAATGTTCAATCATGCTCTTTCACATTGACCTTGACCCAAGGTCAAATTCTCATTCTCAAGGTCACAGCAACTTTTCCCTACAAAACAAAGACTATTTGACCTTCAGAGTCCATATTTAATACATATCATGCTTGGGCACAGCTCTTTCACCTTGACCTTGACCCAAGGTCAAATTCTGATTTTCAAGGTCACAACAAACTTTAGTCTATAAAACATAGACTGTTTGACCTTGACAGTTCAAACTTTACACAAATATTCCTTTCATCAAACTCTTTCATCATGACCTTGACCCAAGGTCATTTTATTTAATTTCAAGGATACAACTGACTTTGGTTGATTAGATATTGAGCTTTGCTCAGATTAAGATCAATTCTGATGAGAATAATCACAATACTTAGCTTTCATCAATGACATTGGTTAAAGGCCAAATAATCATTCTCAAGGTCTTAACAATTATTTACTCTTGTAGAATTTACACTTTTTGTCCTGTACTTGTTATTCTTCACACAAGTAGTCCTTCTTATTTGAACTTAACATAGTACAAGAAAGATAACTCTTTTATTCTTGTTCTCTGTTTCTTTTTTTTTTTTTCTTAGTAGCATTACATATCTGTACTTTCATGCTGTTGTCATTTTCTATTAATAGAAATTATCTCATTGCAAAATCATTGTGCAATTCTGTTTTGAGAAAGTAATTGTAAAGGATTTGATATCCATAGAGCATGGAGTTTAAAGCTTTCGTAAAGACGAAAGGTACTTAAATTTTTTTTTCTTCTATTTTGTTGATAAATAAATAAGAGTCCCAAATTAGACATAAGCTCTTTTGATCCATTTGCTGAAGTGAAAAAGGTACTTAAGCAACTTTTTTTTTCCATCTTCTTTATTCGGATTTTAACACTTCAGTTCCGAGGAAGGTCTAAGAAAGGAGGAATCCGTCTGTTGCTTGCAACAGTAGCCATCTAGTTCTTATTATTATTCTTATTATTATTATTCTTACCCCCAGATCGTTCCAGTCACTGTACAAAAAAGTGTCACTTCTTATGATAAAACAAAAAGTATCATGTGAAAGAGCATATAAAGATCTAGAGGTAAAAAAATTTTGTCGTCGAAAAGTGCACGTATGCCCCCGCTAGAGGTCACCTAAGGTCAAATCTTTAATCTCTTATAACTCCTAAACTAACCGTGCGATTTGAATGAAATTTGTTTTGAAATGTTCTTTGGGAAATTTGTAAACTTTTATACGCTTATATGCTCGATAAAATATTTACGGTTTTCGAGTTATTCCAAGTTGAAAATGGAACTTTAAATTGGCAAAGTGCCAATTTCTACAGTTTTTGAGATTTTGAGTTGAAACTTGGATACTAAGTTACTTATAGGTATTCATTTAATGTTGACCTACTTTCAAGGTCAAATTTTCAATCTCAAGGTCACAACAAACTTTTGCCTTTAGAACAAAAACTATTTGACCTTCAGAGTTCAAACTTCATACATAATATCGTTAAACCAAGCTCTTTCACCATGACCTTGACCCAAGGTCAAATTTTGATTCTCAAGGTCAGAACAAACTTTTGCCTATAGAACAAAGACTATTAGACCTGCAGAGTTCAAACGTCATACATAATATCATTAAACCAAGCTCTTTCACCTTGACCTTGACCTAAGGTCAAATTTTGATTCTCAAGGTCAGAACGAATTTTTACCTATAGAACAAAGACTTTTAGACATTCAAAGTTCAAACTTCATACATAATATCATTAAACCAAGCTCTTTCACCTTGATCTTGACCCAAGGTCAAATTCTGATTCTCAAGGTCACAACAAACTTTAGTCAAGGTCTTAACAATTATTTACTCTTGTAGAATATACACTTTTTGTCCTATACTATTTATTCTTCACACAAGTAGTCCTTCTTATTTGAACTTAACATAGTATAAGAAAGATAACTCTTTTATTCTTGTTCTCTGTTTCTTTTTTTTTTCTTAGTTGCATTACATATCTGTACTTTCATGTTGTTGTCATTTTCTAATAATAGAAATTATCTCATTGCAAAATCATTGTGCAATTCTGTTTTGAGAAAGTAATTGTAAAGGATTTGATATTGATGAGCATGGAGTTTAAAGCTTTCGTAAAGATGAAAGGTACTTAATATTTTTTCTTCTATTTTGTTGATAAATAAATAAAGAGTCCCAAGTTAGACATAAGCTCTTTTGACTCATTTGCTGAAGTGAATAAGGTACTTAAGCAACTTTTCTTTTTTCCATCTTCTTTATTCGGATTTTAACACTTCAGTTCCTAGGAAGGTCTAAGAAAGGAGGAATCCGTCTGTTGCTTGCAACAGTAGCCATCTAGTTCTTAAATATATTTTCTTGAAATCCACCGTTGACTTTTTGTGATTCAACACATGAGAGCAGTGTAAATTACAGGTATAACATGGTGAATTGTCCAAAGGCACATTCATGCACGGATAAATGCGGTTCATCAATGATTTAAATCTTATTCGAATGCGAAAGTAAACACCGTGGGGTATCACATGATACACAAATTATATGTTCCACGGGAATCCCCTTTGATCGAACCAAGTAAATACTGTCTAAATCTACTTTATATGAATTCATTTTAGGCCTATCTTATGGTCATTATTATCAATCATATGATGGTATTTATTTTGGTCAAGAATAGACGTATATTTGGAGAACACTTAAACAGAAAATTTTGTATCTGTCCGTGCACCATATCATTACATGTGGCGAGCATTGAAAAATTTCTGTTTAAGTGTTCTCCGAGTACACGTCTATTCTTGACCAGAATAAATTACCATCATATAATTGATAATGACCATATGATAGGCCTAAAATAAATTCATATAAAGTAGATTTAGACAGTATTAACTTAGTTCAATCAAAGGGGATTCCCGTGGAACATATCATTTGTGTATCACGTGATACCCCACGGTGAGAACAGTCGATAACATTTATCGCAACTTGCGATGCGGAATTTAATATAGTTGTCTGCCTCATTTCTTTTCTTGGACAGACGTGCGGGAGGATAGATGGATATATTCATTTTTCCCACAGAGTGTATATTAAATATCATATGTTAAATTAATGAAAATATTCGTCAAATGGAGAAAATCGGAATTAAACAAAAAAACGATATAGGGCAAATTCCAGTGACTTGTTCCTGACTCCCGTGTCCCCTTCTAGATCTGCGCTTGATATCGAAAATAAATTCCGTTACCACAAAACATGCGACTTTTTTGTGCTTACTCACCATTTAATTACCCACTTGTTTCGTCGATGGCATATCTTTTTATATTTTCAAAACTAGCATCCGACGTCTATGTTCATCCAAAATATGCATAAATCAAATACAAATACATGTATATTATATTTTTTCACATTGTACATGTTTGCCATGCCTGACTCTTCAAAATATTTTTTTGTGCCACATGATGCACTCATGAAATGTAAACAGAAAAAAAATATTCATCTATCTAATTTGAAATGGGCCGCTGATCACGATTTTGAGAAAATTTTACAAACTGTTTGTTTAAGATGGAAAATACAGATACTTAAGATCAATTCCGCGAATTTATAAACACAGACTTAATTGTAGATGGCGCCATTGTAAAGAATTTAAGCTGCGTACCGTTCAGGGCATCCATCAAATCTATTGATTCATAGGCGGATCCAGATGTTTTCAAGGAGTAATCACCCTATTTTCATTATAAGACGTACAAAGCTCTTAACCCCTCGATTCTAAATTTTTAAGATTTAATTTATATTTTAACCGAAAAGCGAAGAAATAAAGAAGCAAAAAAAAAAATGGTAAATAAAGGAGCTTTAACAGATAATCAATTAATTGTAAACGACTTTGCCAGCAACAATTTTCCCGTGTGATTGTCAAAATAAGATGTGTTCGTCTGAATTTGTAATATGTAAGACTTGTAGAATCAAAGAAAAAAAACAAAGGGACAGCATGATCATGATAATTTGTTTTATTTTAAGGGTTGGTGCTTCAATATCCCTATTAGTACAAGTAACATGACTTGGTCGACCAGTTCTGTAAAATGGCCCTGCTCTCGATTTCACTCAGGCCATAATTAAAAAATTGTTTGTTTCCCCTCGCCCCGACCGGGTCAGGAAAAACGCCGCCGAGTCAGATTTTTTTATTGCCAAAAAGTCCGATATTTTTTTTTTTCAGAAATCGAATCACGGCTATGTCCATTTTCAGTTTCAACGTTACAACATTGTATCCAAATAGAATTGTAAATCATCTCAATAGCTTTCTCATTCTTGCATTATTATAAGAAATCTTGCTGTAAACCCCCGTCCCCCCATTCCCGTTGGCTTTGAACCGTCAGTTTACGTATTATTGGTACATCGATAATTATGTCTCTCTATCATGCCTATTGTAAATATCCTCCCAAAGTTTTTGAGAACACTGAGCATGTTCAGTCGTAAGTCATGATAGACGAGCGCTCGGTCTACGGATGTAAAATTTCAAACAAGCATGTGCCTATTTCGAATTCTGCGAGTGCGACAGGTATTGTGGGTTCCCATCTTTACATGTATACGCATGTGCACAATCTAGTTCCTCAACTTATGAAATCTCGTTTCATGGATAGGCGTTTGAACGCTATGAAGACCCATCGCTTATTTGGAAGGATCCGCTGAGTGGGCCAAAATTCAGACAATATCTAAATGCATAAAATCGAGTGAATAAGAAAACTACTACCTGATCAAAGTACTCGGTTATTATGATTGACCTACATTTCTATTACGGTTGTCGGTGGTCCGTGCTAACTTTTTGCATCGTGAACGTCATTATCAATAGACTCAATATTACAATGAATTTTTGATGTGTTCTTATAATTATTTTTCACTTACGCTGTTTACATACAATAAACAGATCGAGAAAGAAAGGTACATGTATACAAACTTATTTCATCTTTATCATGCACTGGAAAACGCCGGTCATTTATAGTCCGTGACTCGTGGTTGCGTGTGGTCAATATCTATACAAATTCAATATTTACAAGTCGTAAAAAAGTCGAGATGTAATCGTTCTCAGTGACGGATTCAGCCGGGGGGGGGGGGGGGGGGGGGGCACGGGGGCACGTGCCCCCCCCCCCCCCCCCGGCAGTGCCCAAAGAAGGGGCACTTATGACATCTGAGCGATGAATTGGGAATAGTAATCCTATGCAAGTCATAAAACACACATATTTCTTTACCAAATCTTCGATAGTAACCTTCTATAGAATAGACATTTTTTACTTTTTTAATATCGTTTTCTTTTTTTTTTTTTTTTTTTTTTTTTGAGGTAACGTCATCATCTGTCTTTTTAAAATGAACAGTTAAAATTGTTTTGGCCAGATTTTGAACGGCTACCTCCAAGAATTTTGCAATGAGTCAAAAATATATTTGTTTTCATTATTTTTAGAATCGAATTACCAATAACGAATAAATAATTGTACCTTTCTATCTGGACGATACAGAGCACGGGGCACTCGTGATCTCTTGTTTGTCAAGGAAATTTAGCATTTACTTATTTTTTATTTTCTTCACCTTACAAAAATTAACAAATGAGCGCGGATCTAAATTGATGGTTGGGGGGGGGGGGGTGTTAGGTCCCGCCTGGAATTTGCAACATTGCTGATTTATTTATCCTAGCATTTGCGTGAATTAACGGCTGGACCCCCCCCCCCCCAAATGGGCTGACCTCCCGACCTGCCCTTTCAAAACTTTTCTTGATCCGCTTTTTCCTTAGAAAATCCCGAACAAGTTGACTTCTGCATGTCGTGCAAAAGCAATACAGCATCAGATATTGTCTAAAATTTTCAAAATATACTAATTTTTACTGACACTGACTCACAGAATCATGCACGCCTAATCCCTTCTAAATCCAGTCCAAGTACGCTTCAGATGCCACCAAATTGCTTCATTTTTTCAAATTTTTCTCGGGGGAGGCCCCCCGAACCCCCACCAATGGGAGGGGGAAACCCCCTCCCATACCCTCCCCCGCTCGGCCCTTCGGGCCTCGCAAGTGATACCCATCAAAAATTGTATGTGCCCCCCCCCCGGCAGTTGAGGTTCTGGATCCGCCCCTGGTTCTATAGTGCATCTTATTCTCGCAGATTTGACGTTGCCGTAAAATGACCCGTTACGCCGCGCCGCGCTGAAGCACTTGATGCACCTGTTGCGGAAATATTTATCGAGTATCTTGGGACAATTTTGTTTATATAGAATAGGTTTTACAAGACAACGTAATTAATAAACATTTCATACTTAACCAGCGATAGAAATTGAGACATAACGGATATTTTGAGCTCGCCGGGACGAAAGTCCGAAGAGCTAATGCCATGATACCCTTGGCGTCGTCCGTAGAAAAAGCTTTAACCTGGGCTATACATGTATCTCTACAACCATAAGGGGTAGGGCTTTCATATTTCACATGTAGATACCTTGTGACGAGACCTTTCATTTGAAACCATGATCTTTGACCTAGTGACCTTGGACTTTGACCTACTTTTCAAAAACATTAAAGTGTGCTATATTTCTTCAACCATGAGGGGTAGGGCTTTCATATTTCACAAGTAGATACCTTATGATGATATCTTTCATTTGAGATCTTGACCTCTTTACCTTGGACTTTGTTCTACTTTTCAAAAACTCTAACCTGGGCTATATCTCTTGAACTATAAGGGGTAGGGCTTTTATATTTCACATGTAGATTTCTTCTGATGGGACCTTTCAATTGAGACCATGACCTTTGACCCAGTGATGTTGACCTTGGACTTTGACCTTAACCATTAACTATTCAATTACTCATACTTTGGCTGTATCTTTAGCTCTCTAGCGGATGAGACCAACATTAGATGCATAGAATCCTTATGACAATACTTTTTGTATTTTGGAAGTTATTTGAATTTTGACAAAAACCTGCAACGGCGAGCTATGTAATCTTTGATTACCCAATGATTTACGGAAAGCAGGCGGCGATTTTTCCCGAAGTAAGAGGTGAGAAATCGCCGGCTGCCAGCTCTTAGTCTTTATCGTATCAATTAGAAACACAGAGTGTGACTGCGCAGCTGTAAGGAGTCCAGCAATGTGCAATTTGGATTCAAACGACTTTAAACATATTTGATACAGGTAGTTGTGGCAGCCAAAAAAAAAAAGGTACGCGCCTGCCGGGTCACTTGGAAAAAACAGACCCGGGGGGAGGGGAAACAAACAATTTTTTAATTGTGGCCTCATATACGTGCGAGATGTGACTTTGACAGTAAGTGTTTTGAATATACTTCCCTGACATTGTCGCCATAGCACTTTCTATATAGACATAACGTCAGACAGTGCATGAATTATATATATTTCATTTCCATGCTTCATTAACATCGACGGCGGGTGCGGCTAGCCAACAGGGGATGCTTACTCCTCCCGGGCACCTGATCCCACCTCTAGCTTGCTAGGGGTCCGTCGATGTTTAATTTTCTGCTCTATTGTGAGTGCTGTTAAGATTATCGTCAGGATCTTCTTTAACTCATTTGTGTCACACTTATGCCCTTTGCCGTGTGGAGCTCGTAAAAAAGTTCCCCGCGAGGGGTTTGACAGTAAGTGTTTTGAACATACTTCCCTGACATTGTCGCCATAGCACTTTCTATATAGACATAACGTCAGACAGTGCATGAATTATATATATTTCATTTCCATGCTTCATTAACATCGACGGCGGGTGCGGCTAGCCAACAGGGGATGCTTACTCCTCCCGGGCACCTGATCCCACCTCTAGCTTGCTAGGGGTCCGTCGATGTTTAATTTTCTGCTCTATTGTGAGTGCTGTTGAGATTATCGTCAGGATCTTCTTTAACTCATTTGTACAGATGTATTAAGTAAAGTTTTCCTTCTAATACTAAAACGTTACTGGTATTAGGGGTTTGTAAAAAAAAATCTCTATGAGAAGGACACGGACCCAATCGACCCCAGCCGACATGAAAACCCCCTCTGTATCCACCACTGGAGCTCTAACACATCAAAGAACTAAGTTTTATTTTCGTACTCCCAAAAGCACGACATAAGCGGGTTACATGTACTTATCAGGGTTGATAGTCATAATGTTGCTGTTAAAATTTTCTGAGTACTGTATGATGAAATCCCTCGGTAGATATTTTGAAAATATATCAATGAATACGGAATTGCCAATAGAATTAATTTTAACCTATCCAGATTTATCCCAGAGCATTTTAAAACAATACTTTGTAAAATAAATAGAAGCACGTGGTATTTATTTACAAATTCTGGAGGTGTGTCAAATACTGAAGCGCTCTTAGGACGAAAAACGCCATTTCACTCGAGAAAACTCGGAGAGTAACCTAAAATAGTACTTGGTATTTTTAAATACTATATAGAGTAATCGACCAGACCTGTTAAACCTCCTGGATATGTAAAATATATGTAAAATAGAAAAAAATGTAAAGCAAGGCCCTATTCGTATGGTGATTTAATTCAAATAAAATGAAGTTATTTTAATTTACATATCGATATTCAATGTAACGTAGCAAATGGCTTCCAATTATCTTATGTCATTCATTTTTTTCTGTGATATCAAATTACTTAATGCTTGTAAATCGTAATATCATAATCATATAAAATTATATATCAATAATCATATACATTGCCTTTATATGATATATGTCACTTGATTGGAAGTCATCATTTATAAGTACATTCAATATGTGTATTTGTAAACTTTCACCCTGCCATCAAGAAACCCACACCAGAGATTATCACCGTAAATAGATATCACAATTGGTACTAATTGTTCATACTGACATAGTTTACATAGATACATCCCCTCAGAACTCAGAATGTGGATTGCTCTGCTGTAAGGCTCAGCCAACAGAATACGACATTTGACATCACACTCTACATCTCCTGGTGAGAACTTCTCAGACTCCAGTCCATCTCCTCTATACGTGAACTTCACACGTCCATCTTTATGTAGTACGACTAGTTCTCCACTTTTTCTACTGAGCTCGTTGATAATACAAACGTCCTTGTTCTTGTTCTCTGCCGTCCTGGTTGGTAATGTAAACAGCCTTGTCTTACCATCATCCCTGAACTCGTACGTGTGGAGCACCTTCCCTGTGAGAGTCATACGCTGGACAATACGGCGGCTGGTCGGTACCAGATTGTAGACGTCACCACCATTCCACAGTGTAACCAGTATGTCGTCATTCTCCGTCTTACTGATGAAGGTAGGATATAATGGTTTGGTATCAAATGTTGCTATATTCTTCTCATCTTGGGTGAGAATTGAAATGATTCCTTTCTCATCATCACTCAGAACAATGTCTCCACCTCTGGACGTGATAAGATCAAAGCCAGGAGTTTTCATTACTTTAAGTTCCTCTCCAACTCTATCAAGAAATTTCATATGTCTGTCATGCATCACTCTAACCCAGGCGTTTGTTTCAGACGCAGGTTTTATTAACATTATGACATTAGAGTATCTGTCAATTTCATTCATTTCTACCACAGACATGCTGTGTATTTCACCAATCATGTTCTCCAGAGCCTGTTCATCCATCTGCCCTGATACAAACACTGTAGTACACGTGTACTTCTCAGCATTGTAAGAAAGAGCCTTTTCCAGTTCATCTCTCATCTCCTTCTCCATGTCTAGAATGTCATGGTCAGGTAATGTATTGATATCCTTGTCTAGAGCTGTCGTTACCATATCCAGGTATTCTACTTTCTGTTTCAATACTTCGCGTTTATCTTTATAAATTTGTTTGGCAGCCTCGGATTTTTGTTGACAAACATCTATTTTGTCATCGAATAATTTGTTTATCCCATCGATGTATCTTTGTCTGGAACCATTCAAAACTGATTTGTTTTGTTCAAAACGCGTGTCTTCCTCTTGTATTTTTCGCTCGAGGCGGTGCAAGTCCTTTTTTAAACCCGGAAGTTTTTTTGCACGTATTTCTTTACATTCCTCTGGTAGACTATGTTTTTTCTCCCTCAGTATGTCCGTAATAGTTTCCCAGTCATGTGAAGAATGTTCCTCCTTGATACATGTTGTACATACCTTTTTATCACAGGTTTTACAGTAAGCATGAAGCTCCTTTTTGTCGTGGTTTTCACATATTTTCAGAGCGAATTGAGCCTTGTATAGACTAGTAGCCATTTTGTTTGTTGTTACTAGGTTGAGTTTAAAGTACTGGTTATGACGTATATATTTATTTTGAGATAGTGCGTATCGTAGCTTTGTAAAGTTTGATATGAACAGATCGTCGGATTTCAAATATGATTCTTAGGAACGGTCCATTTTATATGGGGGTCCCTTACAAGTGATGTTGATAGTATGTCTTAATTTACAATAATGCACGGTCCATTTGATATTCCAGGGGGAGGGGGGGGGGGGGGGGGGGGGGCGGGGGGCTTGGGATTTTTGTC
The DNA here is from genome assembly GCA_033119305.1 of Pinctada imbricata. NCBI lineage: Eukaryota > Metazoa > Mollusca > Bivalvia > Pterioida > Pteriidae > Pinctada > Pinctada imbricata. Next base: position 43,759,772 of record VSWD01000014.1, read on the forward strand.
AGAGCAAGATTATTTTTTTCGCCCTGGACCGGAGCAAAATTATTTTTACTTGCAAAGTTGGAGCAAGAATTTTTTTTTTCGAACAAGTGATGTGCGATATAAGGTCATATATTAAGTATGTTTGTGTTTTATCAATAGAAATTCATTATTTTTACTCAAAACTCTAAAATGTTACTTATGACTTTCCCCAGGCACCTGGTCTCACTTCGGAATGTTGTTCATTCCGGGGTTCGCAACCGTTTCGATGGGAATTCTTACGATTTTACTTTGCCTTCTCGACTTTGAGACTGAATAACGGCTAGGTACTTCTTTGATGTTTATTTATATTTATACATAAATTCAATTCACTTCTAAACAGTCAGAGATAAGAAAATTTTACAGTATAATCCGCTGTGAACAAAATATAAGATACAAGTAAGAGGGTCTGAGGGAAGGGTCTTCCAGACAAATTTTCAAATTCAGAATATAGTTATTTGTGAAAAACTGAAGTTCTCCTTCAAAGCTTGTATATAAAAAAGTAGATTCTATGGTGATTTATGCATTTTATTAATAGTACATTACATTGATAATACACTAAGCCTTTCAGGAAGCACTTCTTTCCTTAACACGCATTCTTTTGATATTTTGAAATACGAAGTTTGCCATTAATGAAATAATGTCTTTGATAGAAAAGAATGGCGAGCGAAGAGAGCCAAAATGTTTTTATATGAATGGTAACCTGCGGCAAGCGAAGCGAGGCGGAAAAATTTTCAGGAATTTTAAGCGAAATTTTATGGTAATTCTTCAAATTCAGATTACTTGTAAGAGCAAGATTATTTTTTTCCTGACACACCGTGAGCTAATTTATTTTTTCCGTCAAAATTCAGAGCAAAATTATTTTTTTCGAAAAAAAAAACCCAAGCCCCCCCCCCCCCCCCCCAGAATATCATATGGACCGTGCCTTAGAGGCCGTAAACTTTTTCACATTTTCGATTTCTCCTCCGAAACCACTTAGAGGATTTTGATGAAACTTTGTATGCATGAGTACTAATTAAGGAAGCAACCACTTGATTTGTATGGGGCAGGAAGGCTTTTGCCAGCCGGAATTTTTTTCAGCCCTTTTAAGAGCCAGATTTTTTTTTTATTTTAGTTTCTGGAATGACATATGAGACCTATAATCTTTTCACGTAAGTGATAGTCAACGCAGATTATGGTGGCATACTTCTGTCCCCTACATGCGAGATATTTCAGTACAGATTATGTTAATATGCAAGATAATTATGTCGACATACAAGATAATTATGTCAACATGCAAGATAATTATGTCAACATGCAAGATAATTTTGTTGACATGCAAGATAATTTTGTTGACATGCAAGATAATTAAGATGCATGTTGACATAAATAAGTTGCATGTCGACGTAAATAAGTCGCATGTCAACATAAATAAGTTGCATGTTGACATATTTAACTTGAATGTTGATATAGTCTGAAGAAAAATACCTTGCAAGTAGGTGGCAGAAGTATGTCACTGGCTATATTGTGCTAATAACTTTTGAATTAGATTTCCTTCCTTTTAATAAAGTTTGTTTCATATTCATTTGTACTTAGTTTATGACACACAAAAAAGTGTTTAGCGGGCATGTGGAAAGATCGGAAGATGGGGGGGGGGGGCAATTTCATGATCCGGAAAAAATATCACGGTGTAAAGACGAATAATGACCCCCGTAGAAAAATGACCGAGGGTCATTATTCGTCGTAGAAAAATTGACCCCGGTCAATATTCCACGGGCAAGGGGGTCATTTCTTGCCTGTAGAATAAGTATCACCAACACCAAAAATTGCACACCCCTCATGAAAGATATTGACCCCCGTAGAATACCGCCCCCCCCCCCCCCTCTAGACATTTTTTTAACAATTATTGAAATTGACTATTCGACTAATATTTCAACGCTACAGACAGATAATACCTTTATGAAAGTCGGTATGTACTACGGTATAAGAAGAATCATTCGCTGACACTTTCTTTCGCGGATTTATAAAAGTAAACATTTTCGCATGGACAATAATCCGAAGATTTATATAAGGTTCCTTTCAGTTATGGCTTTGGTATTTACATTCACTGAGACACACTTTTGCGATAAGAGGCTTACTGCGAAAGCAGCGAAGGTTAATGCACATCGAATGATTCTGCGTATACAGTATCTTGAATTTTATCGAAACTTTACCAAAAAAATGATAAATTTCAAGTACTGACCTTGACCTAGACGAACTTAGAGGTATAATCTGTTCCCGCACATTTTTCCTTGGCCTTTTAGAGCCAGTTTTGATTAAGAATGATCTCATAGACACACAGACAGTCACAAATAGACGCAAAGACAGGCACATAAACAAAGTTACACAAAGACAAACAAACAGTCAAGAACATATAGATAAAAGTCTGACAATCACACAGCGTCAGACTGAAAAAACACAAGGACAAACAAAAAGACTGAAAAAATACAAAGACAAACAGATATAGACAGTCACAAAGACAGACAAAGATAGACACATACACACATACAGAGAATTTTACAGACAGACAGACAGACAATCAGACACAAACAGATGTGCTTTCTCGTAGACAGACATTGACATAGAAAAGAATAATACACATGGCTATGATTTTCAGTATCACCTCCATTTTCCACAGTATTTCAGAAAACTTTCCATTGACAGAAGAAAGACATAATAAGAGATAGACAGACATATAGACAGAAACAATACAGACTGACTCAAACATACACCTTTTCACATATACAGACACGCAAAAAGATAAATACATGCAGAAAAATACAGACAGAAAAACTTACAGGTACATGCACAGACAAACACACACAGAACGATATCCAGACAGTAAGGCAAGCAGACACAAAGAAAGATACACAGAGGAACTCACCTACAGACAAATAGACATTAATAGACGCAAAGATGGAAAGATACACCCAGACAGACAGACCGCATAGACAGACAAAGACTTACACACAGACAGACATGACAGACATAAATACAGTCAAACACATACAAAGTATTCAGGACTACTGGTTCACTCTCAAGACAGACAGACAGGCAGGCAGGCAGGCGGACGGAAAGAGGGAAAAAGGAGTACAGAAAGTAAATAAACACGCTCAGACAGATTAGAAAAGTTTTTTTTAATATTGATAGAAAGGAAGGAAGGAAAGGACAGACATAAAGACAGACACAGACAGATTGACAAATAGACTTACACACAGACAGATCTAGACACGACAGACATAATACAGTCAAACACAACAACGCACATATGCACTCTCAGACAGACAGATAGACGGACGGATAGAGATTCAGGGATACACATACGCTCAGACAGACAAGAACAGTTTTTTATTGATAGAAAGAAAGAAAGGAAAGGACAAACATAAAGACATGCACAGACAGGTAGACAAACAGACAGATATACAGACATGCAGATTATATAAGACAAACTGAGTGAGCATTTAGAGTTAGGTCTATTCATAACCAATCTAAAATCTCTATTGGATGCAAACAATGAAAAAGATAAACTACAAACCAGTAACGGTAAGGGGAAAATCTGCTATGGGGGAAAGACTATTACAAAGCAGTTTTTTTCCGGGGAGCCTACTATGGGGAAGAACTATTATATAACACCGACAGGACCAAATGATTATTTTTTCTTATCATTTTCTGAACTTCTTATGCATTTTAAATTATCTTACTGATTCTAATTTCATTTCTGATACATTTTTGAACTTCAACATTTTTTCAAAATAGCTTTTTTCCATACGTTTTCCCCTACGATAAGTTTGAAATACTTTTAGTGGTATTCTAGTAGAATTTTATAAATCAATGCTTATGTGTATGAATTTTCATGAAAAGTTAGAATTTTTGAATTAATTATAATTCTTTAATACTCTTTATAGCTGGAAATTGGAATCGAACTGGAGATTTTGAACCATGGTTAACCGAAATTTCGGGTACAACCCTAATGGCGAGATATGTAATCTTCGATTATCCTATTATTTAATAATGTCATCTGGCAGTGAGGAGGTTGTTTTACACTACAATTGTACGTTCTTCGAGAGCTCTGGTAATCGGAAAAGTGGGAGGGTTGTGCGCACGTAATCCAGGATAACCACACCTTCTGCTAGTTCCGTGGCAGATGGCCGTCCTAAGTCGGCACCGGTTGCCCATTGGTCTCGTTGGTTTATGAGTAGTCCTTTGTGTTTGATGTTTCTGTGTTGTACGTTGACGTTCCTTGTCCCTTATCGTCTCTTTCTGTGCTTGTCTGCTTTGTGTTTTTGCATTCGGTGTTTTTTGGGTTTTGTTGTGGGTGCTGCAACCTGGTGTTGTTTGATCCCCTCCTTTGTTTAATAAGGCTCATAATAAGCATTATATAAATTGCATTCGCTGTAAGATTTCCAGTGTTCTTAGGTGAGCGATGTGGCCCTTGGGCCTCTTGTTTTCATTTAGAAGTGTACACGCTGGGAATTCCCATAAAGCGACAGTGACTCTGTGACTTATACACTAAAATTTACCTGAGCGCCGTGACGATGGAAAGATGAGTAAATAATTATCTATACATATTAACACGCATATATCTGTACATAATTTAATTCATGTGTTCAATATCAAATTATAAATACTACGTGTAAGTTAAGAGGCAGGGCATTTAGGTTTCGAGCAGTAAATGCACTTTTTAGATTTCAAACACGTTCATGTATGTTATATTTACATTACAAGTAGATTCCCCATGTTAAACGCTCATTAGGTAACTAGAATTATATATTAATAACTTCGGTTGCTATCATGACGTCACGTAAAAGATTTGCATGTAGGGAGAATTTACCAACATTCAAATACATTTGACGCTAGAACAGACAAAATGCGCGAAGAGTATGCAAATAAAAATTACCGGTATTAAGAATAAATGTAAATATAAGTAATGACTGTCTTACTTTTGGTGTTCATGGGTGTATAATTCTGGTTGGACACGTGCAAATTTTCCGAGAATCGCTTCGCGATTCACGGAATTTGCACGTGACTTACCAGAATTATACACCCATGAACACCAAAAGTAAGACAGTCATTTCTTAAATAAAGCGATTTAGACTTGAAATGAAAGTCATATAGAGCGCTTTCGACTGATGATCAGTTAGAGACTTTGAAATGTAAAAGATGAAAATCAAAATCTTTGTTGAAAAAGAGGTTTATCGTTCAGCGAAATATTGTTTGTATGAGCTATGCTAAATGCATATCATTAGTGGAAATGAAATATTTGGTTCTAGAGAGATAAAAACATCATGAAATCATGTTGATATAGTAATTTAAACAAAACACATTTGTCCATAAGTCGATGCAATTTCACTTTTTGTATAATGTGTTGATTTTTTTATATAAGCTTTCATTTTAGTTGAAATCTCGGCTCTTAATGTGAAATGAGACAGGCGAACAGGCGCCAAAAATGGTTTTCGGACAATGATTCAAATATGAAAATTGCTAATGCAATGAAAATTCATTCACCTACTCACCATGAGTCAAGGATGACCCCTAGTGATTCTGGGGTCAAAAAGTCAAGGTCTTAGGACTTACAAATTTTTCGGATTATATTATATTATTGCACCAACGATATTGAAACGTGCCAGCGATGTTTTCCATGCGTCATTGATGACCTCTAGTGATTTTGGGTCAAAGGTTGAAGTCAATTTCATATGACTCTGATTATGGAACATGAGTTCCGGATTATATTTAAGCATGCATTTCACCTCTCATCATGAAACTTGCAAGAAACAATTTCATTGCGTCAAGGATGATACCTTTTGATCAAACGTCAAGGCCATAGGTCTTTGATATTTGAAATTGGTTTGCGGATCAATTTAGAACGTGTATTGCACCTATTTTTATGACATTTATCAAATATACTCCAGCGAGTGAAAAATGACACCTATTATTTCTGAGTTCTAAAGGTCAAAGGTTAAATTCAGAGGACTCTGATAATAGTTTCTAGATAATGTAAGAGCATTAACTGCACATATAATCATAAAAGTGAGGTTTATAAACACCGCCAATTGTGCCTCGTTCGAAATTCATGTGAAATTTATATAAGATTTACATCATATGATATTAACATGAAAAGAGCAAGAACATGAAATTAACAAGTTTTTAAAATGAAATTTATGTGAGGTTCCTGATATGAATTTCAAGTAAATTAAATTTCGCATGAATGTCACAGAGAAAAATTCATGTGAAGTATTTTTATATGAAATTCATGTGAAATATTTTTCACATCAATCTTAGGTGAAATTTTATTATACAATGTATATAAATTTCATATAAAGTTTCATGCGAAATACATGATACTCATTTCATGTAAATTTTATGTGAGGCACAATTGGCTGTGTATATCTAATGGTTTTGGAATGAAAAGGGCAAAGGTCAAGGTCGACGCCACCATAGAATTTTTAATTTTTACCTCCTTTTGAAAAAAATACTTTAGGCACGGCCCATTTGATATTCTTGTGAGGGTGGAGGGGGGCTTGGTTTTTTATTTAATTCTACATTTAAAAATTTGTCGGTGGACCTTCCCCTCAGGCCCTCCTATATATATGTTCCTTACATAAGTTTTGTTTATTGGAAATTATATTGTAAAAATCTTTTGTGATTGAATACTAAATTACTTGCACAGAAATAAAAGTAATATTTAGAGTTTTGAGTGAAAATATAAAGAATTTCTATTGATAAAACACCAAAAATTCTTAATATGCACATCATTTTGTTAACAAAAAATTTCCCTGTTCCAACTTTGCAAGAAAAAGTTAATTTTGCCCTTGTCCGGGGCGAAAAAATAATCTTGCTCCGGCAAAAAACCCAAGCCCACCCCCCCCCTCCCCCCCCCCCCATATCAATTGGACCGTGCCTTAAACTTGAATGGTCGTCTTTGGTCCAAATTTCACAACCTTCATCTTGAAATTAATCAAGACTAAATGAAGAATGATGTAAATTGTTTGATAGTCAAACTTTCGGGAAAATTCATTCAAGACAAGCTTCCTATATTTGAAGTCTATGTCTTTATGTACGCCTAGATGTAATTATGTGCATTCTATTAGTATTAGTGTCCGAAATTCTTATTTGCAGCAATTTAGCATCTATAGTCCAAATGCATGCGAGGGAAATTCTGAGAAAAGAATGGTTTACACGAACAAATGCATGAAGTTATTTTTCTTTTTAATTATTTTAACGTTTGACGAAATATACTTCATCACGTCAAAACATTTCCTCAGCACCTCACTCTGGACAAAAGTATGACTATTCATAAATTTCAGTTGGCTTTTAAATTGTTCAAGCACCACTGTCATGACTGACGCTTTCATTTTTTTTCCATTGATAGATTTATTTTAAAAGAAGCTTAAGCCCAATTTTTGGTATCCTTCTTGTATTTCATATATGAACTGTCTAAATGGAACTTTTCCTTTTATATTGATACAAAAAAACTTATTCATTACAATAAATAGGGACCTTTCCTTGTTAAGAAAATGACGAATTATTACATTTTTATTCCAGTCATTAAAGTGTTTTGATCAATTAATCCTTACGATGATTAAATAATCTCAAGTAAGGTATTGTGTGAAGTATCAACAAGTGTGGCTAATAATAATTGATTCAATTACGACAGCTTATTTCTTCAAACCCAAGAAAAATGAAAATTTTCTTCTCAGATCGTTGAGAAAATTAGCATATCGAATGACTAAAGCGCTTTATCGAACCAAGGCGCTTTATGTGAATTCCCAGCGTGGTGTAAATTGGGACAAAACTGCACTTCCTGTCTTATTAATTTCATCTTAAAAACTTCACCGGGTACAACGCAGCGTTACGGGGGCTTGTTGTGCTGCGACCCGGGGGCTTGTGCTGAGGCGATGAAAAACAGACCGAGCTGTGCATCAGCTTCTAAAACTCCAGAAGTAAGTTACCTAGGCTCCTAAAACTGATCCTACGGAACTCAGCAAATATCAAGGAATGTTCCCATGTGCTTAGTTTCGTTTCACAGTCGTTTGTTCTCTCAAACACTTCAACACTATTTCGCGAGTTGGACGATCTAAATAGGGAAATAATTTCAATAGGGCATTACTAGTTTGAATGCTTTCAGGTGGTAATACAGCGTAATAAATGAAATATTCCACAATTTCTGATGTTCTGTTTAGGGGCTTGTTTCCATGTTGTGTATGGGTGTATGTTCATACTATATTTTGGTTGATATTTAAGGTTTTATTCCAATTTAGCACAAGATACATGTATGGTTTTCCAAGATATGCTGCATTCAATATCCCGTCAACATTATTTATGGAATTACTTTAATGAAGTACAAGTACCAAAGATGGGTCAGGGTGATGGGAAACCTTTTGGTCATAAGGAACAATATAGTGATCGTACAAACGGTTCAGGAGATATAGCCCGGACGCGATGTGTGACAGACGGACAGACGGACGCGAAGGCAAAATCAATATGTCTCCTCCCTGATGGGGGGAGACATAATTAATGAGTTTGCACAATATAGACAGGGAATTTTTTAAACTTTCGAGATCCGTGTTTAATTACTTTCACTGACTTCTTTACTGTGATTGACCGGTGGGCGAAAGCGAACCAGCTAAATTTTTGCCACATTCGGAGTCAAGTTGTAAGCTGAGTGTTGATACTTATTAATTAGTCCACTTCCTTATATATTTGATAGGGGGGGGGGGTGCGAGTTATGTTATTTCGTAGCTAGGGGGAAATTGCAATATTTGATATTGATAAGATTGTAAACTGGCAAGCTGTAGTGAGCCAGGGATTTTGTTTAAATCAAAAATTAGAAAAAAAAAAACCATTCAGATTTCTCAGAATGAATGGTTTAGTCTAGAAATTCATACTATTTTATCTCCTCGTAAATTGATAGCGAAAATGGAAAGGACTCTAGATCCGCCTACGGTTATCATGTATAAAGTTCGTTTGGAATGACATCATTCAATATCTTACTTCGAATCATAAAAAAATGGTTCCGGAAAGTCTCAAAATACATTTGAAACGTTTGAAACAATCGCACGTATACCAATTAATAAACATTATCAGTATAGACTATAAAGACTAATCCATTTTTATGTGTTTATCATGTCTGAGAGCGTGTACATGTACATATATCATATACAATGTTTTCTGATCCATTTCCATTAATATAATTGTGTGTCATCAAATATATACGTTATCCATCTTCATCTTTGGTACTTCTACTTCATTTAAGTAATTCCATAAATAATGTTGACGGGATTTGAATGCAGCATATCTAATTAGGAAAATGTTTATTGTGCTAAATTGAAATATAACATTAAATATCAACCGAAATATAGTATGGACTGCGACAGAACATACACCCATACACAACATGAAAACAAGCCCCCATACACAGCATCAGAAAATGTAGAATATTTCATATATTACGATGTATTACCACCTGAAAGCATTCAAACTAGAAATATATTACCATTTTCCATGTCTCCAGGTATGAACGTATGCGTAAAATCCTATTATAAGACAGTAATGTCCTATTGAAATTATTTCTATATTTGGATCGTCCAACTCGCGAAATAGTGTTGAAGTGTTTGAGAGAACAAACGACTGTGAAAAGAAATCAAGCACATTGGAACATTCCTTGATATCTGCAGAGTTCCGTAGGATAAGTTTTAGGAGCCTAGGTAACTTACTTCTGGGGTTATAGAAGCTGATGCACAGCTCGGTCTGTTTTTCATCGCCTCGGCATAAGCCCCCGGGTCGCAGCACAACAAGCCCCCGTAATGCTTCGTTGTACCCGGTGAACTTGTATATAAAATGTGCAAAAGATTTGCTACATCCACGACTCGGCAAGCCTCGTCGTGGATTGCAAATCTTTTACACTCGGATGAGATTCCCCGGTCTCAGTCGAAAAGTCGTGATAGATTCTATTAACGGGATATCACACGCGTTTCAGTAGCCTCCCTTAGTCGAGAATTTTTAAGAAATCTTCACGCTGAAGATTTCCGATTTTCGTAACTTGAAATGCCTTGATGTTCTGGCTTTGTAATAATCGCACATTCGGCAAGTCGATCCAATAACTCAGTGGTAGAACTCTTGCCTACCATGCGGAAAGTCCGTGTTCGAGCCTGAGCGCAGAGGTTATAATCAGATTGCTATTCGTATGTAATGTACAAATGGTTTTTTTCTTTGCAAAGTAATGGTAAGCCTACAGTGATCAACAATAGTCAAAGTTTTACTGAAATTGACTTATTTGAAAATTTTGTTAATTACTTTTTACCTACATACATATGTCGTATCTATTCAGAAATAAGTCGGGTGTCAGTAAAGTGTTTGAATGTAGAGAAACTTGTAATATAGTTACCCATATGGTAATATCATTACACATGTGCACATACTGTCGTATTATCACACAAAATCTGTATCGGCTCTTTTTATTTACATATTGAAATCTCTGTGAGTGAAGGAACACTGCTGTGATATTTCAGAAAAGTTGGTTATATAAATTCGGATGCTTTTGTCACATAGTAAAGAAAGATAACTCGAATTGCACTTTGAATTTTTTACATGATAATTTACACATTCAATCAGATTTCGCAACATATGACGTGGTCATAGAATGATATCTTTCTATAAGAATTTGCACAATATGATGAGGAAATCATATGTGAAGTTTCATTTGAAAATCTTGAGCTGAAAAAAAAATATAGCCAAAATATGAGCATTTCCATTACAATCAATGGATGGCTAGAAAGTCTGATCAGTTTCAAAATCTCAAAATTTCGGATGTTGACCTCCTGATATTGTCCCTTACATCTGAATTACATTAGGAAATCAGAATTATGCTTTTTCCTGAAAATAAGTGTTGTATAACATGAAACGTGTGATATCACCTTAATACTCTATAATGATATTTATTATAGTATATAATATACTGATTATCTAATTATCTTTAAGACTTTGTGGAAGCTTCTATGATGTACAAGTCTTGATATTTAAAATATGAACGTTGTAATTTAAGAAATTATGTTTTGATCAAAAAGATCTTGGCAAGAAAAGCTAGCCAATAAATTTTTTTTAGGAATATTAAGCTCAATGTGTTGCAATTCATATACATGGACTTCTGAGATCATTTCTTTCTGTCACTTTTTTTTTCGCACCCCCCCTCCCCACCCACCAAATACCATATGGAGTCCTATAGTTTTAAGCAGTCCTAACGTCACCATCATCGGAACCGACAGCCCATTCTCTACTGTGCTACGTACGTACGTCCCATTCTCTACTGTGCTACATACGTACGTGTACGTACTGTCGTACTCGCAATGATATACTAGTATATGACCCTCTCGCGCGCGAGATATATACATTATCTTCTTATATAATTTAGTTAGAATCCGGGATAACAGAACTTCACAGAAACTCACATTTTTCTGCATATATTTTTAAAGAAAATATCCATACCAAATCCAAAATACAAAAAAAAACCAGAAGTCTCTGACGAGACTGTAGCTCTCTGGTTGTTTTTTTTTTCTAAAACATCAATTTCCTTTCTTTTTTTTTAAACCAAGACCATAGGGAGCAGGTGCTCTTACAAATTATAAGTAGCATGATAAAACAACATATCCATTAGACTGCAACTATAATAGCACCCATATAATTCATAATATCCGAGAAAAAGTATTTCAAAAAAGAATGCCACACCCATTTTCCAAGATCCTAGGGGCCAAGGGCTGCTAGCTCAAATGAAGTATAAATGACACATCAAGACTACAGATCCATACTATTGGATAAAGAGTTACATGTAACTCCCCATCATGAATAGCTTTAAACGAGTACAGAGCACAACATTATAGGAAAAAATTACCACATCCATTTTCAAAGACCCTGGGGGTATAGGGTTAAAACAAAATATCAGGTGCACAACTAAATCACAGACCCATCATATTGCAATAAGAATTTAGTCTCCATCATTTGTAGTGTCAGAGGATTTGTGAACACAAGATTACATAGAGTTATATAGGAGAAAATGACCACACCCATTTCTATGGCCCTGGAGGTCAGGGCCTCAAGCAAAATATCAAGTGCACAACCAAACCACAGACCCATCACATTGCAAAAAGAATTAAGTCTCCCTCATTTATAGTGTAAGAGGAGTTGAGAGCACAAGATTACATAGTTATATAGGAGAAAATGACCACACCCATTTCTAAGACCCATGGGGTCAGGGGCTCAAACAAAATATCAGGTGAACAACTAGATCACAGACCAATCAAATTGCAAAAAGAATTAAGTCTCCATCATTTATAGTGTCAGAGGATTTGCGAGCACAAGATTACATAGTTATACAAGAGGCCCAGGGGCCACATCGCTCACCTGAGAACACTGGGTAATGGGTATGTTGAGAGAAGACAATATGTATTAAAAGTTGTCATTTATGAAAACAGGTTAACACAAAACATAAAATAACATATAATTAAACAAAGCACACAAGACTGAACAAAACAATAGTTAGTAATATGACATAAAAAATGCATGCACATAAATTAAGGCAGCATGAGAGAAGAGAATAAGAAAAATATCAGTTTTTGCATAAAAGTAATTAAGGCCATAAAGACGTCAAAATTAGTGATTGGATTTAAACAAAATGAACAAACTTGAATCATACATCCTACTAGATCACTCAGATACAATTAGTTTTTCAATCCTTGAAGTGGTTCTGGAGAAGATTTTTAAAGACGGGTACCCTCCTAGACCTATATGACCCTGCCCTGGATCCACCCCTAAAGGGATCAAGCCTAAATGAGCAAACTTTGTAGAAGACCTTAAGTACTTCATGACAACAAAGTTTCATCAAAATCCTCCAAGCGGTTTCAGAGGAGAAGATGAAAATGTGAAAAGTTAACGGACGGACGGACGGACGACGGACGCCGGACAATCCGGTATGACAATAGCTCCCTTTGAGCCTTTGGCTCAAGCTAAAAAGACAATATTTTGTCCGGTTCCTATCTTCTAATTGAAAAAAAAATTGACAACAGATGTAATTATAGAAATTTTGAAAAAAGACAAGAAAGGTAAAGTGGTGGCAAAGAATGGCAAGAACACTTCAGGTCCTATGGACCACTTTGTGAGAGCAGCCAAAGAACAACTGGATGCCACACCGGTAAGACAGAGAGATAGAAGTTTGTCCAAGAATCGTACGCCTCCCTCTCCGGAGAAAGGGAAAGATAGAAAGAAAAAGAAAGATGGTTAGGTAAAAAATGAGGGACCTGAACTTTCTAACCCTTAATTGTCAAGGATTGAGGGATAAGAACAAACGTGCACGAACAATAGAATATCTTAAAAAACAAAAGATCGGAATTGCGCTCTTGCAAGAGACGCATTTCACATGTGATATAGAGAATCAAATTTATAATGAAATTTCAAATTCATATGTAGCATACCATGCTTTTGGAAAATCTAATAGCAAGGGAGTATCAATTTTGATTTCGAAAAATATTGATTACAATTTCATTGATTCAAAATTTGACACAGAAGGGAGATATGTTATTTTGAATTTGGAAATTGATGATAGCTTTTACACAATATGTAATTTATACGCACCAAATGACGACAAAGGAAGAAGTATATTTTTCAAAAAATTGACAAGGGAGGTAAGCGAGTTTAAACATGGACCCGTCATTGTTGGTGGTGACTTTAATGAAGTTCTAGAAAAGAATGATAGAATAAGTAGAAACGCGAATGTTAGAATAAGAAGGAGCGTAGGTCTAACTAAATTCATAAAAACCTTGAAATTGATAGACGTATGGAAAGTCTTTAATAGAGTAAAACGACAGTTTACTTGGCGTAGGAAAAATCACAGTGAAGCAAGCAGGATAGACTTCATCATGGTAAGTGAAGAAGTATCAAATATGAAATGTTCTAATATTAGACCCGCGCAGATAAAATATACGGATCATATGGCAGTGTTTTTTAAACTTAACTTGGTAACTGACACAAAAGGTAAGGGGATATGGAAATTAAACAATAGTATATTGAACGATGAAAACTATATAAATATGATTGAAGATGTTATTCAAAATTTGGAAGTACAAAACAGATCTATGAACTTGAATCATTCAAAATTTTGGGATTACTGTAAGGTTTATATTAGAGACAAAACGATTGCATATTGCAGAAATAAATCGAATAAGACTAGAAATGAAACAGAGCAATTAGAAAAGGAACTTTCAGATTTAAAATGTAACTCCCCTGAAAGTGGAAGAATTAAGGAAATTGAAAATAGATTGAATATTTTTTATGATGATAAAGCTAAAGGAGCACAAGTAAGAGCTAGGGTAAAATGGATTGAAGAAGGCGAAAGGAACACAAAATTCTTTTTAGGACTAGAAAAACAAAGACAATCACAGAAAGTTATCACTCAGTTAAAAACAGAAAATGACTGCACAGTTACACAATCTGAAGAGATTTTATCAGTGATAGAAAAATACTATACTGCTTTATACCAATCAGAAAACATAGATTCAAAAACAATAGAAGAATATCTAAATGATTGTACAGAGGAATCAAAATTAAATCAAGATGATATGTTACAATGCGAAGGGGAATTAACTTTAGAAGAGTGTGAATATGCTGTTAAAAATATGAAATCAAATAAAAGCCCAGGAAGTGACGGGCTAACCGCTGAATTCTACAAAACTTTTTGGAGCAAAATAAAACATCTTGTGGTGCACTCTTTAAATAATGCATATCAGAATGGAGAACTGAGTGACTCTCAAAAACTTGGTATTGTTTCATTAATTTTTAAAAAAGGGGATCCGAAAAGTTTGAACAATTGGAGACCTATTACTCTTTTGAACATTGATTATAAAATTGCAGCTCATGTTTTGGCAAACAGACTTAAATCTGTAATACATAAAATAATTGATACTGACCAGAATGGGTACATTAGAAACAGATTTATTGGTTTTAATATAAGGCAAATTCAGGACATAATTGACTTTTCGGAAAAATTCAACATTGATTCATGCATGTTATTTTTAGATTTTAAAAAGGCATTTGATACTATTGAGTGGGATTTCATGATTAAAACATTACATAAATTTGGCTTCGGTAAATCATTCATTTCATGGGTGGAGACAATGTATAGGAACATAAAAGGTAGTGTGAAGAATAATAATTGGTTGACACCTAGCTATAGTATTTCAAGGGGCATCAGACAAGGGTGCCCTCTCTCATGTCTAATATTTGTTATTTCAGTGGAGATCTTAGCTTGTAAAATAAGAACAGATATAGATTTGAAAGGAATTGGAATTAAAAAGAATCATATTAAGCTTACACAACTTGCCGATGATATGACTTTATTCTTAAAATTTTCAGATATCAAAAGAGCCCTGAAAATAGTTGAAGAGTTTGGTAGTGTATCTGGTTTAAAACTAAATAAATCTAAAACAGAAGGCATATTTCTTGGAAGGAATAAAAACAGGGATAAGTATTATGAAGGTATTTCTTGGGTTGAATGTGTAAAATCACTTGGAATCTTCTTCGGAACAAATAAAAAGGTATGTCAGAACTTAAATCGGGAAGACAAAATTACAGCAATAGATAAACTAATGAAGAATTGGAAGAAAAGAAAGATTACAACACTTGGAAAATCAGTTGTTATAAATACGTTCATATTATCTAAAATAACTTTTTTAGCTAGCGTTTACGTGATAACAAAAGAACAAATAAAACAATTAGAAAAAATCATTTACGAATTCATTTGGGATAGTCCAAAAGAAAAAGTTAAAAGAAATGTTATGATTGGAGATTTTACGAAAGGAGGTCTTAGAATAAGAGATATTGAGTCGCATATCTTATGTTTGAGATTATCTTGGCTGAAAAGACTGCATAGTAATGTCAGTGCAAATTGGAAAGTAATACCATTGCATTATTTCAACAAAATTGGATCAAATCTTCTGTTGTTCAAAATGAATAATGATGATAGTAAATATATTCCAAATTTTGAAGAAATACCATTATTTTACAGGCTATTATTAGAAGCATGGTTCAAAATAAAGGGATTTAAATCAAAATTTTCTGATACACATGAGATAAAACAAGAAATCATTTGGGGTAATAAAAATATCAGTTACAACGGAAAAGCATTATTCTTCGAAAATTGGATGAAATCTGGTTTCATTTATGTTAATGACATCATAGGAGAAAATGGAATGATTGATGAAAAATTTATATCTGAGAACTTGAAAGATAAAAGAAACTGGATATCAGAATTACTTTTGCTGAAGAAGTCATTTCCAAAAGAATGGTTAGAGAAAATCAAAATGCACAATACCAATGTTAAAATTAACATTACAGATTTGCAACTTGTGAATCTTAAAACAAGCAGAACTAAGAAGTTCATCAACTTCAGTAATAAAGAGCTGTATAATCTATTGCTAGATAAGAAATTTTGCTACAGTTACTGTTTGGATAGCTGGAAAAGAAAATTTGATGATATAAACAATATAACATCATTAACAAAAGCTTTGTTTTCTTTTGTTTTTTATATTCTTTTAGAAAATGATGAAAAAATATTTAGGTGGAAGTAATACCATAAAATTATCCCAAATCAAATATTACTAAAACGTTGGAAAATACTGAATGAAGATAAATGTTTTGTATGTGATAAACAAGACGATTACGAACATTATTTCATAACTTGCAAATCTTTAGATATTTTATGGTTAACAATAACTAACATACTAACAGATTTGAATTTTAAAACAAATTTACGAAAACTTAAGTACATTGTCTTTGGATACAAAATCTCACATGAAGAATACAATGATATTAATGTTGTAATTTCTATTATTGGATTTACCATTTATAAATACTTCCATTTAAGTAATCAAAGGCGAGATTTTATCAATATAAAATTACTCCTTAAAAATGAAATACGTAAAAAACTTCAGTTGACTGGATATCAAAAATATAAGATTCTTAAAGATATATATGAAAAGTTGTGAACAAAATATTATAAAAGCACTTGCACCCACTTTTACTAACTGAAAATATAATCATACTTTTATGCTATATGTTATCGATGATTATGAATATGTGAAAATGAAAGTATTATTTGTTATCTAATTAATACTCAATGGAAATAAAATAAATTAAATGAAATAAAATGAAAGGTGCTGTGATGATACTGGCTCAAAAGATGATATGGTTAATTGACACTTAGAGGTAGATAGAATTTCACTAAATACACGACACGACTAAAAAAAACTAACCGATAACTAACTTCTACTAGACTACTAATACGAAAATTATGTTATATGATAAGAAGCCTTTTTAGCATCATACTGCTACATTATATTTCAGTAGAAACGCAATTATATCAAAACTGATGATATATAGCGTGAGCCTTATTCTGAGCACCCCAAAAAAAAAAAAGAAAAAAAAAAAAGAAATTTTGACACCCCCCCTCTTTTTATAATCTTTGCAATAAAAGAATTATTATAAATTCAAATTGTACATGTTGTAAATCAAAAATGCTATCACACAAACATTTATTAATTTAATTTTACCTAGAATATAGCTTTTAATGTATCAATATGAACCCAAGGGGAATTAATATGGAGATAATGCCAAACTTCATAAAAAATGCCGAAGTCAAAAAATGGCCAAATTGGCATTAAAATTATTCAGAAAAGTTAAAAATTGCATTCAAAGCTTAAAAAGTGGAGGAAAAATGAAAAATAAAGAAAAAAAAATTTTATGCCCCAGTTGGGATTTGAACTCGCTACCTTGGGACTCATTGACACACTGAAAACATACCTATTTAAAGTAATAAAAAATCACTAAAAATCTAAAAGTCAAGATATTGAAAAAAAATTCATCACTGTTACATTCCTTATAATAATTCCGATAAATGTTAGAACAATCATTCATGGGAAGAACCATAAAATGCCAAAAATGATGAAAATGACCACCCCCCCCCCCCCCTTCCTTTTTTACAGTGTTAAAAAAATCATTGAAAATTCAAATATAAACTTTTCAGCAAAATTCTTTCACTAAAGCATTCCTCTGCTTAAAAATGGCTAAATTAAACTAAGCTGGAGCAGAATTTTTCAGTAAGAAAGAAAATATTAAGAGAAATATCAAATTTTGCATTAAAAATACAATGTCGAAAAAGACGTCAAAAACGTGTCAAAAATTAGTTATCGGATTTTAACGAAATGAACACACTTGAATCATACATCCTTCTAGATCACATAGATACAATTAGTTTTTCAATCCATTCAGTGGAACTGCAGAAGAAGATTTTTGAAGAGGGGTACCCTCCGGGGCCTATTTGACCCCGCCCTGGATCCACCCCTGAAGTGATCGAGCCGAAATGAACAGACTTGGTAGAGGACCTTTAGTACTTCATGCATACCAAGTTTCATCATAATCCTCCAAGCGGTTTCAGAGGAGAAGATGAAAA
Organism: Pinctada imbricata; assembly: GCA_033119305.1. Classification (NCBI taxonomy): domain Eukaryota; kingdom Metazoa; phylum Mollusca; class Bivalvia; order Pterioida; family Pteriidae; genus Pinctada; species Pinctada imbricata. The sequence goes on from VSWD01000014.1 coordinate 43,778,295, forward strand.
TGTGAAAAGTTAACGGACGGATGGACGGATGGACGGACGACGAACGCCGGACAATCCGGTATGACAATAGCTCACTTTGAGCCTTTGGCTCAGGTGAGCTAATAAGAGAAAATGACCACACCCATTTCTAAGACCCTGGGGGTCAGGGGCTCAAACAAAATATCAGGTCGCAACAAGACCACAGACCCATCAAATTGTATAAAGAATTAAGTCTCCATCATTTATAGTGTCAGAGGAGTTGAGAGCACAAGATTACATAGCGTTATATAGGAGAAAATGACAACACCCATTTATAAGACCCTGGGGGTCAGGGGCTCAAACAAAATTTCAGGTGAACAACTAGATCACAGATCCATCAAATTGCAAAAAGAATTAAGTCTCCATCATTTATAGTGTCAGAGGAGTTGCGAGCACAAGATTACATAGAGTTATATAGGAGTAAATGACCGCACCCATTTCTATGGCCCTGGAGGTCAGGGCCTCAAACAAAATATCAAGTGCACAACCAAACCACAGACCCATCACATTGCAAAAAGAATTAAGTCTCCCTCATTTATAGTGTAAGAGGAGTTGAGAGCACAAGATTACATAGAGTTATATAGGAGAAAATGACCGCACCCATTTCTAAGACCCATGGGGTCAGGGGCTCAAACAAAATATCAGGTGAACAACAAGACCACAGACCCATCATATTGCAATAAGAATTAAGTCTCCATCATTTATAGTGTCAGAGGAGTTGAGAGCACAATATTACATAGCGTTATATAGGAGAAAATGACCACGGCCATTTCTTAGACCCTGGAGGTCAGGGGCTCAAACAAATATGAGGTGCACAATAAGACCACAGACCCATCATATTGCAATAAGAATTAAGTCTCCATCATTTATAGTGTCAGAGGAGTTGCGAGCACAAGATTATATAGAGTTATATAGGAGAAAATGACCACACCCATTTCTGAGACCCAGGGGGTCAGGTGCTCAAACAAAATATCAGGTGCACAACAAGACCACAGACTCATTATATTGCAAAAAGAATTATGTCTCTATCATTTATAGTGTCAGAACAGTTGTCCGGACAAGATTACATAGAATTTAATGACCACGCCCATTTTCTTACACCCTGGGGGTCAGGGACTGAAACTAAATGTCAGGTGCACAACTAGACTATGGACCAAGTAAAATGCAAAAAGAATTAACTTTCTATCTCGAACAGTGTCAGAACAGTTGTCCGGACAAGAATTGTTTACGGACAGACGGACAGACGGACAGACAGACGGACAGATGCCTGACAAAGGGTGATCGCATAAGCTCGACTGGTCTGAGACCAGAAGAGCTAAAAAGCAGATTTAAGTTGATAATAAGAATGGATGCTTCTATCGTTTCTTGAAAATTGTATATTGTGTAGTGTGCCTAACTGTCGGAACATAGATCTATAATGCCTGACCTACATTATTTAAGACAATGTTCCTGATCTGTTTGGCAGTCGACAGTAAAATATATACTAGTATACCAATTTTGTCAGATTAAATTTACAGATAGGATGCATGATATCAATTCTCAATAACAATCCATACAGATTACTCTGTCTTTTGTTCAAGAAAGTGTAATTTTGGGGAGTAATGCGTAATATATACCACTCGATGTAAATTTGTGAAAAAAATCTCTTTTCCCCTCTTCAACATTGTTAAAATAATTAATTATTTACAACATGGAAGAGACACGTTCAAACACCGCTCAAATAATGAAGAGTTTATGTTATTGAGTCCATTACTGTACTAAGAAATTCAAAAATGACATTTTTCTTGAAAAGTATGTTTTAAGCGTATCTTTGGTTGCAAAAGCATAATTAAGGGTAAAAAATTGTAATAAAACACCGCTAAAGACGGTATGGCCGGATTGCAAAGTAAGTTTTTGTCACCAACTGAGTCAAGGTCAATAGGTCAAATAATACAGCATAAATTGAAAGGTTTTGTCAGAGGCAACCTACATGTATAAAATAAAGTTTCTACTGCATACAGTTCCATAGATTTTGCTTAAACCAGGAACTTTAACCAAAATCCTTAACTAGGTCAAATTCCAAGGTCAAGGTCACTAGGTCAAATGTTACGGCATAAATTGAAAGGTCTTGTCATGGGCGAGCTTCATTAATAATATAAAAGTTCTACTGCATACAGTTCCATAATTTTTGCTTAAACCAGGAACTTTAATCAAAATCTTTGAGTAGGTCAAAGTCGAAGGTCAAGGTCACTAGGTCAAATGTTACGGCATAAATTGAAAGGTCTTGTCATGGGCAAGCTTCATGTATAATATAAAGTTTCTACTGCATATAGTTACTTAAATTTGCCTCAACCAGAAACTTTAATCAAAATCTTTAACTAGGTCAAAGTCCAAGGTCAAGGTCACTAGGTCAAATGTTACGGCATAAATTGAAAGGTCTTGTCATCGGCAAGCTTCATGTATAATATAAAGTTTCTACTGCATATAGTTACTTAGATTTTGCCTCAACCAGAAACTTTAACCAAAATCTTTAACTAGGTCAAAGTCCAAGGTCAAGGTCACTAGGTCAAATGTTACGGCATAAATTGAAAGGTCTTGTCATGGGCAAGCTTCATGTATAATATAAAGTTTCTACTGCATATAGTTACTTAGATTTTGCCTCAACCAGAAACTTTAACCAAAATCTTTAACTAGGTCAAAGTCCAAGGTCAAGGTCACTAGGTCAAATGTTACGGCATAAATTGAAAGGTCTTGTCATGGGCATGCTTCATGTATAATATAAAGTTTCTACTGCATATAGTTCCTTAGATTTTGCTTCAACCAGAAACCTTAACCAAAATGTTGACGGCAGACGGACGGACAGACGGACAGACAAACAGACGGACATCGTCAATCTAAAGACCGGAATTGCTTTGCAATCCGGCCAAAAATTACACAAAAATAGTAAAAGTTGGCATATCCTGCAAATTTGATGGTAGCATGAATCAAATTGCATATCAATACCTGGTAAAGTTAAAGCCGTTTATTCGACAGACAGGCAGACACACAGAATGTGAACATAATAAACATATTTGTTGTTCTTGCATTGCAGGTGACAAACAATGTAAAGCATATGAGAAAAACATTCACTATTTATTTATTAAGAATGAGTGAATTTTATATTTCAAGTATACATATGCTACATTAACTGATAAATCTACAGGTCTAATGCTGTACATGTATTTTAAATTATAACTATCCGGATTATTTTAATTTCAAGATATACATGTATAACTAATAAATTATGACAAATGGATTTTTAAAACAAGTCCTCTGTGAGTTACAAGAAAATATAAGGCAATAGTATAAAGAAAATAATTTGTTATACGTCCATAAGAGGATGTTCAGAAAAAAAAGAACAAACATGTTATTGCTTTCCAGAAGAATGAGAAATTCTACTCAAATTTCATCATTTGAAGTATCAATTTCAAAATTCACCTGAATACATTTTACTTCTGAGAATTTTTTTATCATTATCTAGCTCACTTGAAAATTCTTTTCCATTTTTTTCTTCTCTCTAAATCCCTAATCAGAATTCTCTAATGACAATGTAGGTGTAGGTTTGTTTTCTTGTTTGACAGAGGGGTATCTTCCAACAAATGACTCAGGGACATAAAACAAAATATTTCATTACTATGGCCAAATGGTAATTTACAACAAATATGAGACAATTATAACAAGAGGCCCAGGGGCCACATCGCTCACCTGAGAACACTGGGTAATGGGTATGTTGAGAGAAGACAATATGTATTAAAAGTTGTCATTTATGAAAACAGGTTAACACAAGACATAATTAAACAAAGCACACAAGACTGAACAAAATAACAGTTAGTAATATGACATAAAAAATGCATGCACATAAATTAAGGCAGCATGAGAGAAGAGAATAAGAAAAATATCAGTTTTTGCATAAAAGTCATTAAGGCCATAAAGACGTCAAAATTAGTGATTGGATTTAAACAAAATGAACAAACTTGAATTATACATCCTTCTAGATCACTCAGATACAATTAGTTTTTCAATCCTTGAAGTGGTTCTGGAGAAGAAGATTTTTAAAGAGGGGTACCCTCTGGGACCAATTTGACCTCGCCCTGGATCCACCCCGGTAGGGATCCAATTGAAATGAACAAACTTGGTAGGGGACCTTTAGTACTTCATGCATACCAAGTTTAATAAAAATTCTCCGAGCAATTTCAGAGGAGAAGATGAAAATGTGAAAAGTTAACGGACGGACGACGGACACCGGACAATCCGGTATGACAATAGCTCCCTTTGAGCCTTTGGCTCAAGCTAAAAAGACAATATTTTGTCCGGTTCCTATCTTCTAATTGAAAAAAAAATTGACAACAGATGTTGTTATAGAAATTTTGACCCCCCCCCCTCTCTTTTTATAATCTTTGCAATAAAAGAATTAATTATTATAAATTCAAATTGTACATGTTGTAAATCAAAAATGCTATCACACAAACATTTATTAATTTAATTTTACCTAGAATATAGCTTTTAATATATCATTATGAACCCAAGGGGAATTAATATGGAGATAATGCCAAACTTCATAAAAAATGCCGAAGTCAAAAAAATGGCCAAATTGGCATCAAATTATTCAGAAAAGTTAAAAATTGCATTCAAAGCTTAAAAAGAGGAGGAAAAATGAAAAATAAAGAAAAAAAAATTTTATGCCCCAGTTGGGATTTGAACTCGCTACCTTGGGACTCATTGACACACTGAAAACATACCTATTTAAAGTAATAAAAAATCATTAAAAATCTAAAAGTCAAGATATTCAAAAAAAATTCATCACTGTTACATTCCTTATAATAATTCTGATAAATGTTAGAACAATTATTCATGGGAAGAACCATAAAATGCCAAAAATGATGAAAATGACCATCCCCCTTCCTTTTTTACAGTGTTAAAAAAATCATTGAAAATTCAAATATAAACTTTTCAGCAAAATTCTTTCACTAAAACATTCCTCTGCTTAAAAATGGCTAAATTAAACTAAACTGGAGCAGAATTTTCCAGTAAGAAAGAAAACTTTAAGAGAAATATCAATTTTTGCATTAAAAATACAATGTCGAAAAAGACGTCAAAAACGTGTCAAAAATTAGTTATCGGATTTTAACGAAATGAACAAACTTGAATCATACATCCTCTAGATCACATAGATACAATTAGTTTTTCAATCCATTCAGTGGAACTGGAGAAGAAGATTTTTGAAGAGGGGTACCCTCCGGGGCCTATTTGACCCCGCCCTGGATCCACCCCTGAAGGGATCGAGCCGAAATGAACAAACTTGGTAGAGGACCTTTAGTACTTCATGCATACCAAGTTTCATCAAAATCCTCCAAGCGGTTTCAGAGGAGAAGATGAAAATGTTTAAAGTTAACGGACGGACGGACGGACGGACGACGGACGGACGACGGATGGACGGACGGACGGACGACGGACGGACGACGGACGGACGGACGGACGGACGGACGGACGACGAACGACGGACAATCCGGTATGACAATAGCTCACTTTGAGCCTTTGGCTCAGGTGAGCTAAAAAGTACTGTTTTAGTAATCTTTCATGTACATTGTTACTGTAATTATTTTTCATCAAGTGATAATTCGAAAAGAAAACTACCACATACTATAATATACACGTATTTCTCAAATAAATATGATGAAATGTTTGTCAAACCAACAAATATACTAGAATTCCATATCCTTAAGGTATTCAATGGGTAATGAGAGGTAATTGGGGCACCAATTTATGGAATCTTGAGACTGAAAATCACAGCAAATTTATGATGTAATAAAACACTGCTAAGGACGGTATGGCCGGATGCAAAGTAAGTTTTTGTCACTAACTGGGTCAAGGTCAAAAGGTCAAATAATACAGCATAAATTGAAAGGTTTTGTCAGAGGCAACCTACATGTATAAAATAAAGTTTCTACTGCATACAGTTCCATAGATTTTGCTTAAACCAGGAACTTTAACCCAAAATCCTTAACTAGGTCAAAGTCCAAGGTCAAGGTCACTAGGTCAAATGTTACGGCATAAATTGAAAAGTCTTGTCATGGGCGAGCTTCATTAATAATATAAAGTTTCTACTGCATACAGTACCATAGATTTTGCTTAAACCAGGAACTTTAACCAAAATCTTTGAGTAGGTCAAAGTCGAAGGTCAAGGTCACTAGGTCAAATGTTACAGCATAAATTGAAAGGTCTTGTCATGGGCAAGCTTCATGTATAATATAAAGTTTCTACTGCATATAGTTACTTAGATTTTGCCTCAACCAGAAACTTTAACCAAAATCTTTAACTTGGTCAAAGTCCAAGGTCAAGGTCACTAGGTCAAATGTTACGGCATAAATTGAAAGGTCTTGTCATGGGCAAGCTTCATGTATAATATAAAGTTTCTACTGCATATTGTTCCTTAGATTTTGCCTCAACCAGAAACTTTAACCAAAATGCTGACGGCAGACGGACGGAGGGACGGAGAAACAGACGGACAGACGGACGGACGGACGGACATCGTCAATCTATAGACCGGAATTGCTTTGCAATCCGGCCAAAAATTAATTGAAAAATTTTGAACAATTCAGATATTGAAAAGCAGTTACTTTTAGAGTTATGAGCCCTTACAATTTACATTGACCTCTATGGGAAAAAGCTAAGTTTTCCTAAAGTTTTCAACAGAATGATAGGGCATCGAATATCAATTGGACAAAAATTTCTAAAACATATATTTCATCAAATTTAGCTGAAAAATCAAAAGTTCACCAACTACTTTTTCAGCAATTAATTTTTTTCTATATTTTTCAACAAGGGGAGATAAAATGTCCCTTTTCAAAATTTGTCTTTATGCGATATTTACTAGGCTCACACAAAAGTTGTTAAAATATCATATGACACAGAAAGATATTGAATGATGAATAAACTTAATTACAATGTTTTTGGCATAATTTCCTTAATTAGCCATTGAATACCTTAACAACTGGATTTGGAAGAAGCCTTATAATAAGTGCTCAAAAAGAACATATAAAGTCATTTTGCTGTACAAAAAATCAATTCAAAGATTCCAGCAGACGATAAAGTGGTTCTCTTGATAACTCAAATAGTAGTATAACTTGTGATATGTTCCACAGAAATCACCCTACAATAAAATGTTTTGCCTTCATTAATATTTGCATGATGGGAATCATATTCATTATAGTTGTTTGTTATACCCTTGTCAGTATCTCTATATAAAATCCCCATAGGAAAAATGACTATAAATTCGAATATTTGACCAAGCGGTCAATATTTACATCAATATTGGCCCTAGGGCAATATTTCAAAAAATATTGACCGATAAACGGTACATCGTTTGTGACGTCACGTCATTGATGACGCTATAAGCTCTACCTATTTTTACGCGCTCTTTTCTCTTATAGAAGAAAATGAACGTAAACATGCCGGGCTAATCGGTTTGTTGCTGCAGAATTGATGTAAGGTATAACAAAACAATTATTGACTGGGAATTCGGGCAATATATGATTTGTTGCCCTAGGGCAATATTTCAGAAAATATTGACCGATAAACGGTACATCGTTTGTGACGTCACGTCATTGATGACGCTATAAGCTCTACCTATTTTTACGCGCTCTTTTCTCTTATAGAAGAAAATGAACGTAAACATGCCGGGCTAATCGGTTTGTTGCTGCAGAATTGATGTAAGGTATAACAAAACAATTATTGACTGGGAATTCGGGCAATATATGATTTGTTGGACCTTCAGACAAAATATAGCCCTCGGCCTTCGGCCTCGGGCAATATTTTATCTTCAGGTCCAACAAATCATATATTGCCCTCATTCCAAGTCAATAATTGTATAATATTCATCGAATGCTCGAGCAGAATTTTAAAATTACACACGGTTCTCCGCTATTTTTTTAGGGCTCTCTGAATATACCACTATATATGACCAAAAGTCATTACCATGAAATGAATAGTAATAGAGATTTTTACCTAAAGTCTAGGCTGACAATTGACACTGGACGCCGACGATTTGGGGGAGTTCTCAAAATTCGAAAGCATTGTTGTGGATAGATCTTCAGGCTTAGGAAGTCTATAACGTAATGTCTTCTAAAAAAAACTGTCCCCCTCGCTCCCCCCATCGAGAATAGATAGTACATCTTTTATTGGCCGAAAATAAACATTATTTGTTATATCTTGTATACAGATTTTTTTTCCGAAATACAATCCGACAATCCCCTTCCAAACCTACGCACTATCTCATGAATTTGTGCTAAAAATTTGCTCACAGTTAATGACTTTATATAAAAAACAATTAAAAGATGTAAAGAGGAAATTCAATAATGTAAAATTTGAAAAAAAATTTAAAAACACCATTATCATGAGTGACTGGAAAATAATTGATTCGACTAGTCTTGGACTCTGGAAGTAAAATTCATATTAATTAGTGTCTGAACCCCCCCTTCCATTTATAAGTCGTCATCCAATCTAAAAAAACTTATTTTAGAGCAAACACTTGATAGCTGAAAATGTAGCTTAAGTATATTTTTTACGCATATTCCAGATTTACTTTTTTAGAGTAGTAATGATTTTATTTCACCAACTTCTAGAATCATTTGGCAATGGCATAGATCTTAGATAATTTTTATAAATAATGAACAATTGTAGATGTCGCCACAATCCGTTCGTATATTTATTTCATCTCGAGCGATTTAAAGTGGATAAACATCCTGAAACCCCCCCCCCCCCCGCCCCAATGGTTATTGTGAATGGAAATTGAGCACCAGTATAACAATTTCAATGAACTATCTATTTGAGAAAAGCGATTGTCAGGGTTATTTTTTTATCCTGTACATGCAACACTAACTTGGCAATCTTTAGAGAGGACATGCGTCACTACGCCCCTAAGCCCCCCCCCCCCCCCATCAACCTCTAAATTTGCCAATGTCTTAACTTCATCATCATACCAAAATATATATGTATAGATGTTCATATATCCTTGCCCTATGTGCCTCGTTGCCCTATGTGCCACAAGGCATAACAAGGACTAAGTAAGTGAAAAAGAGGAGAAAGGCGAGCACTAGCAGGTCATCGTTTCGAAATAAAAAGGGTGGATGGTGCTCAGCTCGCTCCTCATCTCAAAATTTTGAGTAACTGCATATCTATCACAAATATGTTCTCGAAATTCGATTCTAATTACAATAATTTTTATTTATATGAATGCCAAACAAAAGATAAATGTACATGTATAATACAGTATTATGTAACTCAGCAAATGCCGCTCCCCCTTTCTGACCCAATCCTGGGTTTCATTCAAAGTGTCTTAATTTGCTCCTCAATGCGGAGGGCAGTGGCGGATTTAAAGGGAGGGTAGGCCCCTTATAGGTAAAACGATAATTTTCAATCCAAAAAGAGTAAATATGAGTAAATAATATAAATTTCATGCACGAAAATGAGTCATGAAAAGGATAAAATGCTGGTCCCCCTACCAGGGCTCTGCCTTGGACCCGCTGAGGACCTAGGCGGTCCCCAGACCCATCGTCAATCCCCCCCTCCTCAACCAAACAGCTTGATCCGCCACTGGAGGAGATGGGAAGTGTTCAAGCCTGAAAAATATTCTACGCATAGATCTCAGCATGTTTGGCAAATTCCATGAGGTGGTAGTTACTGACTTGCCCGCCCCTTTAACCCCCCCCCCCCTCTTGATAATCGTCCAAACGCATTGTCTTCGTTTCTTGATATAAAGTTATATTCATTTTCGATTTCTTGTTTTGAAATCACCCCTACAGGTAAAGTCATCGTCCGATCTCAATCGGCAGCGTAGACTTTAGGTAAAAATCTCTAATGAAAGCAATATGATACATATACATGTATGTATTAAGTAAATGCAGGCAATATATAAGGCGACAAAAAATTAATTTAAAGTTTTACGGACTTTACTTTTTTCAAAATAGGAAAGGAGGTGGGAATAAAATCAGTAAAGAAATTTTAATTAACTGTTTTGCATGGATCACAGATCAGTCTCAATTCAGCTTTTTTAGCATATATACAAAGCCTTGCTCATAGAGGACGCAGTCCGCGCCGCAGGCGCGGACGTAGTCCTCATCAAGGTAACACGTGTATATATATAGGAAAAATCGTGTTTTTCAATTGAATTCTATGCTATACCTATAGGTTCCAAAACCGTGGTCAATGACGTCATTCTCCCCATTGCCCATTTGATCGGCGTGAAGCGCAAGCTTATTTTTTTGACAATGTCACTTGACGACAGAATGAAACCCATCGATGACCATGATTTCTCAATCTCCTTTGAATATTCTCCGTTTGGCTTACTTCTCCAGTGTCCCAATGTATGTTTTGTACTTTGCTTCACGTAATACTGACATTGCACCATCATTTCCAACATATATCATATTTAGTCCGAATATCCTCTTTGAAAATTACAATGTGACGTCAGCATGCGACGTCAGCATAAACTTTCTTTCGCGGACTTTTCTTTCATCGACAGCTCCCTCAGACAAATCCATGGATAAACTCATAATGCTGGGACGAAAATACAAACAAAAAAATTATCAGCGCTATCAGCGACTTACCGAACTTCATTCTGCTTTCGAGGATGATTTGCAGCCGATATTTTGATACATGTAGATCGAATAATGTGGTTTCTCTCCACATATATAAGATCTACATGTAGAATCTACAGGAAATCTATGCAGTGTAAATCCCAACACAAACTTCTAAATGTCTGCTGCCTATGATACTGTACACAACGCGTCACAACTTACGTCATCATTAACATTACTTAGTGCAAATAGGTAAACACAAACTGGGGCTCTGTTCAAAGCATAAATAAGGCTGGGTTTTTTTCCCCTTGGAGGTAAATCATAGGCTGATCCAGGGTTATTCAAAAAAGGAGGAGGGGTGAAGGCTTAAGATTTTTTTTAGAAAGAGGGGGGAGGGGTTGATTGTAATTATGGGGGAAGGGGGTGACAGAGGTGAACCCGTCCCAACCCCTTCCTCCCCTCTCCCACCTCCTAACATCTCCCGGCTCCCTTTCTCCTCTCCCCCTTCCTCCTCGCCTTTTATGGGGTTGGGGAACAAACAGGGGGTAACTCTCTCCGCCCCCTTATCTCCCCCTCCCATACCCCTCCCTCCCCTTCACGCCCCCCCCTCTCTCCTTCCTCCCGCCCCTTCCTCTCCTCGATCCCTTTCACCCTCTTTTATAGTAAAGGAATGAATTTTGTCTTCAGATATTAGGCCATCAAGGCAAAGCCTTTTTGTGCGAGCGGAGAGAAAATAAATATGATTAGAGGCCATCCCATAAAACGATATATTGCTTAAAACACTATAAGGCGGATTTCTTTCTTCTACATATTGAATGTTAATTTTTCCGGTGAAAGTAAGAGGGGTGCAGGGGGATGGGGGGTTATACATTTGTACATATTCCTGATACGACAACTTCATCACCCAATGAAATTTGAAAAATAAACATTTAAAGGTTTAATTGAATTGAATAGTCAAGATACATGTAAATCTTACAATATCTTGTAAATACTTCAGAAAAAAAGTAAAATTTCTTTTTAATTTTAATGGTTTGTGCCCACAATTTTCTTGCCCGAGTTCTCTTTTCCTTGGTTTTCGCCAAGGTCCAAGGACTTACAATATATACATAGATTAAGATTACATCACTTGATCTCTTCTCATCTGTCATTAAGCATTGCGATTTCATATTTACTGATTGCTTTGTGACATCAAACCGGCCGACATTGAGAATGATTTCCCCGCATTTACGAGTTATTTGCATGCTGTCGATTAAGAAATTTTCTATAAAAATATCCCCTCTCCTGTAGATGATTATGGATTTCAAGAAAAAAAAAAGTAAGACTGATAAAGTAAAAAAGATGCTGGAAAAAATAATAAGAACACATATTGTATGACATATTTTGTTTATTATTAACTTAGTAAAAATATCCAATGATGTATGGTGAAAAATCATTGAAATCATAATTCATCTGCGTCCTCACAATGGCTTTGCCATAATTCATATTAAGATTAACTGACAATAGACAAAATTGTACGTTTAATTCATTTTATTTTTTCCCAATTGTGGTAAAATAAGGGTTGGATGATCATTTTACTTTTTCTTATTGTAGTTAAATAAGGGTTGGATGATCATTCTATTTTTCTTCTAACTGTGGTAAAATAATGGACGGATGATCATTCTATTTTTCTTCTAATTGTGGTAAAATAAGGCTTGGATGATTTTTTTTCTAATTGTGGTAAAATAAGGGTAGGAGGATCCGTAGAACTATAAGAATTGAATTTCTGTCGCCTTATTCCCTAAACAATTCTGAAACAAAGGGGGTCTACCTTGGAGCACACCGATCTACATGTACAGTATATGTATCAAAGAAAGCCTTAGTCACATAAGACAGGAAATCTCTGAATACAGTTTGTTGCTTCAGCAGGTTTAACTGTACATGTAATCATGTTTGCTGTATAATATAGTATACAAATGGCTTCTCTAACACAAACAAATTAGATTTGGCAGAACTAGGACAAACATAATGATATTATTCAGTTCATATACATGTCCTTTTCTCTTCTAAAATTAGACATTACAAACCACATCAGTCAAAATCATTTTGCTTAAATCTGTTTTATCATTTTTATAAGAAAATGCATGGATTGTAAAGCAGTCATGACATAAAGGCTTCCTCAAAGAACATCAAAGCATGACGAGTAATTGACCTAGGATAATCTGCTGGGCAAATACTTGACAACAATCCAAGTAAAATAGGCATTCGGAAAAGTGACAATCAGTTATCTCTACTATATATCCATCTTATAAACAGACATTCTGCCATCTCTTTTAATCAATAAATACAAATTAATCAAAGATTTCCCTACATTTATAGGGAGTAAACCAGAATAATGGAAATATTGCATATTTCACATTTGTACTATTTTCAAACAGATGTCCTGCAAAACAGTTAGCATCTCATTAGATGCTTCAAAGGATTTTTTTCCTTCAACAATTTCTTCTACACATATTTCACTATTCTAAATTACATTTTCTATTTGAGACTCACCTATAAATCCAAAATGTACTTACTAGCAGATATTCAAATGTGACATAAACGTAACAAAAACAGAAATTTTAGAATAAATACACGTCATACCCAAATAACCACAATAATATAACACACATATCCTCTCATTATACATGTATAGAATTATTAAATTCTGATTTACAATTATTGAACAAATGAAAGCACTTGAGCTAGGACTATTCATCAAACTCGCACTTCCACTCTACATATTGGGCAAGTAGCGTTATTCTGAAAAACAAGAAAAAATTATTCTATATTATTCTGAAATATATGAATGATCATACCCATTTATCCATAATAACTTAAATTTGTACTTTTTATAATTTTTACAATAAATGCATGTGACCTTAAATTAGTACTTTCTATATACATGAAGATAAAGAAATCATAATTTATATACATGTACATACAGATTTTTTAAAATATTTCTTCCAGAGGTAATGGATGATAGGAATAAAAACAAAAAAACTCTCGAATACACAAATATTCGGCCCTATTTTCTGATTGTGTATTCAAGTGTTTGTGTTTTCATTTATATATTTATGTACTATAGCTGACTAATTTAGAAAACAAATTCCCTCATATGACTTGCGAAAGACTTTTTATATCACACCGCATATTTAAGGAATTGTTTGCTACAATGTTATCAGCAAATTTCTTTGAAGAGAGGTAATTGATTTTTTTGCCCTAATTTCACCCTAAAGAAAATTGGGTATTTATACATGTATTTAGCCTTTCTTTGATTTTACTATCAAACTTTATAGTAATGGAGAATGGGAGGTGAAGAATTAATATATTAAATCTCTGGAGGGACAGAGAAATCTGAATCCTTGTTGCCAATGACAACTGATCTCCATGACAACAGATGTATCCTACATGAAGTCTGCATGGACACTCCGATTGATATTTCAATTGCCCCCCCCCCCCCCCCCAAAAAAAACAAAAACATTGAGTAATATCCCATACATATCTATTGAGCCAATTTTGAAAATACAGTAAGTACAGGCAATTTGGGAGTTCTACATCAAATTGTCAATTCTGGATCAAACCTTAATTTTTCAATTATTAAAGATGGAAAATTTTTAAAAATTTCTACAAAGAAAACTATCAATATTGAATAAGATAATCAATAATTACATAAATTAATTTGCATTTCAAAATTAACCAGAAGTCTCTGACGGGACTGTAGCTCTCCTGGTTCTTTTGTTTTATTGACTCATTGACAAGTGAATAAGATACACATATATAAAAAACAATTTCCATTTTATTTTAAACCAAAGACCATAGCGAGCATGCGCTCAAATAAATTATAAGTAGCACAACCAAATAACAAATCCATTAGACTGCAACTAGAATATCACTCACATGATTTTTTATATCCGAGATAAAGGATTTCAAAAAATAATGCCATACCAATTTTCCAAGATCCTAGGGGTCAGGGGCTGCTAGCTCAAATGAACTATCAATGACACAATAAGACTACAGATCCATTATATTGCATAAACAACTAAGTTTCCACCATTAATAGCTTTAGAAGAGTTGAGAGAACAACTATATACGAGAAATTGACCAAACCCATTTTGTAAGACCCTGGGGATCAGGGGCTCAAACAAAATATCAGATGCACAACTAGACCATAGACCAATCATATTGTAAAAAGAATTAAGTTTCCATCAATTATAGTATCAGAGGAGTTGCGAACACACGATTACATAGAGTTATAAAGGTGAAAATGACAACACCCATTTTCTAAGACCCTGGGGGTTAGAGGCTCAAACAAAATATCAGGTGCACAACTACACCACAAACCCATCATATTGCAAAAAGAATTAAGTCTTCATCATTTATTGTGTCAGAGGAGTTGCGAGCACAAGATAACATAGAGTTATATAGGAGAAAATGACCACACCAATTTTCTAAGACCCTGGGGGTCAGGGGCTCAAACAAAATATCAGGTGCACAACTATACCACACACCCATCATATTGCAAAAAGAATTAAGTCTCCATCATTTATAGTGTTAGGGGAGTTGCCAGCACAAGATTACATAGAGTTATATAGGAGAAAATGACCACACCCTTTTTCTAAGACCTTGGGGGTCAGGGGCTCAAAGAAAATATCAGGTGCACATCTATACCACAGACCCATCATATTACAAAACGAATTAAGTCTACATCATTTATAGTGTCAGAGGAGTTGCGAGCACAAGATTACATAGAGTTATATAGGAGAAAATGACCACACCCATTTTCTAGGACCCTGGGGGTCAGGGGCTCAAACAAAAGGTCAGGTGCATAACTAGACCACAGACCAAGTGTAATGCAAAAAGAGTTACATTTCTATCTCTTTTAGTTTCAGAGGAGTTGCGAGCACAAAAATTGTTTACAGACGGACGGACGGACAGACAGACAGACGGACAGACGCCGGACGACGGGGTATCGCATAAGCTCGACTGGTCAATGACCAGTAGAGCTAAAAACTGTTTTGTGCATTCCAGAACTAAACCAGAAGTTTCTGACGAGACTGTAGCTCTCCTGGTTTTTTTTTTCTAAAACATCAATTTCCTTTCTTTTTTTTTTTTAAACCAAGACCATAGGGAGCAGGCACTATAATAAATAATAAGTAGCACGACAAAACTACATATCCATTAGACTGCAACTATAAAAGCACTAATATAATTCATAATATCTGAGATAAAGTATTTCTAAAAAGAATGCCACACCCATTTTCCAAGATCCTAGGGGCCAAGGGCTGCTAGCTCAAATGAACTATCAATGACACATCAAGACTACAGATCCATAATATTGGATAAAGAATTAACTCCCCATCATTAATAGCTTTAGAGTAGAGAGCACAACTATATAGGAAAAATTACGACACCCATTTTCAAAGGCCCTGGGGGTATAGGGCTAACACAAAATATCAGGTGCATAACTAGACCACAGACCAATCATTGCAAAAAGAATTAACTCTACATCATTTATAGTGTAAGAGGAGTTGCAAGCACAAGATTACATTAACTTATATAGGAGAAAATGACCACACCCATTTCTGAGACACTAAGGGTCAGGGGTTAAAACATAATATCAGGTGCACAACAAGACCAGAGACCAATCATATTGCAATGAGAATTCAGTCTCCATCATTAATAGTGTACGAGGAGTTGCAAGCACAAGATTACAAAGAGTTATATAGGAGAAAATGACCACAACCATTTCTAAGACCCTGGGGGTCAGGGGCTCAAACAAAAAATCAGGTGCACAACAAGACCACAGACCCATCACATTGCAAAAAGAATTAAAGTCTCTATCATTTATAGTGTCAGAGGAATTGCGAGCACAAGATAACATAGAGCTATATAGGAGAAAATGACCACACCCATTTCTAAGACCCTGGGGATCAGGGGCTCAAACAAAATATCAGGTGCACAACAAGACCACAGACCCATCATTTTGCAAAAAGAATTAAAGTCTCTATCATTTATAGTGTCAGAAGAGTTGTCCGGACAAGATTACATAGAATTGAATGACCACGCCCATTTTCTAAGACCCTGGGGGTCAGGGACTGAAACAAAATGTCAGGTGCACATCTAGACCATGGACCAAGTAAAATTAAAAAAAGAATTAACTTTCTATCTCTAACAGTTTCAGAGGAGTTGTCCGGACAAGAATTGATTACGGACAGACGGACGGACGCCGGACGAAGGGTGATCGCATAAGCTCGACTTGTCTGAGACCAGTAGAGCTAAAACAACAACAAGAAAAAATCCAGAACTCCCAAATCGCCAGTATAATTTTATCTTTGTGTACCTGTATCCATTTATCAATGCACATGGAATGGAACTCATGAAAGCACGGCAATATCCGTAGTTTTTGACTGAGCTGGTATTCACTGATACATATCATACATTCTGTATTGTCCTCGGACCTGGTTTCACCCTGATACGTCCTTTTGGGCAGCCTAGAAGCCTGATTGGCCGTCAGACCGCGCTTTTTTACTTCACCCAGAACTTCTGCCAAGTTGAGCAAATCCTGATAAAAGATAAACATTCTTTTTTTTGTGTTTGGTACAGCATCACAGACATTTAGACAAAACACAGAAAAGGTTTTGTATAAACATACACAGTATATCGGGAATTTTTCGCATGTATCTAGTTTTTGAAAAGTTTGCGAGCATCATCAAATCGAGAAAAAATAAACATAGCGAAAAAATAAAGAGATCTTAACCCTTGATCATGTAAATAGATTAGCGAAAATAAGACTCGGCGAAGAAAAGATACATCTTTTTGGGATCGTTTTTGCGAAATTTACACGATGCCAAAATTACCCAAAATACTGTAGCATGTAAGTGCATGTCCATGAATGTCAGTAAAAATGCAGTACTAGTGAGGCTTGAACCAGCAGCCTTCAGATAACCACTAGACTAAGGCACCTACAGGATCAACATTCTTTAATTGCCTATTCTGAATACCTTTTACATGTATATCATACGTCAAACCAGTAGCTTGTGAGCCAATAAGATAACATACATGTACATAGATATACAAATTGTGAGAAAACTGATATAGGGAATCTGAAGTAAACTTCAGAAAATATACAACTGAGATCATACATAAGGGGCAATCATGGCGGAACGATGTTGTCTTTGAAATCATGTTACATCTATGTAACTTAAGCTATTAAAAATACACTCAAATGAGCATTAACAATTACATGTATATTTTTTTTATTATTTCCACTCTTGGGAAAGATTAACTGCACCATCTTGAATTACAGCCCATGTACTACATTACAGCCAATGTACTACATTACAGCCCATGTACTACATTACAGCCCATGTACTACATTTCAGCCCATGTACTACATTACAGCCCATGTACTACATTACAGCCCATGTACATCTAGTACATAGCTTTCCCTTTTCACCCATTAGTTACACTGTACTTTTACTCACATCTTGAAGTACATCAATTATTTCAACTAATAACAGCACATCTTTTCAAATTGAAATTTCATATTTAATCTACCTCATAATCATTTCATTCTGATGGGTCTCCAAACGACACTCAACCAAAGTACATTCTGGGACCTCGTCTTCCCCTCCGTCTGCCACTCTGAAATATGATCAAACATTTCTTGAAACTATTAAAACGTGGGTCCTGTAGCATCATATCCCACTCAATCTGCTACGTCTTTTGGTACATTTTTGGCCATAATAACTTTCATACTTTTTGGCCATGTTACATTGTTTAGATTGAGGATCACCGATGCGGACTAAGTACCTGAAACGTGCATGTCTGTTCTTAAATGATGCTATTGAATTTAAAGACGTTTAACATGAAATACACTTACTTATAATGATATAGGCTAAGTAACAAAGGAAAATAATCACTTTCTCTAGTTTACATCGAATTTTCAGATACAATTCAATCAATGTTGATAGCTCTCACTTATTTCTCAACTCAATAGTTTTTTATCCTTTTTCTTCTTTAATATTAGCATTGTCTTCCATAGTGTACGAGGGCTGATTGATATGTTGTAAGCCTCGGTTTTCTGGGATGCAAAAGGTTTTCTGCTGATAGACTATCTCCAAAAAGGACAAACAATCAATGACACATACTATGCTTCACTTCTAACACAGTTACGGGAAAATGTTAAACTTAAGTGCCGCGGAAAGCTAACTAGTTAAAGGTGTGTTGTTCCGTCAGGAAATGCTCCTGTTCACAAGTCTGTCACTGCCATGGCTGCCATTCATGATTGTTGCTTTAATTTGATTGAGCATCTGCCTTATTAGCTGAAATAGCTCCATCAGACTTTCATCTATTCCCAAAACTGAAAGCAGCTATTTCTGGCATGCACATTTAGTACGATGATGACGTCATACTTGCAGCGGAGAGCTTTCTGACCAGTCAAGATAAGGAGTTCTTTAAAAGTGGTATTGAGACCAATAATCACTGGTGGCAAAGTGTATAGATACTGAAGGGGATAACGTAGAAAAATAATGCAAAATGTCTAACAAATATCAAATCCATCAATTAGAGGCTCACAACATATCAATTAGCCCTTGCACATGTAATACATAAGAACATTATACAAACTTTAGACCACTGAAGTCCAATCTAGAGAGAGTTCATGTAATTCACTTTCAAGCATTTAACTTAATCAAAAACTTCATCATGTAAACAGAAATCAAGGGATCTCCAAAATTCTGACATCACACCTATTAGCAGACTTAACACTATGACATCATGATCAAACGAACCATCAAAACAATGGACTGTCAAAACACTGTTTGACATTCAATTGATTATGACAACATAATGTAAAGTTCTGCACTCAGGTGCATTTGGCGATCCATATATTGCCCTGCATTCTGGAGATTTCTACTTACCGAGGCTCCTTCCATGCTGTCAAAGAAAGACATAAAGCCATCCATACCACCTGCATGAAAGGACAAAATCTTAAAATTGTATTGAAATGTTCATTTTAAAACATTCATGAAATTGAAGCTGACAATTTTAGGTTTGACAGTAAGTGTTTTCTTAAAAATGCTTTTCCCTGACATGGTCGCCATAGCACTTTCTATATAGCCATAACCTCGGACAGTGCATGTTTTGTATATATTGTTTTTATTTTTTGCGTGAACATCAACAACGGGTGCAGCAAGCCAAACAGGGGATGCTAAATCCTCCCAGGCACATGGTCCCACCTTTAGCTTGCTAGCGGTCCGTCGATGTTCAATTTTGTGCTCTATTGTGAGTGCTGTTGAGCTTTTCATCAGGATCTTCTTTATTTCATTTGAATTATACAGGACAACTTCAGTATCGTTGGATTTTGTGTTTGAAACCGTCCTTCCTCTACTTTGTTTTTGAAATCAATACAAATGTAGATCCAAGCCTACATGTTTCAAACCAAATGTATTACTTATAATTCTTCCAACTTATTGTGCTTGAACAAATGTATATTCACCTAAATTACCCAGCATTCCGATCACTGCATGGTGCTGGTTGCCATGGCGAGAGGACCTGGAACTTCTAGACGACCTAGTTCTTGGCCGTCTGGATGGTGAGGTACTGGTCGGAAACAAGTGCTATAAATAGAAAATAACGAAAGCTATATACATTTTATATATCATGTATTTTTTCAGAACACTTGTATAGCTGCATTACATGTATAACATTATTAGGTACATACATGTACATGTATTACCTTTCTATACAGTATATAAAGAAAGAGACATACAGACGGATCAACTATGTTATACCATTACAAGTCTATTTGTCAATGACTATCCTTTCTTTTTGTTTTCATAAGCTTATCTCCCATATGAGATGGTATCTTTCACAAAAGCATTACGACTTTGTGAAAATGTAGAAATGTTCGCATGTGTAGCATTTATTTTTTATGAACTATAAATTTAATCCTGATTTCCATAGAAAATTTCCGATGTCACAATTAGTTTACGTCAGATAATGTCCCAAAAGGGAAGTAATTCTGTATATCAAGAACATCAAATAAAGACAAGTTGCATTCAATTCTATATTCACAGCCCTGTCTACCTGTTTCTCACCATAATTTCTTGTTCTCGAAAGTGTTATTTTGTGGATTAAAGCGTAATATAAACCACTGATGCAGATTTATGAAAAAATGTCTTTTGTCCGCTTCGACATTGTTAAACATTTTAAGAATTTATGAGCTTACCTTTACGATACGGAAAACATTTGTTAAACCAAAAGTTTAAAAAATGAAAAACATTAATTTGCTCAAAAGTAAGTGTCAGGCATAAGATGGAACAGCAAAAGCATAATGCATAATTAAAGGTAAAAAGCGTAAAAATTGTATTAAAATCGTAAAAGTAGGCAGGTCTGTATTTATTGAACATGCTTTCACTGCGGAAGACTATGTGTAGTACTGTACTAACCTCAAATGATAAACAATCATCAGAGTCTGTGTTCATCAATTTATCTTCTTTTCCTGAAATCAATAATAAAACATTCTTATTACTAATAATAGATTTTAAAAAATACCACATTAAGAAGATAAAAAAAAGGTAAAGTTAGGGTTTATAGTCTCGTTCGCCTGAGCCTCACGCGACTTCTACAATCACCTCCCTGGCGAGACCTGTGCAATCCAGTGCTTTCTCAACTCCCTTGGGAGTATACAAGCAGAGCTGCCGTTTAGGCGCTAATGCTTTTCATTCACATTACAAGCTCGTCTCATGTGCCAGGTACCCGGTTTACTCCTGGGTGGAGAGAGTGCAACGTAGTGTAATTTAAAGTAACTTGCCCAAGGTTACAATGGATTGGCAATGATCGGCGTCGGCGAGATTCGAACCCACGACCTATGGGTTCGTAGTCCACCGCGCTAACCACTACGCTACCAGCATCAGATAGATGATGATGATGAATACCAATGACCACATTAACATTGCGAAAAACTGTCGTTTCGAAATACAGAGTTACATGTACCTTCTATCTGCGCAGGTATCTGACATCAAGTGATAGACCACTTTCATATTACCACTAGACTTGCATTTTAAACACTCCAAGACCTGACATAGCAACTTTTGACATCATTTATCATGGATATCTTTCGACGTCACAGTCAAAAGTTACGTCAAATGTTGTCATATCGGGTCTTGACCTGTATAAAATTCAAGTTTACTGCAGTAATGTGAAATAAAAAAATGTTTTTTTCAGAAAAAAAAACCAGATGTCTCCCCCCTCCCTCTGAGTTTCTTTGAAATTGGGCCAAGATGATGTGAAACCTTTGAGTCATGGGAAACATCGTACTTAAACATGAAGGTGATTTATTATATTGTTTGAGGTAAAGCCCAAACATGATTAGCATATACAATTTCATTATAAGCATATTTAGTGAAATTTACTTTGGTCACATGACTTTGGATATAGGTGATCTGAAACCTACAATTGTATAGATATGTAGATGTACAGATAAAGCCCAGACTCAATAGCATTTACAATTTCATTAAAAACTGTAACACTTGACCTTGACCTTAGTCATATGACCTTGGATCAAGGTGGTGTGAAACCTTTGGGTCATTAGCACCATCATATTAAAACATGAAGTGATCTGATCACGGTTCAAAAGATTAAGCCTGGACATAATACACGTAACAAATACAATTTCATTTAGAATATACTAATTGACCTTGACCTTGGTCACACGACCTTGAGTCAACGTGATGTGAAACCTTTAGGTGATAAGTAACAACAAACTAAAATATGACAGTAATATGATAAATAGTTCAAAGAGATACAGTCCAACGGGATAACATGTATAATTTCATTAAAATGTACTTAGTATCTTTGACCTTGATCAAATGACCATGGGTCAAGGTGAAACCTTTTGGTTATGAGCAAATACATACTAAAACGTGATAGCAATCCATAAGGGGTCCAAGGGATAAAGCCTAGACAGGAATGTATGTACAATTTCATTAAAAATGTAGTGAGTGACCTGGGCCTTTGTCACATGACATTAGGTTAAGGTGATGTTAAATCTTCGGATCATATGGAAAGTCATCGGGTAACAGTTCATGAGATAGAGCCCTGACAGGAATGTATGCATAATTTCATTGAAAATGCACTAAGTGACCTTGACCTTGGTCACATGACGTTGGGTCAAGATGATGTGAAACCTTCGGGTTATAAGATACAACATACTGAAATATGAAAGTGATAGGGCAAACAGTTCAAGAGATAAAGCCTGGACAGGAATGCATGTAAAATTTTATTAAAAATGTACTACGTGACCTTGACCTTGGTCACATGACCTTGGGTTAAGGAGATGTGAAACCTTCGGGTCATAAGGAACAA
This sequence comes from Pinctada imbricata, assembly GCA_033119305.1. Taxonomy (NCBI): domain Eukaryota; kingdom Metazoa; phylum Mollusca; class Bivalvia; order Pterioida; family Pteriidae; genus Pinctada; species Pinctada imbricata. Next base: position 43,801,292 of record VSWD01000014.1, read on the forward strand.
CAGACTAAAATATGAAAGTGATCGGGCAAACGGTTCAGGAGATATAGCCCGGACACGATGTGTGACAGACGGACAGACGGACGATGAAGGCAAAACCAGTATGTCTTCTCCCCGTTGGGGGGAGACATAAATCGTCCATTGCGACGTCATCAGATTCAATGGAAACCAGCATTTAAATTCAGGAAAACATGGCTTAGAAAATATGACATTTCAAAGGAACTTAATGACATCACAATGCTTTTACATAAGATATCTGCATAAACCGAAGAAAGAACATATGTGCTGCCCGGCTGTGGGAAGTATGGCTCCAAGGCTTCACGAAAACAAAAGCGAACTAGATCTATAGTGACTTTATAGCAAGAACTTTATATGAATATGAAGAGTGCAATCTTTATTTAACCACCTGGTTGACTGACATTGACATGTAAGTATTACATAAACCAAATTCTGAATTTACCCGTATTTGCAGTTAATCTTAACTGAGAAAAGTGGGCCACAGCCTCTGTGTCGACCATATGAGGGGAACAAAACTCTCTCCAAATAATTATTCTGAAGAGGATCTGAGTGGTGGCTAGTTCCCCCTGGCGGCTGATTCTCCATGTTTTGTAGAGTTAGGGCAAGCTCCATGTCCATCTCCTCCTGTCACATACAAAAACATAGGTAATCACAGATTATGAAGCTCAACTCGCAGCAGAAAAATTCAATTTAAACATATTTCTAAGTACCTATATACATGTATTGACTTTAAGAAGTAAAATCACTCAAGCGGAAAAAGTAGGTCAAGGATATTCTATGAAAGCTTGCTCACAAATACATCCAATATGCAAGTTTGGAACATATAGAACTTATACTTTACCCAATATTGGCTTTTAAAGGCAAAATGACTCAAGCAGAAATAGTAAGTCAAGAACAATTTATGAAAGATTGATCACTAACACTTTACACAATATTGACTTTTAAAGGCAAAATCACTCAAGTGGAAAAGGTAGGCCAAGGTCATTTTATGAAAGATTAATCAAAGATACATTCGATATGCAAGTTTGGTGCATGTAGCATTGAATTTAAAGACGTTTAACATTTGAACTACTTGGTGAGTGTCACTGCTGGTGGACCAAGAGTCCCCGAGGGCACATGTAACCAAGTTCGATCAACTTCGGTTGATCGTCTGTGTCTTCAACGCATTTGAAATTTTCTGTTACAAAATTGCTTGAAATTTCTAAAACGTGGGTCCTATAGCATCATATCCCACTCATCATGCAACGTCTTTTGGTACATTTTTGGACATAATAATTTTCATACTTTTTGGTCATACTACATTGTTTAGACTGAGGATCACTGACGAGGGTTTAATACCCGAAACGTGCATGTCTGGTCCATGCTGTAAATTTATCAGGTTTTAAATGATGCTATTGAATTTAAAGACGTTTAACATTTGAACTACTTGGTGAGTGTCACTGCTGGTGGACCAAGAGTCCCCGAGGGCACATGTAACCAAGTTCGATCAACTTCGGTTGATCGTCTGTGTCTTCAACGCATTTGAAATTTTCTGTTACAAAATTGCTTGAAATTTCTAAAACGTGGGTCCTATAGCATCATATCCCACTCATCATGCAACGTCTTTTGGTACATTTTGGACATAATAATTTTCATACTTTTTGGTCATACTACATTGTTTAGACTGAGGATCACTGACGAGGGTTTAATACCCGAAACGTGCATGTCTGGTCCATGCTGTAAATTTATCAGGTTTTAAATGATGCTATTGAATTTAAAGACGTTTAACATTTGAACTACTTGGTGAGTGTCACTGCTGGTGGACCAAGAGTCCCCGAGGGCACATGTAACCAAGTTCGATCAACTTCGGTTGATCGTCTGTGTCTTCAACGCATTTGAAATTTTCTGTTACAAAATTGCTTGAAATTTCTAAAACGTGGGTCCTATAGCATCATATCCCACTCATCATGCAACGTCTTTTGGTACATTTTTGGACATAATAATTTTCATACTTTTTGGTCATACTACATTGTTTAGACTGAGGATCACTGACGAGGGTTTAATACCCGAAACGTGCATGTCTGGTCCATGCTGTAAATTTATCAGGTTTTAAATGATGCTATTGAATTTAAAGACGTTTAACATTTGAACTACTTGGTGAGTGTCACTGCTGGTGGACCAAGAGTCCCCGAGGGCACATGTAACCAAGTTCGATCAACTTCGGTTTATCGTCTGTGTCTTCAACGCATTTGAAATTTTCTGTTACAAAATTGCTTGAAATTTCTAAAACGTGGGTCCTATAGCATCATATCCCACTCATCATGCAACGTCTTTTGGTACATTTTTGGACATAATAATTTTCATACTTTTTGGTCATACTACATTGTTTAGACTGAGGATCACTGACGAGGGTTTAATACCCGAAACGTGCATGTCTGGTCCATGCTGTAAATTTATCAGGTTTTAAATGATGCTATTGAATTTAAAGACGTTTAACATTTGAACTACTTGGTGAGTGTCACTGCTGGTGGACCAAGAGTCCCCGAGGGCACATGTAACCAAGTTCGATCAACTTCGGTTGATCGTCTGTGTCTTCAACGCATTTGAAATTTTCTGTTACAAAATTGCTTGAAATTTCTAAAACGTGGGTCCTATAGCATCATATCCCACTCATCATGCAACGTCTTTTGGTACATTTTTGGACATAATAATTTTCATACTTTTTGGTCATACTACATTGTTTAGACTGAGGATCACTGACGAGGGTTTAATACCCGAAACGTGCATGTCTGGTCCATGCTGTAAATTTATCAGGTTTTAAATGATGCTATTGAATTTAAAGACGTTTAACATTTGAACTACTTGGTGAGTGTCACTGCTGGTGGACCAAGAGTCCCCGAGGGCACATGTAACCAAGTTCGATCAACTTCGGTTGATCGTCTGTGTCTTCAACGCATTTGAAATTTTCTGTTACAAAATTGCTTGAAATTTCTAAAACGTGGGTCCTATAGCATCATATCCCACTCATCATGCAACGTCTTTTGGTACATTTTTGGACATAATAATTTTCATACTTTTTGGTCATACTACATTGTTTAGACTGAGGATCACTGACGAGGGTTTAATACCCGAAACGTGCATGTCTGGTCCATGCTGTAAATTTATCAGGTTTTAAATGATACTATTGAATTTAAAGACGTTTAACATTTGAACTACTTGGTGAGTGTCACTGCTGGTGGACCAAGAGTCCCCGAGGGCACATGTAACCAAGTTCGATCAACTTCGGTTGATCGTCTGTGTCTTCAACGCATTTGAAATTTTCTGTTACAAAATTGCTTGAAATTTCTAAAACGTGGGTCCTATAGCATCATATCCCACTCATCATGCAACGTCTTTTGGTACATTTTTGGACATAATAATTTTCATACTTTTTGGTCATACTACATTGTTTAGACTGAGGATCACTGACGAGGGTTTAATACCCGAAACGTGCATGTCTGGTCCATGCTGTAAATTTATCAGGTTTTAAATGATGCTATTGAATTTAAAGACGTTTAACATTTGAACTACTTGGTGAGTGTCACTGCTGGTGGACCAAGAGTCCCCGAGGGCACATGTAACCAAGTTCGATCAACTTCGGTTGATCGTCTGTGTCTTCAACGCATTTGAAATTTTCTGTTACAAAATTGCTTGAAATTTCTAAAACGTGGGTCCTATAGCATCATATCCCACTCATCATGCAACGTCTTTTGGTACATTTTTGGACATAATAATTTTCATACTTTTTGGTCATACTACATTGTTTAGACTGAGGATCACTGACGAGGGTTTAATACCCGAAACGTGCATGTCTGGTCCATGCTGTAAATTTATCAGGTTTTAAATGATGCTATTGAATTTAAAGACGTTTAACATTTGAACTACTTGGTGAGTGTCACTGCTGGTGGACCAAGAGTCCCCGAGGGCACATGTAACCAAGTTCGATCAACTTCGGTTGATCGTCTGTGTCTTCAACGCATTTGAAATTTTCTGTTACAAAATTGCTTGAAATTTCTAAAACGTGGGTCCTATAGCATCATATCCCACTCATCATGCAACGTCTTTTGGTACATTTTTGGACATAATAATTTTCATACTTTTTGGTCATACTACATTGTTTAGACTGAGGATCACTGACGAGGGTTTAATACCCGAAACGTGCATGTCTGGTCCATGCTGTAAATTTATCAGGTTTTAAATGATGCTATTGAATTTAAAGACGTTTAACATTTGAACTACTTGGTGAGTGTCACTGCTGGTGGACCAAGAGTCCCCGAGGGCACATGTAACCAAGTTCGATCAACTTCGGTTGATCGTCTGTGTCTTCAACGCATTTGAAATTTTCTGTTACAAAATTGCTTGAAATTTCTAAAACGTGGGTCCTATAGCATCATATCCCACTCATCATGCAACGTCTTTTGGTACATTTTTGGACATAATAATTTTCATACTTTTTGGTCATACTACATTGTTTAGACTGAGGATCACTGACGAGGGTTTAATACCCGAAACGTGCATGTCTGGTCCATGCTGTAAATTTATCAGGTTTTAAATGATGCTATTGAATTTAAAGACGTTTAACATTTGAACTACTTGGTGAGTGTCACTGCTGGTGGACCAAGAGTCCCCGAGGGCACATGTAACCAAGTTCGATCAACTTCGGTTTATCGTCTGTGTCTTCAACGCATTTGAAATTTTCTGTTACAAAATTGCTTGAAATTTCTAAAACGTGGGTCCTATAGCATCATATCCCACTCATCATGCAACGTCTTTTGGTACATTTTTGGACATAATAATTTTCATACTTTTTGGTCATACTACATTGTTTAGACTGAGGATCACTGACGAGGGTTTAATACCCGAAACGTGCATGTCTGGTCCATGCTGTAAATTTATCAGGTTTTAAATGATGCTATTGAATTTAAAGACGTTTAACATTTGAACTACTTGGTGAGTGTCACTGCTGGTGGACCAAGAGTCCCCGAGGGCACATGTAACCAAGTTCGATCAACTTCGGTTGATCGTCTGTGTCTTCAACGCATTTGAAATTTTCTGTTACAAAATTGCTTGAAATTTCTAAAACGTGGGTCCTATAGCATCATATCCCACTCATCATGCAACGTCTTTTGGTACATTTTTGGACATAATAATTTTCATACTTTTTGGTCATACTACATTGTTTAGACTGAGGATCACTGACGAGGGTTTAATACCCGAAACGTGCATGTCTGGTCCATGCTGTAAATTTATCAGGTTTTAAATGATGCTATTGAATTTAAAGACGTTTAACATTTGAACTACTTGGTGAGTGTCACTGCTGGTGGACCAAGAGTCCCCGAGGGCACATGTAACCAAGTTCGATCAACTTCGGTTGATCGTCTGTGTCTTCAACGCATTTGAAATTTTCTGTTACAAAATTGCATGAAATTTCTAAAACGTGGGTCCTATAGCATCATATCCCACTCATCATGCAACGTCTTTTGGTACATTTTTGGACATAATAATTTTCATACTTTTTGGTCATACTACATTGTTTAGACTGAGGATCACTGACGAGGGTTTAATACCCGAAACGTGCATGTCTGGTCCATGCTGTAAATTTATCAGGTTTTAAATGATGCTATTGAATTTAAAGACGTTTAACATTTGAACTACTTGGTGAGTGTCACTGCTGGTGGACCAAGAGTCCCCGAGGGCACATGTAACCAAGTTCGATCAACTTCGGTTGATCGTCTGTGTCTTCAACGCATTTGAAATTTTCTGTTACAAAATTGCTTGAAATTTCTAAAACGTGGGTCCTATAGCATCATATCCCACTCATCATGCAACGTCTTTTGGTACATTTTTGGACATAATAATTTTCATACTTTTTGGTCATACTACATTGTTTAGACTGAGGATCACTGACGAGGGTTTAATACCCGAAACGTGCATGTCTGGTCCATGCTGTAAATTTATCAGGTTTTAAATGATGCTATTGAATTTAAAGACGTTTAACATTTGAACTACTTGGTGAGTGTCACTGCTGGTGGACCAAGAGTCCCCGAGGGCACATGTAACCAAGTTCGATCAACTTCGGTTGATCGTCTGTGTCTTCAACGCATTTGAAATTTTCTGTTACAAAATTGCTTGAAATTTCTAAAACGTGGGTCCTATAGCATCATATCCCACTCATCATGCAACGTCTTTTGGTACATTTTTGGACATAATAATTTTCATACTTTTTGGTCATACTACATTGTTTAGACTGAGGATCACTGACGAGGGTTTAATACCCGAAACGTGCATGTCTGGTCCATGCTGTAAATTTATCAGGTTTTAAATGATGCTATTGAATTTAAAGACGTTTAACATTTGAACTACTTGGTGAGTGTCACTGCTGGTGGACCAAGAGTCCCCGAGGGCACATGTAACCAAGTTCGATCAACTTCGGTTGATCGTCTGTGTCTTCAACGCATTTGAAATTTTCTGTTACAAAATTGCTTGAAATTTCTAAAACGTGGGTCCTATAGCATCATATCCCACTCATCATGCAACGTCTTTTGGTACATTTTTGGACATAATAATTTTCATACTTTTTGGTCATACTACATTGTTTAGACTGAGAATCACTGACGAGGGTTTAATACCCGAAACGTGCATGTCTGGTCCATGCTGTAAATTTATCAGGTTTTAAATGATGCTATTGAATTTAAAGACGTTTAACATTTGAACTACTTGGTGAGTGTCACTGCTGGTGGACCAAGAGTCCCCGAGGGCACATGTAACCAAGTTCGATCAACTTCGGTTGATCGTCTGTGTCTTCAACGCATTTGAAATTTTCTGTTACAAAATTGCTTGAAATTTCTAAAACGTGGGTCCTATAGCATCATATCCCACTCATCATGCAACGTCTTTTGGTACATTTTTGGACATAATAATTTTCATACTTTTTGGTCATACTACATTGTTTAGACTGAGGATCACTGACGAGGGTTTAATACCCGAAACGTGCATGTCTGGTCCATGCTGTAAATTTATCAGGTTTTAAATGATGCTATTGAATTTAAAGACGTTTAACATTTGAACTACTTGGTGAGTGTCACTGCTGGTGGACCAAGAGTCCCCGAGGGCACATGTAACCAAGTTCGATCAACTTCGGTTGATCGTCTGTGTCTTCAACGCATTTGAAATTTTCTGTTACAAAATTGCTTGAAATTTCTAAAACGTGGGTCCTATAGCATCATATCCCACTCATCATGCAACGTCTTTTGGTACATTTTTGGACATAATAATTTTCATACTTTTTGGTCATACTACATTGTTTAGACTGAGGATCACTGACGAGGGTTTAATACCCGAAACGGGCATGTCTGGTCCATGCTGTAAATTTATCAGGTCTTAAATGATGCTATTGAATTTAAAGACGTTTAACACCTACACTTTGCTCAATATTGGCATTAAAAGGCAAATTCGCTCAAGTGGAAAAAGTAGGTCAAGGTCATTTTATGAAAACTTGATCAAATACACATCCGCTATTAAAGTTTGGTACATGTAGCACTAATACTTTGCTCAATATTGGTCTTTAAAGGCAAAATCACTCAAGCGGAAAAAGTACCGTAGGTCAAAGTCATTTTAAAAAAAACTTGATCAAAGATACATCCAATATGCAGCATCCGATGTATGGGCTCACTTCAGCATTGAAAGATGAATAACTTGTGCAAGTCTGGTTACTGTAGCATCAGTACTTTGTCAGATACTGAGCTACCCAAAAAACTTTAACCGGATGGGGACGTTGACACGGGGGTTATAGCATAAGATCATCCCAACTTCGTCGATTTTATTCTTATAATTGAACAGCATAAAACTTCAACTGCCCTAAAGGGACAAATTATGTCCCCTACAGCACTCTTTAACAGCTAGATCCATTTATAATATAGCATTCAAATGTTCACATTGAAAACTATCATACAATGCCTTGGTATGAAAAAGTAGACCTTTGTTTGAGAATTTGTATATGAAATATGAAAGTCCTAAGATTTTACACAATCTTCAGAATTACAACAGTTCTCAAAGTAGAAATACATGTTTTCTTATCAACATGATAAAGTACTATCAAATTATCCAATTAACGGTAATTCATATCGATTATACCTCCTCTTACACCTTAAAATTGGAACGAATAGGGTTTTTTTAATATGATAAAATCTCTTCACCCAACATGTCCAAAGGATTCTATTAATCTAGATTTACCTGTAGCCTCCTAGCCATTTCCTCATCAGCTTGAGCCTGTTGTACGACTCTGACAACATCAATGTCCCGTCTCCCACTCTCCCTTCTCCTTTGCTCTCTCCCACTTTCCCGCCTCTCCTGTCTGCCATATCGGGGGAGAGTAGAGTAGAGGCAAGACTGAAGGATGTGTGATGGCTACTGCATCTTGACCTCCACTCAATGCTCCTATTAACATTTTAAAACTAATCTTTCCATTGTTATATAAGCGATTGTTTTTATACACTTTTATTACACATCCTGGTTCATAAATAACTACCTGCATGTGACCTTGCTGATAAAATCCCTTAATAATCATATCATACCTTTAACACATTTTTATGTTTATCTCCATTTGTAACAACATTTTCAGTACTTTTCAAAGGGATGCAACTGTTGTAAAATTATCGTCAAATAATTTTCTTCTTAACATAAATGGATGAAATGGGAAAAAAGTCATACATGTATACAATTACAAAGTGTGTTTGATCATCACTAATACCCTCGTGCTACATATATATTAGACATGGTAAAATTGTTCTCTGACATAAAAGGGTCAAGTCCGGGGGGTGAAATTATATCTTGTGTTGACTGTAACATGGTAACCATAAATCTCTTTGAAAGCCACAAAAGAATACAAAATTAATGTAAAGTCAATATTTGATCATTATATTTCTGTTACAATACATGCATGCAATCTTATCATATACTTACACTTAAATAACAAGTATTTTGCAAAAGAAAAAAATACGTTTTGAGGGTGTAATCCTAGGTCGTTTTAAACCAGGTACCCTAACAGTGGCATTGCTTAGTGGCACTGCATTTCCGACTTTATCCTTAAATTCTTACAGATGACTCAACCTCTGGCCACTAGAGGGCTCTCCATGTCAATTCTGTGGGAATTTCCTGACCCATCCATGTCATCTTCATGAATAATTCGGCTATTAACGGTACGGTCATTTCCCAGAACAATGTTACCATGAAGACCTCGTCGCAATGATTTTGCAACTGGAGATATACGGTTAACGGACGAATGAACAATTCGTGATCGTTTTACATAAATTCACGTGAACTTAAATATAGTTCTTGTAAATTTCACATAAATTTGATGTGTGCGTGACCAATCAGACTCAGTATTGCCAATCATATCGAGAAACATATTTGGTAAAGGACGTGCGATTCCCTTCTGTCAGGGGAGAGGTAAAAAAAAATGCGTTTGCAAAGCGAAGAATGTAGCGGTCATCTGAGATTTCAATTCAGATTAGAAAATACTTAGTAGAGAGCATGGAGTACTTTGTATGTAGCGGTTTCGGTGAAGTCGATTAACTATTTTGCAGTCAAACCCACGACTGCCTTTTAGGATTTAAGATTCAAGAAACATGTTCGAGTTACATAACATTGAGTACTATTATGCAGGTAAAAGAGAAAAAGTGTTAGACAACCAAAGCCTGAGGAGGACATCTTGAATATCCAATGGAATAAAAACATGGCAGAGGCATTCTTAACATTTTGTGAAATCATGTACAGTTGTTGCGATAATGCTGAATAATTGACGACGGACAGATAAACGGACGGACAGACTCGCGCGTACGTATAACGGAAATTATGATTCGTTCATTGGAGCTAAAGAAGTATCAAAGGTAAGGGTCCATATGTATTTCATTTCTACCGAGTTTAATTCTTTTCGTTTCTGGAAAGCAGTTCGAAAATGTTATCGAATAACTATTACCCTTCTCGTGTTTTCCCTTTACATGAAAAAGTACGCAAATAGGAACAGATTTTCGTAACTCTGTCCGTCACAATTGTGAGCAGAAAGTGAAAAGAGACAAAAACAATCTAGAAAAAAATAGCCCAACTTGTTTTATGGACCTCATCGAAAAGTACTAATAGGTTGAGGGATTTTTAAGTTCCTGCTTCGTGGCAAGTTTCTATGATTGAGGAGAAGCTTAAGATCTGAAACAAGGATGATCCAATGACAGACATATTGTTCGAAAGCTATAGAAATAGTAAGCGTCTTGAAAGACATAGAATAATTCTTTAAAAATAGAATACTAGCTTCCTAAACAATCTTGTGTCTGTGACGATTCGTAAAAATCAGAGGCGTCAGCCAATCCTTTTTACGTACCGACATCCTGAGTAACAAGTTTTGTCTTTTAAAAATGTATACTAAAGCTTGGCTCAGGTTAGCCGCGGAAATGGCCATCTCAACTTTGCAATTTGGTTGTTTGGGGTCACAGGGGTTTATCAAGCTTCGCGGTTGCTCTATTTACTATGGGTTTTTCATAGTTTATCACGCTTCACGGTTGCTTTATTTATCATGGGTTATTAATAATTATTATACAAATATGGACTTGGTCGAGGTCATTATGTCATTATAATGACCCGATGAGAGTTGTAATATTGACCGGGGCCGAAGGCCGAGGTCAATATTACAAATCTCATCGGGTCATTATAATGACATAATGACCGAGACCAAGTCCTTATTTGTTATATTATATAACGAATGTAAGACTACATATGATTTCAATAATGGTTCAAATCGATTTAAAAACATAATCTTTAATTAAGAAATTAATAATTAATTGCACTTTTTTTCTGAAAAGTGTATTTAAACTTTTAGAATTAAACAGAATAACTATCTTAATTTTTATCGTAAATACTAAAATCAGGACAAATACCACACCGAGTCATTATCTTCCGTCAGCGGTCATTATCGGAAAATAATGACTCGCGCTCCAGCCAATCAGAATCGACATTACATCATGGTTATATAATATTAAAAAATATCCCATAGTGAATAAAGCAACCGGGAAACGTGATCAATCCCTATGGTTGCAGTGTGTCGTTGGTCCTTTCCGCGGTTAGGCTCATGTGATCTAATTGATATATATTTGATTACATTAAATAACAGAAATGAACTTTCTTCTACGACTTTATTTGACTTTTTTAATACATATATCAATACCTGGATATAATTTTGATTCAATCAAATATCAAGTCAGAATATAATCTCCTCACTTAAAAAGACAAATTTCATTTTTCTTTAGCTTCATTTACATACTAAAAATGTTATGATATCCCTACTGCATTAAAAAACGGAATTTTTTCCCTAAAAGTTATAGATTTAAAAAAGAATACTTTAAAAGCATAACCTTATCTTCAAAATTGGCTTCAAACGAAGTGAATTTTATCTACAAATCGATATTTTGGATTATTTATCGAAAAACTTAATTTTATATCTTTCGTCATTTACTTTTTCTTTGATATCAATTTATTTTCCATGGAAAATGTATGTTTGTCTTGGAAATGACAAAATCGAGTAATCGTCAATGCATCATAAAAACAGATGTAACCATTAAAATGCGAAATTTTCTCCACATAATTCATAGCACATTATTTGATACCATTATTTAAAAGTACATTTACTTTGTGTATCTCGAAAGTTTCAATTCTACAAAATACATATCACATAATTTGAAATCAACATTTTGTTTTAAATTGATTCACTTTGTGTATCTGAAACCATCACTCATAAAGAACATTTATTTTTTTGTATATTATAACTTTCACTCTGCCATTGGTAAATCCAAACCACAGATAATCAAAATAGATAGAAATCACATATGGGCGTAACTGTTGATATTGACATACTTTACATATGTACGTCCCATCAGCACTAAGCATGTCGATTGCTCTGCTTAACATCTTATGGTTTTAACTTCCTCTCAGACTTTATCCCATCACCTCTATATGTGAACTTCACACGCCCATCTTTATGAAGTACGATAAGTTTCCCATTGCCATCACTAAGCATGTTGATAACACACACGTCCTTGTTCTTGCTCTCCGTAGTCCATGTCGGCCATATAAACAGCCTTGTCTTACCATCCTCCATGAACTCGTGTGGAGCACCTTCCCTGTGAGAGTGATACGCTGGACAATACGGCGGCTGGTCGGTACTAGATTGCTGTCGTCACCATCATCCCTCAGTGTAACTAGTATGTCATCATTCTCTGTCTTACTGATGTAGGTAGGATGTAATGGTTTGGTATCAAATGTTGCTATTGCCTTCTCATCTTGAGTTAGAACTGAAAATGCATCCTTTCTCTCTTTCACTTAGAACAAAATCTCCACTCCGTGACATGATCAGATCAAGGCAAGGAGTTTTCATTACCTTTAGTTCCTCACCAGTGCTATCAAGTAATTTTATATATTTGTCATTCTTGGCTTTTATCCAGGCGTTTGTTTCATACACATGTTTTTACTGACATTATGACATCAGAGTATCTGTCAATTTCATTCATTTCTTCCACAGACATGCTATGTATTTCACCAATCTTGTTCTCAAGAACCTGTATATCCATCTGCCCTGGTACAAAAAAAGTAGTACTCGTGTACTTAGAGAGAGCCTTTTCCAGTTCATCTCTCATCTCCTTCTCGATGTCTAGAATGTTATGGTCAGGTAATGTACTAATATCCTTGTCTAGAGCTGTAGTAACCATATCAAGGTATTCTACTTTCTGTTTCAATCCCTCGTACTTTTCTGTATATATTTGTTTGGTAGCCTCTGATTTTCGTTGACAGACATATATTTTGTCATCGAACAATTTGTTTATTCCATCGATGTATCTTTGTCTTGAACCATTGAAAACTGATTTTTTGTGTTCAAAACGCGTATCTTCCTCTTGTATTTTTCTTATGAAGCGATCTAATTCTTTTTTTAAACGCGGAAAATCATTTGCACGAATTTGTTTACACTACGTAAGCTACGTTTTTTCGGTTTATGGTCACTTCGTACCATAACCAACTCGTACCTTGGTCACTTCGTACCCAAAATTTACCAACTCGTACCATAACCATTTCGTACCATGACCAACTCGTACCAAATAAAAAGTCAATTCGTACCCATTGCGAATTCATAGGTACAACTCGTAACCAATTTTATTCCAACTCGTACCATAACATTCTCGTACCATAACCAACTCGTACCACACAAAATCTCGTACCAATTGATATTTACTCGTACCATAACCAACTCGTACCCAATTTTATTTCAGCTCGTACCACAACATACATGTACTAGTGCCATTAACAACTCGTACAACACATAATCTCTTACCTAATGACATTAATATCATAACCAACTCGAATCACCTAGAATCTCGTAAACATTTACATTTACTCGAATCATAACCAACTTGTACCACACATAATCTCGTACCAATTGACATGAACTCTTTTAAAACCAACTCGAATAACCCAGAATCTCGTACCCATTAACATTTACTCGAATCATAGCCAACTCGAATTACCCATCGATGTAGCGTATATATACAACATCTTTTGAATTAACTATGAATAATTAGTTGAACTCTTTACAATGCATGATAAGTTTCCACTAATGCGGATTAGATATTCGAAAACATTGCATGTCTGGTGACGCTTATTCAATTAAAATTAATGCAAAAATTTGTCAAGATCCGAAAAAGTTATTTCAGGTACGAGTTTACATAGTACAATTTACTGAGTACCATGGTACTAGTTGGTAGGGATGGGAATTTATGCATGGTACGAGTTTATAGTACGAGTATTGGTACCAATGTTACGAGTTTATTGATCGCACGAATTTATGCATGGTACGAGTTTATGGTACGAGTATTGGTACCATGGTACGAGTTGGTAATGGTTCGAGTTTATCTATGGTAGGAGTTGGTAGAATTTATGGTACGAGTTGGTCATGGTACGAAATGGTTTTGGTACAAGTTGGTAGTAAGGTATTGTACGAAGTGGCAGGTACGAGTTGGTTATGGTACGAATTGACCATACCCCGTTTTTTTCCCTCAGTATGTCTGTTATAGTTTCCCAGTCGTGTGAAGAATGCTCCTCTTTAATACATGTTGTACATACTGTTTTATCACACGTTTTACAGTATGCATATAGCTCCTTCCTGTTGTGGTTTTCACAAATTTTAAGAGCAACTTGGAACTTGTGTAGACTAGTAGCCATCTTGATTCTAGTGAACAGGGGGGATTAAAGTACTTGTTATAACACAAACTTTTTTTGAGATACCAAATAACCAGGGCATTTGTTGTTTAAAGGTCCACATTTCTCGAGATTACCCTTTGTTACCTGTCATATGGATCGACTGTAATTTATCAAATAATAATTTCTATGGAGAGTCAGATGACTCAAAATTTTGAAGTTTTCATACACTTAGTTACTTTTTTGACTTCACCTAGGGTCTTCTTTAACTCATTTGCGACAAGTGACGAGTACCTGAATAGCCGCGATAGTATAGTAAATGTCTCTTTCACTGAACATCTCCACGGCGGGATATCTCGCAACGCAGAACAATAGGGTTATCTATATTTTTGTAACTTATAGATCATTGATAACAAGAAGGGAAATGTGATGCAGTGTAAACATGTCTTAGCTAAGAATGTATCCAAAATAAGATGAATTTTAGCATTTTAAATTGCACAAACACTATCTGTGTTATATACTACATGAATCACGCCGATCGTTTTCAATTTTGTTTTAAAGATATTATTTTCCTTTTTTTGGATAAAACTCATAGCTAAGGCATCCTTACACTGCATCACATTCATTTTTTTAATAATATATTTATATTACACGAAATAATAGAAAAACCTAAAGCTCTTCGTTGCTAAATCATTCGTCGTGAACTGGGTCAGGTTATTAATCATCTTTTTATTTTGATCCTTTTTCTCCAAAAGAATACTGTTTTGTTGAAAGTGTTAGGTAAAATCTTCTTTTTTTCATTTATTCATGTCAAAAATCTTAGGTTTCTTGCACGAACTCCTTACACTTTACAAATGTGTAAAGGGAGAGGGGGTTCCAGTCCGTAGTTTCACAGATAATTGATGAACCAAACTTTTTGACAATAAAGGGGTGCTGATTTGCAATCCGACCCGACCCTACACTTCGACCCTATCCCTTCCAACTTCTATCCACACATCGTAAATTGTATCTAGATGGTAAATATGGGATACACGCACAAACCTCTGCAATAAATTCATTTCATTTTAAGTAACAAGAGAGATAACTCTTCATTGCTCGTCAGAAATTTTAATTCATTCAATTATTTTTTTGAAACTTTCTAGGGAAAGCACCTTTTTTCTGGTTCAAAGATTCCTGGTATGTAAGGTTAATTTTTCTAGAAAAAGGTATACGTCAGAAATTAATTGATTGATTAAGACAATTATCTATCTTTTGCCTAAATAAGGTAACGGCAGAATTGTGAGATTCTGTCAGAGAAGGAAGTACAAAAATGTCATGACAAAAAATCCAAAACAAGTGTCTGGTGCATTAAAGTACTATTTTGCCATTTCGAATCTTGTCATTTCTTCCAAAACCATAATCGAATTTAAAGAAGGTTGACATCCTAGTACCATCCCAACAAAGCTATCTTGATCATATTTAACTATGCTTACAAAAAAATTAAAAATGAAATAAATAAAACCAAAGGGTGCAACTGAAATATTTTTGTCTGTGTAAAAAGATCACTTCGCATTTTTGAAATTAGCACCACTGATGAGGATTTACTATCCGAAACACGTACGTGTCTGGTTCATTAAAATTGGTTTAAAATTTTCTTCAAGAAGGTAAAGAGTTGAAGCACGTCTGTATTATTACAGAAAATTTGGAGCTGTGCACTCTTCGCAAAGTACAAATGCACAAATTTAAATTTAAAAATTAACATAGAAGGCGATTCTAACAATAGTTGTTTCTGAAAAATCACTTCGGCATCATTCAGTACCATTGATGAGGATTTAAACGTGTCAGGACATTGAAATTACATCTAACTTGGAAATTCCCTCAAGAAGATAAAGAATTGAAATACTTCCATATCATTTATTGGTAGAGAACCCTAGCATAGTATTTTAATTTGAAGACGTAATGTTCATTAACATTGCTCAATATCTTATGAAAAATAACTGTAAGTGGTCGAATGATTTTTCTTTAATGTGAGAAGAATAGTGTGAAATCTGCTTATTGTAAATAATTTAATTGAAAAAATATCGATACATCGTATATCAATCTAGAATACATTAATTTTCAATACTTTTTTACTTGTTATAATTGTTTTTGTCTTTGTTTTATATAGTAGAAAATTAAAAAAAAAAAAACGTTCTCTGTGTTTGAGTTTCTTCTTGTTCTTTATGTCGAAGCCTTTCTATTCTGTTTTGCGCCCTTGTGCTTCCCAGTAGGTTTTGAACTCATAAAACAAAACAAAAAGAAATTCATAGAATTTTGCGATGTAAAGGTTGTTTAAACAAGAAAAAAAGATTGACAAATTTCAGATTTACAAATTTTCATGATATTTTTTCCCTGAAGAATACGCAATGAAATAAAGAAAACTAAAGGACCGCTCAAATGTCAGACAAAATTAACAGTCTCAGTTTTCTCTAGTTTTTTTTCTAATCTCTGGCGGAGCGAAGATGTAAGGTTATACATCATCGAAATAAATTCTGCACAGTTAGAATATCTTTATCTTTTACTTTATTAGTCCCCTACCTACCAACTCGCCGGGGGACTTATAGTTTCCAACCCGTCTGTTTATATGTCTGTCAATCTTTAGTTTTCCGGACTTTTTTCGCTGTGATGCATTTATTGAACTCAATTTTGGTATGTAGATATATCCCAATGTGATACAGATCAAGTTCGAGTTTGGTATCGATTGACCTATTTTACAAGTAATGACCCTTGAACTTAGCAAATTTCATGAAATAATCAGTTTTCCAGACTTTTCATCGATTCTATTACAGATATTGAACTGAGTTTTGGTATATAAATACATCTTAGTGTGATAGAGATCAAGTTAATCTTAATATTACTCCCCTTTATCCTCTCATGAGAGTCTGTTCAGCAGTTTTCACTATTGGAAATTTCTTCTTTATCTTTTGATTTGTATTTTTCGTGGTTTTGTGTGTCAGTTAACAATTATTCATCTTTTCGGATTTTGACTTTCATTCACTGTTTAGAGAAGGTAGGGGATCTCTAACCAGACCCTGTTAACGTTGCAGCACCAACAGAAAAACACCCGATACGAAAACACAAAAACGAGCATAATAAGAGACGAAAAGGAGACATACGACATATAAACATCAAACACAAAGACTACACATAAATCAACGAAACCAATGGGCAAACGGTGCCGACTTTGGACGGCAATATGCCACACAAGTAGGAAATGGTGTAGTTATCCTGGATTACGTGCGCACAGCCCTCTCACTTTTCGATTACCCCGAGGTCTAGAGAAACCGAAGTAATTTCGCGGCGCCTGTGTAATAATTTCGTACTATTTAACAAAGCCTTCAGTCATTGTTATCCTCAACAACTTTAATTGATTTGTTTTCATGACATAATGACAAATATGGATAATGACCATATTCCTGTATACAGCACAAAATCGATAATTCAGAAAATCAGACACCGGAGGCATACAAAATCAGGAACCATAGTGAACAAACAAAAACCTCCAACACATGAAAAGAAGCGAACTCCTGATATGGAAGTGAGAGCAGGTGCCCAGGAAGAGTAAGCATCTCCTGCTTGCATGCAACACCCGCAACACTCGGTAGAACTGTCACATCCGGTTACTTCCCTTTCGGAAGACAAAGAGTACAATCTTTGGTTGGATGGATCACATGGTCTATGACAGAATATCATCCACCATTCTGGTGAGTGGGACATCATAGTGTATGACGAGTTCCCCATGTCGACCGTGACGATGTTAGTCGGTTACAAACATATCCCTGTATGAGAAGCTTATCTGGAAGACGCCTAGCTCTCAGAACAAAATCCGTATATTTGGTACTTGCTCTGGCATAGCGTATCAACTGAGATATGAACACGCCATAAGCAGGCGATGAAGGGATGTTGCTACTCAGAAAAGGAAATTTTGAAATGCTGAAATTGAAGTCGTCACGTTTGTCATAGAATGAGGTGCTCATGTGACCATCAGTGTCGTAGGACAACATTATGTCCAAATAGGATGCTGAATTATTTGTCTCTGTGGTTTCTTAAACTTCAAGCTCCAAAGGATAGATACTGCTCAGGTAATTATTGATGGACAACACATCGTCTATGTATCTGTAAGTGAAGTTGAAGTCAGAAGCTAAGTGTCTTTTCCCTTCAGAGATAATTTCTTTTCTCATGAGAAAGTTCTGCTTTGTATTTTTTTTTCAAGAATCTGTATGCACTTTGATTGTGAATTATTCAAATTTGGTCATGTGTTTGACTATTTTTCACTGACTTAGTCAGATGAATTACAGTTTTTTTTATATATATTTCAACAATGGTATTTCAGTGAGAAATTATCAGCCATCTTGTTTTATATGACATGCATGTATTCAAATTCTTTACCGAATGCGCTTTGTAAATTCTGCCAATGTCTAAGAGTAAGAGAAGAATGATATCTAAAAACATATTTTCATTTGAAAAGAAATTGAAATAAGTACATGAATATAAGGACTGAAGGTCACGAGGGATACTTCTATTCAAAATTTATTGTCGGCGGATAAATGATGATTTTTTTAACGTAGGATGCATATGTGAAGCTTATGATATTTACTTCCATGTACTCGATGTGCCATATAACACAAACTATGTCTATCTATACTACATGAGGTATACTTTATGACACATCTTTCTCACAACTAAGTTTCTCAGTGTTAAATAGAAGGAAATAAACTCTTTGAGTTATCTCTCCTAACTTTGTCATAAATGCTTGGAAAGATAACTCAATCGTCACTGAAAAATAAATTACTATTACGCCACCAGCGTGCAGTGAAAACAAAAAATATAGTTGATTTTACGTGATGCATTTATATTATATGTAATTGAAACTTAAAACAAGAAGGAGAATATTCTTGTACTTGCAAGTTGCATGTGTCAGACAGCACATTCCTACCAGGAGTCCCCTAGGGCACATGTAGCCAAGTTCGATCAATTTCGGTTGAACGTTTCTTCAACGCATTCTAAAATGTCTGTTATCAAAATTTCTTGAAATATCTAAAACGTGGGTCCTGCAGCATCATATCCCACCCTTTCTGCTACGTCTTTCGTTACGCTTTTTCGACATGGTAACTTTCATACATTTTTGGCATATTACATTGTTTAGATTTGAGGGTCACTGACGAGGGTTGAGTACCCGAAACGTGCATGTCTGGTCCATGTTGCCAATTTATCTGTTCTTAAATGATGCTATTCAGTTTGAAGACGTTTACATTTATACCACTTGGTGAGTGTCACTGCTGGTGGACCAGTTCGATCAATTTCGGTTGATCGTTTCTTCAACGCATTCAAAAATGTCTGATATCAAAATTTCTTGAAATTTCTGAAACGTGGGTCCTGTAGCATCATATCCCACCCATTCTGCTACGTCTTTCGTTACGCTTTTTCGACATGGTAACTTTCATACTTTTTGGCATATTACATTGTTTAGATTTGAGGATCACTGACGAGGGTTGAGTACCCGAAACGTGCATGTCTGGTCCATGTTGCCAATTTATCTGTACTAAAATGATGCTATTCAGTTTGAAGACGTTTACATTTTTGGCATTTTACATTGTTTAGATTTGAGGATCACAGACGAGGGCTATGTACCCGAAACGTGCATGTCTGGTCCATGCTGCCAACTTATCTGTTCTTAAATGATGCTATTCAATTTGAAGACGTTTAACATTTATACCACTTGGTGAGTTAAAGAAGATCCTGACGATAATCTCAACAGCACTCACAATAGAGCATCGACGGACCCCTAGCAACTGCTGGTGGACCAGGAGTCACCGAGGGCACATGTAGCCATGTTCGATCAAATTCGGTTGATCGTTTCTTCAACGCATTCTAAAATTTCTGTTATCAAAATTTCTTGAAATTTCTTAAAATTGGGTCCTGCAGCATCATATTCCACCCATCCTGCTACATCTTTCGGTACGCTTTTTCGATATAGTAACATTCATACTTTTTGGCATATTACATTGTTTAGATTTGAGGATCACTGACGAGGGTTATGTACCCGAAACGTGCATGTCTGGTCCACAACTAGACACATCACTTTATTTTGAGGTGTGAGGATACATGGCAAAGGGGCAATATCTCATTATACAGTAACTGTAGTTATGATAACAGTAAGATACTTCCGGAAATGAAGTATCTCAATAAGATTTTCTATTGTAGACATGTTGCATTATGCACAACCAATTGTGCCTCACATGAAATCCATATGAAATAAGCATAATGTAAATTTTACATGAAAGTTCATGTGAAATTCATACCAATTTCACATTAGATTTATGTAAAAATATTTCACATGAATTTAATATAAATTTACTACACATGAATTTCACATTGTTTTGTCTTTGCGACATTCGTGCGAAATTTAATTTACAAAAAAATTCATGTCGGAAACTTGAAACATGTTGTTTAATTTTTGTTAATAATATGCATTTTAATCTCGTGTTGGTGCTCATTTCACATAAATTTCATGTGATTATTTATGTAAATATTAGGGAGAGTTCCAACTCTATACCTTTGGAAGAAAATTTCAAACCAATTTTCGTACATCAAACACGGGTTTCGAGTACATGTATTAAATTCTCATCAGTAATGCTTCCAGCCAAAGTTCTTTTCATTAGCAGCCCAAATTTATTTCACTAGCGCCCTCTGATTTTATTCTAAGAATTTGAATTTCTGCATTTAATTTACAGAGAATGCGCGCCTCCAGATTTCCTGTATGGTCGATTCAGTAGCATATCCAAATAAAATCGATGTTCAAAATAGCATTGAATTTCATATGAGGCACAATTAGCTGTGCGAACTTCTGAACAAGATAAAGAGCTAAAGGGGGGAATCAAAATAAATAAATACACATGAATGCACCTTACCTTTCCTGGCGCCGCGCAAATTCAAAATAGTTCAGATCAATAGCTATGTAATTAAAAATCAAACGGTGTCCTAATAAATAAGGGATATATTAGAACTTACCAAAATATATACTACTTGCGTGGAACCATTGTAGATATTTACAGCGCATTGTATATCGCGCATTGATCCCCTCCTGTTTTAACAGAGCCACCTACTATTAAGTCTGTTCTTGCACTGGAATCTTCAAATAGTTCATTACATAGTGTTGTCTTTAACGTTTCTATGGTGGTTTTTCCTCCGTTTGTTGGTCTTTTTTCTCAGAGAAAAGTCTGTATTATTTTTTTCAAGAATCTGTATGCTTATATATTTGGTTGTGATTTTTTAATTCTGATTTTAAGTTTTGTATTTGTTTTTGTTCACTGATCATGCTGATTTACTGTTGGGAATCTCCTTCCTTTTTTGTTTTGATTTTATGTTTTTTTTAAGTATTTGTATGACGAATGATGAATTTCGGATAAATGTTTGGGTTTTATTCACTGATGATATATTACATTTCAAAATTAAAAACTTTCCTTTCCTTAATAGTAACATTCCTATGTTTCCTGCCTATGGTTTATTCATGTTGCAATTGATATGCTATGATTTCGATCTGAGGGTAAGGAGACTCACAGAAAAAAACTTCTGAACCAAGGGTTCATTTGTGATCTACTGAATTTATAACAGAAAAAAATTTGAAGATACAAAGATTGTATTAAGTAAACAAAAAAATTCTAGGAAAGATATCTTACATGGGCACTACACTTTCTCTGAGGAGTAAGAGGAGGAGGTGGGTGATATAATTCAGTGATCGCGAACCCCGTACTGTTTTGTACTCGTCAATACCTTTCATTTGATATGTCACACGGTATACTTACTATAACTATGTTATTTTGCACTCAATGACCCCGAACCATCCCGGCTATATTGTACTCTTTTTAAAAGACCTTTCATTTGCTATATCAGACGGTATAATTCCGATCTCCAATAGGGGTCATGCTTTCTTATAAAACATGTCTGTACAAAATGTACATGTCAGGATGATGTAAATAGTGTACTTGTTGGCAAGTTGGACCGGACCGGTGACGCCATTGCACCACACATCCACCATAGAGTATATGTGGTGTCCCATATTAGGTATCCGTCCTGGAATCCTGTTTTTTTCTACTGTATAAATTCAATCTTCATAGAAGTTTTTGTACAGTCGAAATTTATTGTAGGTGGCCCTGTAAAAATCAATTTGTGCGGCGCCACACACACGTCAACTCGCGGCTAGATCTCTTCTGGTTTGTCTGAAATTTTGCAACAGATTACAATTACATAAACAAATAGAATGTTTAAGCTTATTGTTGTATTATTTCAGTGTTCGCTGCGTTTCTATCTGTTAACGGCAGATTCCACAAGAAATAAGTAAGTTTGGTAGACAAGACTTTGGGATCCATGGAATTGCTTTATCAATTGTACGTTGTGTACTTCTTTATATAATGTATTCAGGGTGGTGCTTCTTAATTTTTTTTTGTATTCCAAGGCCAATGAGCGAAACTTTAAAAGAGTTAAAAAAGATCCTGACGATAATCTCAACAGCACTCACAATAGAGCACCAAATTGAGCATCGACGGACCCCTAGCAAGCTAGAGGTTGGACCAGGTGCCCGGGAGGAGTAAGCATCCCCTGTTGGCTAGCCGCACCCGCCGTCGATGTTCATGCACGAAAATAAAAACAATATATAAAATACATGCATTGCACTGTCTGAGGTTATGTCTATATAGTTTCATAGTTTATTTGCAAAAAACCACATAGTTTATATGCATTACAAAAAGACAACAATGCAATACACATTCATAATTTACAGACAGTTAATAATATTGATAATGATAATATGTATAAGAAAAGTATGATAATGAGAAAAAGTGTATCGTTTATCGTTTAAAGATACTTAAGATGATGATAAATCTGTTAAGGTTACGGTACTTGTATGCATGAAAAGGAGAAGGGACATAAGAATGTTATTTAAACATGGTTTAAGAAGGGTCTCTGGTATTTCTCACAGAAGTTGCTAATTTCAGGAATTTTCCCAAATTACAAAGTTGGTTTTTTTTTTGTTATGCTAAAACGTTGTACTAATTTAAACATAGAAGGATGTGACCAGTAATAACTCTTGATGAATTTACGTCTTAAATTTGAGTATTTAGGGCAAACAAGGGTAAAATGATATTCGTCTTCAATTGTATTCAATGAACATTTATTGCATAAGCGCTGTGACCTTTCAGTATTATTATATCTACCTTGTTCAATAATAAGTTGATGAGAAGATAGCCTATATCTAGAAATTGATTTGACAAGATATTCTGGGATATGTTTTTGTAGGTAAAACTGTAATCCAAAGGTATCAGGTAAATGTTTGTACAAAAGACTTTTGGGTGAATTATAAAAAAAATCGTTTCTTTCTTGCAAAAAATGATCTGTCAATCTCTCTTTTAATTGAAATAAAAATGCTTTCTCGTTTACAACATGTTGTGATATCCATACATAATTATATCCTAAGGAACATAATAAGTCTTTAACCATTGTGACCCAACTATTTTGATACGGATGTAAATACATTTCGTCATACAAGCTTCTTATTATACAATTGTCACTTTTTATAACTTTAAGCCAATATTTCACTATTCGTATTTCTCTGATTATAGACAATGGTAATCGACCCAATTCTGAATAAATGAAAAAATTTGGTGTGCTGTTTTTTAACTCCTAAAATCCGTTTACAAAACAATGTATAGACCTTTTTCTATGTCCTTTGCTGGATGGAAACCCCAGATTTCACTGGCATAATGCAAAATTCTTGTGACGTATGTATCAAATACATGCAATTTAGTTTCTACATTTAAATGGTTATCATTACAAATATTCATTACTTTGAACATACATTTTTTTCCCTGCATGGCTAGTATATTTTGGGCACTTGTGAATTTACCATTAAAGTTGAGAGTAAGACCTACATAATTGAATGAATTTAAAATCTCTATAGTTTCTCCGCGATATGAAAAATTGTCGTTTTTACCTGCTCTTCCCCCTGATCTAAAGATTACTATTTTTGTTTTTCTGATATTAACATCAATATTCCAAATATTACTATACTCGCTCAAATTATCCAACATAGATTGTAAACCTGATTTTGTCTCGGAGAATATAACTGTATCGTCGATATACATCAAGAGGAATAAAGATAATTCTCTCAAATTTACGGGTTCGCATGACGAATGAATAAAATGATTTTCGAAGCCATTAATATACAAAGAAAACAGGAAGGGGGAAAATGCCTCCCCTTGCATAAGACCATTTGCATAATGAAAGAAGGAAGAAGTCTCAGAATTAAGCCTAACACATGATTTGATATCTTTACATAGATTCTTAATTATGTTGAGGAGTTTCCCTGAAATACAATTTTTGCTAACTTCATGAATAACTTATTCCTGTTGATACTATCGAATGCTTTCCTGTAATCAATAAAACAACAATATAGTTTATTTTTGTCTCTGAGATATAAAGATATTAAATTCTGAAGGGCAAATATTGCATCAGTAGTACCAAAACAGGGCTTAAAACCAAATTGCGCATCCGATATGATATTGTAATTCTCAGACCAATAATCTCTGATTCAAAACTGAATTAAATTTTTCGACAGATTGCTTACCAGTCTTATTCCCCTGTAATTATCAGTGTCATTGATATCTCCTTTCTTATGTATTGGAATGATAATGCCTGTCGACCAACTCTTTGGAAACACGCCGGTGTTAAGAATAACATTGAACAGCTCGGGAGATAACTCGTTCTTAAACTTAAAGAAATATTCATTCAATAAGTTATCTATTCCAGTAGCCTTGCCCCCTTTTAGTTTTATAAGCACGTCAATAATTTCATTATCTTCAATATTTTTGTCTGGTTCCTCAAAATGAGGTGTATCGTCATGACCAGTATCATTATTTACATTGTGACTATTTACCGAATCAGCGACGCCTTGACAGACACGTTCAAAATGTTCCGCAAAGTCTTTAACGTTTAGTGAACTGTTTACGTTCTTCTTTTTCTTGAATATTTTATAAAATTGTTTAGGATTTTTCTTCCTCATAAAACTTAATTTATTTCCTTCATGCCTCATATATATATTCTCTTAGATTTAATTGAATATTTCTTATATAATCTTTTACTTTCCACTCAATTTACCCGGTTGAATTGACTTCTGTTTTTGTTAAATATTCTCAATGCACTGCGATAATCTGAATACAGGGATTTACATTTACTATCAAACCATGGTTGATCTTTTATTGAATTGCTCGGTACTTTCTTGGGATGATACCTCGTTTCAACGCAACAATGTGGGTCAAATATTACGCCTAAATAAATTCTGTGCAATTTCATCGTCGACGGCGTTTTAAATACCTGTCGTTAGTGAAAGATTATTGTGTCTGTAGCGGTTTGTGAATGTTGTTCATCTAACGTGTCGTTAGACTCGTTACAGGTAAATTTTTTTGTAAATAAATTCTGTGCAGTTTCTTCGTAGATGGCAGGGATTCCATTTACCTGGACAGTGTGTGCGGTGAAGCAAAACATGACGGTCCTCATTTATAGAGACTTGTAGTTCAGATATATAAAAATTCATAATTAAACAGAAGAAAGAAAGTAAAAGGCAATTTTAGAAATAACGTATATAAGTAAATGTATTTAGAACGTTTAAATGCTTCAAACTGAGGCACAAGCAGTTCCAAGATCATTTGACAGAAAATTATTCTTATAATATAATATGCTCTCTCTCTCTCGCCAAAATTAAAAAACAAGTTATACAAAATGCTATGTTTTTAGTGTATTTTAAACAAAAGTCAATTGAGATTTAATCTTGTCAATAATGATAATGTATAGTATAAAGGTACTTTCATAAAAAGTAACTATCGTACTAGATAGTTGAAAATAGCCTTAAAAGTTTGCAATTTTCAGACGTTATGAATGAAACAACCAGATACTAGTAAAATGCATACATCAAATTATCACGACAGAGAGTATTAAACAGATAAAGTCTGATCTATTTAGAATTGATCAAACTTCGCTAAATGCCAGTTCGACAGGATTAAGTGGATGTACAGATGTACTCTACACCAAAATTATCCAAGAAAATTGATAGAGCCATCCCCCCCCCCTTTGATTTCTCTCAGCAGGTGTGTTGTCTGCTACAACAATGTCGCCTGGACATATTGCATGCTCGCCATGTTCAGTGTAAGCATCCATAAATCGAAATGAAATTAAATCAGTGTGTCACTTAACAATGCATCAATCCATTTGACAGATTAAGTGTAATATTTGGTGATCTAGATGTCTTAAATACATTTCTCTTAAATGAAAGACAGCTTCGTAAAAAAGTCATTTTATGTGCCTATTTTTGATGCATGTAGTTCATAAATGCTTGAATGTATTGCATATTTGCATCAAGTAAATCTTTCTGCAGATAGTTTTGATGTAAATGGTCCCGATGACAATAAACTTTTGATGGCTCTATTAATAATTGTTAATGAGACCAGTGCAAATTACCAGGGGCGGATGCAGTTTTCAGGTATTGATATCACTGCTTGTTTTAGTTTAAATAATGTAAGTTCAACTATGAAAAACTCATATTGAAAAAATAATTTCATCCTGGAAAAAAGTTCTTGGAAAAATGAATATCAATAGATATTGTTTAAACCAAACTAATTCCCTATCGTTTCTCATTCTTTCCTCGTTAAGGTGTACCATTTTCTAGATCCACTCCTGATTCATATCATGTAAGGTCTACTAACATCTTTACAGATTTTATGACATTGACCATGTTTACAGTAATAAGGATCTGTATCGTGTACCTCGCCATTGTACTCCTTATCCTATAATTATAGCTTGTGACAGACCCCATCCACGATGACAATGTTTATATTGGTTCTTATCGATTTTGTAGAACATTTATACCCAGATACATATTTAACAGTCACTTTTAACCATTATGTCCAACACGTTGGACGTCGTTAGTCCATTGTACTTCTCCTGGACGTGAAACTCGCGTTTCTGCGGAATGCAACATTTGTGACTTACGAAATTACGGTTACCATGGATTTTGTGAAAAATTAAGAAGTGAAATATCTGCATCAAATAACATGTCCCCCAAGACAATGAATCGTGACGATCAAGGCGACTGGTTAGATGCAAATAAATAGTCCTTTGGACCAAATCCACGCATGTGAAAGTCCTTGGGAGGTCTCCATTCATTGGCAAATAGTTATTCTTTGAACATAGTGGTGAAACGAAATAAAGAAGATCCTGACGACAATCTCAAAGTGGCGCGAAAAAAAAATTAAAGTTTTCGAAATCACATCCAAGTACTTTAGAACTTGACATTAAAAAAGAGGAAATGAAATATAATGAACTATGTGCAAAAGTAAATTCAATGGTGGAACTTTATTGTCTAATTGTTACTGAAAACAAAAACGGGAATTGTCATCTCAGGGTTTCGAAATCCCACAACAAACGAAATTATAAGGTACGATCATGTGATGATGTACGTATGTGTGGCAGTCTTTGTTCCAATGAAAATGCGAGGACAGTCAGGGCTTTAAATTCATAGAGAATTCCAAAGGAGCCATACGGGCTCCTAGTTCTGGAATTCAAGGAACCCGTGCCAAAAATCAAGGAGCTCGTAAATATTAAAGTTTATTTTCTATTAATTACATAAGATAATTGATGAAAGCCAATTATTTATTGTGAAAGACCATCTTTGACAGCAGTTTCAACACAACGTTGAAGTAAATCATTTGGGTCCAAGTAATCTCTTACAAAGATAGCTGACAATTATTACTTAGCCTAAAATATAAGAGCGCCCCCCCCCCCCCAAATTATATACTTTGTAAAGACATTATCCTAAATTAAATAGAACAATAAATGTATATTATAAAATGTGCGTGTGTACATGGGTTCATGAATTGGGGTTTTTCTTTTTTTTTTCCTTTTGGTCATTTTATACAAGTTTTTTTTCTTTTATTCTTTCTTTCTTTAGTCGCTATCCACAATACATGTCATGTGTAACATACGATACTCTGCATAGTAATGGTTCATGTACTGAGGCGATTCGGGATTTAACACCGCTGCAATCAATATACTACAAACGCCACCTACGAAGAAATTGCACAGAATTTCTTTACAATAATCTACCTGTAACGAGTCTAACGACACGTTAGGTGAACAGCATTCACAAACCGCTACAGACACAATAATCATCTGTAACGACAGGTATTTAAAATGCTGTCGACGAAGAAATTGCACAGAATTTATTTAGGCGTAAAACCTTTCTTAATATTTCGGTTATACATTCTACTCCGCTATCAACAGAAATAACTGAGTTTTCTATATTACATACAATATTATCTAAATTTCCTAGTGTTTCGGATAATTGTTGTTTGATCGTATTGATATTCTTATCATTTTCCCATACATATCTAACTGACCTAGACTCGTCCGTGAGCTGATTATTTAAAACACCGTAATCATTGGAACTGTGGTGAAATATTTCTTCCAGCATAATATTTATTCCTTGGAAATTTTGTCATATAATATTTTTTTCCAAGGAACTTTTATTATGTATTAAAAATTCCGACAGGAAATTTTATTATGTAATGAATCTTCCACGATCATAATAAAAGTTCTCATGCCATGGAAAATATATTACATAACAAAACTTCCATCTGAATTTTTTTTAATGTTAAAAGTTCTGATACTAGAACCATGGTAAAATCTTAAAGAACAAAAAATAAGGATTTCATATATGTGCATAATAGATTAATAATTGTCACTAAAAATATATTATAATGAACTTATTCAAACATCGAATTCAGAATAAGAAATAAAAATTTCAAAAATCATGTACTGTATAGCGTGGAAATTTGATCCCTATATTATTTCTTCCAATAGAGAAGTGTTTTACTTGTAGAAAAAAAATTTAAAAGTTTAAAAATTATTTTAATAAAATTGAAAAGATAACTGTATTATTAATACATATGGACATACGAACCATTCCACAGAATTATTCCTGTAAGCTAACCATATTACTGTAATTATTGAAATGTGTAAGTCAGTCATTTATGTATTTGAAGCATTGAAGGAAAAAATATTACACATGATACTTACATATAATATTTCTTCTATTTCAAAGAAAAAGTAGTCCTTAGGGTAATGAAAAAGAGTAAAACATCAACAATTTTCATGACAATGTTTCCGTCCATATAGACGGAAACGTTTTCATGAATATTGTTGATGTTTTACTCTTTTTTCACTTACCAAAGGACTGTGGAAAAAGTAATATGGACAAGGAAAAAATATTCCATAATGAAAAATCCTGGGAAATTTCATTATAATAATAAAACTTCCAGGAGGAAGAAATATTATGCGGAAGAAAATTTCGTTCACAGAGCGTTCAGGAGATCTATTGTTAAAAGAGAGTAAATTCTATTGAGGCATGATCTGACCAAATGTTAAAGTCATGCACTTTAAACGAAGTAACAATATCAAAATACTGTTCGTCAATAAGAAGATAAGCAATTACGCTAGAACCTAAATGATTATAAAGGGTGTACTTCCCCATTACATCACCTGTTTTTCTTCCATTACAAATTCTTAACCCAGAAGCTCTGCATAATTCTAATAATTTTTCTCCCAAAACTATTTACAGTTTTATCTTCAGATTGTCTACTAATAAATTCAAGAGCATCGTCCTCTACGTAATCAAAAATATTGGATATAAATTCAGATACAGACTCTGTAAGGGTGTCGTTTTCAACAAAATCATTACCTACACCAACTCGACTATTCAAATCACCAGTTAAAATAGCGATACCTCTACACATGTAGTCTGCAATATCATCTAATACCGTATAACCAGAAATTTTCGCGAGATACTAATTTTCGCTATATTCGCGAGAGATTTGGAATCGCGAAAAATAGTTCTCGCGAAAATTTGTGTTTGGTAAATTATAACATAAATTTTAATGTCAGTTATATTTTGTTCTTATTGTATATGTACCATTCTTCGCAATTCCCATTTCAACATTGCCATTGAGGGCATATTTATGATAAAAATGACTATAACTTCAATAGTGAAAGGTACAAAAGAATGAAATCATGTGTACATATATGTTTGTAATTAAGGAATCGCGAAAAATTGTACACGCGAAAATAAAGAGACCCTTTTCTACTATAAAATCGCGAAATTTGATACTCGCGAAAATTTCTGGTTATACGGTAGCTCATTGTAAAGATCTACATCATATACCTCGTCATAAATATTGTTTTCATGTGGTACATACGCATTACAAACATAAAAACCTTGTCTGATAGATCGGTTATTCTTAACCAAACAATAGTATCAAACACTGTTTTCTCAATGGTAATAAATCTGGACAAAGATGACTTGTACAATATTACTAGACCACCCCCCTTCCCTTTTTTCTAAGAAATGTGAAGAATGAAAAATTTGCTGACAGATTTCCTAATTCTAGATCTTTCGAGAGCCAACATTCAGATAGAAAAATAATATCAAAATCATTCAAAAGTTTACAGAATTCAGGATCCGTAAGTTTCTTATGCAAACTTCTATTTACATTCCACGACGCTATTCTGTGTCCACATATGGAAGATTGATCGGGTCCAACCTCCGCGCGTCCCTAATCCTCGGACGGACCAGGCCCCTCAGATGCTTCATCGTCTATGCTCACCGACACAGTGGCCTCGTCATCATCATCGTCATTTACGCCAATAACAGTATCGCGCGCATCACAGAACACGTCATCGTCCTCATAGTCATAACTCATGTCTGGGTCATAGTAGCGACCGTTAATGTACAGACGGTCCCGCACCAACCGAACTCTGCTTCCGTCATTCCTAGCATCGCGCATCACCGGATAAAGTATTCTCCTACGCTTTGCTACATCTGTCGGAAATTGCTTCCGGATACCAAATTGACTGCCTTTCAGTTTATACGCCTGAGATTTGACAAGATGCAGATCTCTTTGGAAAATAAGCGAGCGACAATTGGGCGAAATTGCCCACTCACAAAACGTCCAAACCGGGGAACGTTTCCGACTGTAACATCTGTAGTGATTCCCAATTCTCGACGTATGAACATCTTCAGTTTTGATTCTGTATCCTCATTCCTTGACTCCCCTTCCAACCCAGTGAAAATAAGATTAGCTTTCATTGAGCGACAATGTAAATCTGTTATTTTCGCATCTGCTTCCTTCTCTTGCTTCCTCATTTTTTCCATACTGCGAGACATTCCTTCGATCATTATTTCATGACGCTTAAGCTCCTTAGTATATATGCTCTCTATACTCAGACACTTTTCTTCCAAATTTTTTATTTTTTTCTTGGGCACTTATCATTTCACGCTAATTTATTCTTTCCCTTTCTTCAAGAGCAGTCACTTTTCCCTCGAAACGTACCATCATTTCATTCATGTCGGAAACATTCTTCTCAACCACATCAATTTTGTCAAGTGTAGATAACCGCTGCATGATAGTCGTAAGCTTTTCATTTTGTTCGGCCAGTTATGCTAATATTTCACTTTCATTGACTGATCCTACAGGTTTCGGTGTCGTTGTACTTGGTCCTGTCATGTTTGCATCACTATTTGTGGATTTTGTCCCTGCTGGCGTTCCGTATATCGCCTGGCTAGTAGATCGTAATATAGAACCCACAAAGGAATTGTTACCTGTACTACCTGAGTTGTTATTGTCCACTGTAGTAGTACCGTTACCTGTGTCCCCACTTCTCTCCATGCTATCACTCATATTCATCTTTTTACGTTTGTTTTTACGTATACGTCCCATTACGAGGTAGAATCTGTTTCAGATGTCCAAGAGACGTATAAAACATAAGAATCCGTCATGTAAAACTAGAGTTACACAAAAAATTTGGTAAAAAACAATAGAGTTGCAATGGAGTTACGGAGCGCTTTAAAAGTACGTCCGTCTACCTCGACGACTACTCACTCTTCCTCAACCAAATTGAGCATCGACGGACCCCTAGCAAGCTAGAGGTGGGACCAGGTGCCCGGGAGGAGTAAGCATCCCCTGTTGGCTAGCCGCACCCGCCGTCGATGTTCATGCACGAAAATAAAAACAATATATAAAATACATGCATTTCACTGTCTGAGGTTATGTCTATATAGAAAGTGCTATGGCGACTTTAAGTAACACTAAGACAGAAAAGGGGATGGGCTCTTGGCTTGTTTTGGTCCTACCTACATGGATACTGTACTTGCGTTTCTTGGGCCCCTGCGTCATGCTGTCTGTTTGTATGTTCATTTAAGAGGGAAGAATTTATTTCACACCACAATGGTGCGTTCTTCAATACCTCTTTGTAATCGAAAAAGTAGGAGGAATGTGCGCACGTAATCCGGATAATTACACCGTCTGCTACTTGCATGGCAGATGGCCGTCGGAAGTCGGCACCGTTGGTCTCGCTGGTTTATGTGTGATCTTTTGTCTTTGGTGTTTCTATAGTGTGAGTTGGTGTTCCTTGTCTCTTTTGCATCTCTTTCTGTGCGTGTCTGCTCTGTATTTAGGGAGTTTTGATAAGGGTGCTGCAGCCTAGTGTTGTTGGAGATTCCCTCCTTTGTTTCATAAGGTAATGATTACAAAATGTACTTAATATGTTTCATGTGATATATGAATATAACTAGAACACCTACAATGCATTCCACACTCGCAATGGACATAGTTCATCACATAAGTTGTCCTACCTGTTTTTATTGAGCTGTGTCATGGTCTCCACCCGTTTGTCCGTGTTTTCTTTTCGCGTGAGAAAGTTCTGATTTTTTTCGGGTTTTTTTTCATAATTTTTGTAATCCTTTCTGTTGTGGTTTATGGAATCTGGTTTCGGTTTTTGTGTTTGACTTTCATTCACTGCCTTTCTATTGTGGTTTATGGAATCTGGTTTCGGCTTTTGTGTTTGACTTTCATTCACTGCCTTTCTATTGTGGTTTATGGAATCTGGTTTCGGCTTTTGTGTTTGACTTTCATTCACTGACTTTCTATTGTGGTTTATGGAATCTGGTTTCGGCTTTTGTGTTTGACTTTCATTCTCTGCCTTTCTATTGTGGTTTATGGAATCTGGTTTCGGCTTTTGTGTTTGACTTTCATTCACTGACTTTCTATTGTGGTTTATGGAATTTGGTTTCAGTTTTTGTGTTTGACTTTCATTAACTGACTTTCTATTGTGGTTTATGGAATCTGGTTTCAGTTTTTGTGTTTGGCTTTCATTCACTGACTGAGTACTTGTTACCTGTAGTGAATGGGGAAAATAATTAACGACTGACGGACGGCGGCGATTGCAAATTCTAGCATTGCTCAATTTATAAAATACAAAATTAGTAGAGAATCAATAATAGTACTTGTTTCTTCCTTCCTAAGTTTCTTAAGATTAAAAGCTTTTTTTCGCAGAAATTGTTATCTTTTACATAAACTGTGTCACAACTGTTTTCTAAGACCCAAGGGTCAGGGCTAAAAAAGTATATCAGATGAACGAGCGTAACATTAGGCGTTAGTCTAAATATATTATGCAAAAAAATTAAACTCTATCAATCATGTACTTTGAGAAATGATGTACACAAGAATGCATAATACATATGGGAGAAAATGACCACGTCCATTTTCAAAGACCCTGTTGGTCTGAATCTCAAACAAAACATTATGTAGAAGTACACAACTAGACCATAGACCCATCATGTTTCAAAAAGAATTGATTTTGTATCCTTTATACTTTCTGAGAAATGATGACCACAAAATTACATAGAGTTGAATAGAAGAAAATGACCACATCCATTTCCTAAGACTCTGGGGTATGGAACGCCATCGCTGTCTTATTATGAGACATTTCAATATATGGTATGGTTTAATCAATATATGCGGTGGAAAGTACATTATATGCGGTGGTAAGTACATTATATGCCGTGGTAAGTACATTATATGCGGTGGTTAGTACATTATATGCGGTGCTAAGTACATTATATGAGGTGCTAAGAACATTATATGCGATGGTAAGTACATTATATGGAGTGGTTAATACATTATATGCGGTGCTAAGTACATTATATGCGGTGTTAGATACAGTATATGGGGTGGTATATTCATTACATGGGGTGGTTAGTACATTATATGCGGTGCTAAGTACATTATGTGGGGTGGTATGTTCATTACATGGGGTGGTTAGTACATTATATGCGGTGCTAAGTACATTATATGCAGTGCTAAGTACATTATATGCGGTGCTAAGAAGATAATATGGGGTGGTGAGTACATTATATGCGGTGCTAAGTTCGTTATGTGGTAATTTCGTTATGATAAACATTCTTATGACCAAGATTAAACATTTCTGAGACTCGGATCGCAGCTACGTTAAGGCACTCCTCGTTTTTACGTTTTTGTGGCCTTAATAAGGAATAAATCTTTGGCAATCAATGAAATCTATTGTACAATTTCCTCAATCTCACGCAACGGTGCGGTGGCGTAGTAATGAAGACGCAGAACTGCAACTACCAAGGTCGCGAGTTCGATCCTAGCCACGGGTACATTTTATTTTCAAAATTTTTACGAAGTTCTTGTTTTTTTTTAAAGTGAGAGGCACCATGATATCAATGGGCATTGTTTCCGTATATTGTATATATTTGTACTTATTAGAAGAGCTTTGTACAGTACAGATAAATTATGTGACATTAGTAAAGAGTAGATTTATTCTGTAACACTACGTTACTAATATATAAATTATAATTTTTATTTTAGGTTGTGATATTCAATTTACGTGGTCTAAGAGAGAGAGAGAAAAAAAAACAGGGTGACGTGAAAATTCTATATCATTATTTTTTTTTATTCTAATAATTAGAATAAAAAAACTAATGATATAGAATTTTCACGTCACCCTGTTTATGAATATCAATGTAATCGGCAATCTCTGAAATCCAGAAACTGAAAAAAAACGGTTGTATTTCTTTCTTCTCGGCCACTTATGTAGCTTTCTGGCGCGAAATACACACGCTGTAGATATAGAAAATTTTATTTCCTTCCAAACGGTTAAATATTTGATCGGAATACACTATGAATAGATTGTTCAATGATATAAAAAGAAAAAGATGGCAATTATAACCTACTTTTAATATCGCTCTAGAGATAAATCTTAAAATATTTTCCATCCCCCTTTTTTCGTTTTTGCCTGTGGACATTGTTTTCCCCCTCGCTTCAGAACCCCACTTGTCCAGAAAATGTGTTTTATTGATATACACCTTTGGTGAAAGTGGGATTGTAAAGCGAGGGGGGACGCTGTTGTGTAAAAGCGTTTCCGTTTTCCATTGTTTTCTGTGTAAAAATGCTTATTTTGACACAAATACCGGTCTTTTCATCCAACCCCCCATGATAGAGCTGGGAAAAATGTTGAATCCTTTTGTGTTTATGTGTCCTTTTGGGTTAATGATAACCCGAGTCTGAAAAATATTTAATCTTGGTCATCAGAATGTTTATCATAACGAAATCACCACATAACGAACTAAGCACCGCATATAATGTACTCACAACCCCATATAATGTTCTTAGCACCGCATATAATATACTTAGCACTGCATATAATGTACTTAGCACCGCATATAATGTACTAACCACCCCATGTTATGAACATACCACCCCATATAATGTACTTAGCACCGCATATAATGTACTAAGCACCCCATATAATGTACGTACCACCTAATATAATGTTTTTAACACCGCATATAATGTATTAAGCACTCCATATAATGTACTTAGCACTCCATATAATGTACTTACCACCGCATATAATGTTCTTAGCATAGCATATAATGTACTTTTCACCGCATATAATGTTCTTAGCACCGCATATAATGTACGTACCACCCCATATAATGTTCTTAACACCGCATATAATGTACTAAGCACTCCATATAATGTACTTAGCACCGCATATAATGTACTTACCACCGCATATAATGTACTTACCACCGCATATAATGTACTTACCACCGCATATATTGATTAAACCATCCAATATATTGAAATATCTCATTATAAGACAGCGATGGCGTTCCATACTGGGGGTTGGAAACTCGAATGAAATATCAGGTTCACAGCTCGAGCAAAGACCTTTTATATTACAAAAAGAATTAACTTTCCATCATTTATACTTTCTGAGAAATGGTGACCACAAGATTACATAGTTATACAAAGGAAAATTACCAATCCCATTTTCTAAGACCCTGGGGTCAGGGACTCAAACAAAATATCTTGTGTACAACTCGATCATAGAAGTATAATATATATACAAAAAGAATGAATTTTCTATTTTTTATATTTTTTGAGAAATGGTGATCGCAAGATTACATAGGGTTATATAGTGTTGTGGGTCATGTATTATTTTAGTTTTACTTTATGTGTAGGTACACATGTACTTAATCATGTTATTTAATGATTTCATAATAATTCTTTCTAGATTTTACTATGTCATGTTTATTTAATTATAGAATATTCCAGTATGTTCTTTGTTACATCATTATCATCACATGACTGTGATTTCTAGAATTTACTCTATTGTTTATCATTTGTAATGAGTCATTGTTCTAGAAGCTTCTGGTCAATTCATTGGTATTAAGTATAAATACCTCTGAGGAACTGTGTTGAGGGGACATTCGTACACATTCGTAGACACGATTCATTCATCTATTCTGATATACTGGGATACTTTATTTGTTGAGACTTTAATCCATTTAACAACGTTTGGACACCGATCTTTCGAGAACGTTTGTGATTACCGGAAACCATACATTCGATAGACTTTGTGGACCGTAACGGACACTTTGATCCGGACATTGTATTGTAAGTTGTAATCATTTCAAATATATATATTTTGTACATAATTAAACTTGTAAATTTATATTCTATCTTTGTCTGATTTTTGCTGGCGTTTTGGGGTATTCTGACCCATAACAATAGGAAAAAAATACCACACCCATTTTCTTAGACCCTGGGGGATCTGGGACTCAAACAAAATATAAGGTGAACAACTACATCATAGACCTTTTATATTGCGAAAAGAATTGACTTTTTATCATTTATACTTTCTGAGAAATGGTGACCACAAGATTACATAGGGTTATATAGGAGAAAATTACCACACCTATTTTCTAAAACACTGGTGGTCAGGGACTCAAACGAAGTATCAGGTGCACAACTAGTCCATAGACCAAGCATGTTGCAAAAAGAATAAACTTTCCATCACCAACGGTTTCAGAGAACTTGAAACCACAAGAAATGTTTAACAGACAGATGGACGTACAGACAGACGCCGGACACTGGGCGATCGCATAAGCTCGACTGGTCATAGACCAGTAGAGCTAAAAATGGCTAATTAGGACGTCTACTTGGGGCGAACGACAGACTGCACATTATGGTTTTGATCTTTTCAGCTTCGCTCTGAGTTTTCATTCTAACATGATGAAAAGACAGTCACTTATCGCAGTGGCATAACGCATCAGATTCTATGTATGAAATTAACAAATTACCAATCATAATCATTTCGGTCCATTTGAATTGAAATTGTCACTATTCTAGAAGCTATATTCATATTCATTTTCATCACATCAAACCAAACACTTTTCAGCTTAACTTGACATTTTAGAATTTATTTAATGAAGTGAAACGTATATCAATACCTAGAATAAATTCACATCACTCAAAGAAAAAAAATTCTAATTCCTTTTCGCCAGTCTTCTTTCCCTTCAATCGTATACTAAAGATTACTCTATATGGTATTTAAAGCCGGAAAATACTGATTACTATTTTAGGAAACTCTCCGAGTTTTCTCGAGTGAACTGGCGTTTTTCGACCAATGAATGCTTTAATATTTGCCAAACCTTCGGATATTGTAAATGATTCTAATATGACTTGATTCTTTTTCCTTATTAAGACAACAGACGCGAGCCGGGCTCTATTCTCCAATATAGGCCCTATAGCGATAAGCCACGCCTATCCATTTTCTGAAAGCAGATAAACCGGGAGGAACTGGTTTTTACCAAGATTCTTGTTTTAATACTTTCATCAAAAGTTTGGTCATCATTAGAATAGAAATAAAAAATGACAAGCCGGGCTCTATTGTCTCATAATGCCCTTGCGTCCTCAGCCAATCACATTTATCACTTAGCCGCTGACGCGGCTCGGTAATAAATGTGATTGGCTGAGGACGCTCGGGCATTATGAGACAATAGAGCCCGGCTTGTCATTTTTAATTTCTTAAATAACACGTGTTTTATATGTTTACTGTTGGGAGAATTGTTTTAAAATGCTCTTGGATAAAATTATAGGTATATTTTCTTGGTTTATCAGTAATCCCTTATTCTTAGATATATTTTCTTGAAATCTACCGTTGACTTTTTGTGATTCAACACATGAGAGCAGTGTAAATTACAGGTATAACATGGTGAGTTGTCCAAAGGCACATTCATGCACGGATAAATGCGGTTCATCAATGATTAAAATCTTATTCGAATGCGAAAGTACACACCGTGGGGTATCACGTGATACACAAATTATATGGCACAATATAAAAAAGTGCATATTTTTGTCCTTTTGAGCCTGTTTCATATATACATGAAAAAATACAGAAATAAGTACTGGTAATGCTTTGCCTCATCCTATTTTACCTATATCCATGATGAAAAAGTATGAAATCGACACAAATATGTAATTATGAGAGGTTGATATGTCCATCATCTGTCAAAATCGGATGTCCTGACTATGGGTACTTTAGTTTTAAATTGGTATAACTTTTATTCTATTGGAATTTAAACTTGATTTTTTTCATGGGATTTGTTTATTATATGAAAGAGATTCTGTAAACATCCTATATATCCTATGTATATTTAGGATGAGCAATTTTTTGTGATTGATATCACTGTCACTGATTATTTTGTCAGTTGTGTTACCTTTGCATAAAGGAGAGAAATCACACAAATAATTCAAAGATATTATAGTATAACATAAGAAAAAAATGAAGACAAGTTAGCTTCCAAAATTTGTAAATACACTATTTTCTTTGTTTTTCTGATAAAATCAGTCACATTGATACTAGTCAATATCCATTTCAGTTCAATAGCATATTCACCAATATCAACAAATGCTCACATAATGAACAGTAAAGTAAAATGGAGTCTATATCATTTGTACACTCTAATAACGTTTATGAACCTAGCTTTTCGGTATCACAGAATATTCTTTTTCATTATTTGCTGATTTGCATGCATAAGTCCAATGATAGAGACTTGAAACAATCGCTTTTTGATGGAATATCTAAAGCAAACATAAAGCTATATGACAAAGCAGGCTA
Source organism: Pinctada imbricata (assembly GCA_033119305.1). NCBI lineage: Eukaryota > Metazoa > Mollusca > Bivalvia > Pterioida > Pteriidae > Pinctada > Pinctada imbricata. The sequence goes on from VSWD01000014.1 coordinate 43,840,946, forward strand.
ATTCCATCAATGTATTACTCAAAACATCTATAAGTAAAAAAAGGCAGAAAATGAGTGTTAAGCTGGGCTAAATAACAAAATAAATTAATAAAAAAAACCCCAGAATTTTAATTAGAATTACAAATACAATATCATGATTGATATGGATCTATAAGACTGCTTATTTTGAAATAATTCAAGCGTGCATTGTCTGTGTTACAGGTTTTTGGTACACTTAAATGTTCATGAATTTTGTTTCCAAAAATTAGAGCAGTCTTATTAACAATCTTATTGCCTAATTTTTCTTTAATATTCTTATATATTTTGAAGAAAACCTGAAAATAGAAGTAATTCTGATTACATAAAGTGATATTTAGATTGTAAAAAAATATATATTCAGTTGAAAATTGCTAACGTTTTCTTCAGCTTCTTATCACCTTATGGTACTATTTTCCTATTACTTTTGTCTCTGTTCTGTTGAGATGATAAATACATTCTTAATTTCTTCCATTTTGTATAATCTAAACATCATTTTATGGGGATAATCTAAGATAATATCAACTGAAGTTGTGAACAGTATGATGCATATCATCATAAAATGTCATTTGTGTTACAGTCTGTCAATTGTGTTACCATGAATCATCACTATTATACTTAAAATGCTGATCAAGAGTTCCAAACAGATTAAATAGTTTTAGAATAATGTCAGATTAAAATGACTAGCATTTAATTTCCCTTTCATCTTAAAATAAACTCCATTTTGCTTATATAAATCTGTATGTGTCATTTGTGTTACCATTTTGTCCATCGTGTTACTGCTTAGTCAATTGTGTTACCTTCAATATTTTTGAGGGGAAATTAATGAAGTAGTGCATATATCCTTTTAAGATTGCGTTTAGTAATTTTGTTTGCTCGCAAATAATTAAGTACATGAAAGAGGTTAGGAATTTCATATTTATATTATCTTAAATGATGATTTCCAATTATCCAAAAACTAACTTTTCGTAAACTATGCTATATGTTACCATTTATCTTGAGAAAACGGCATCATATCATAAATTTTCCTCAAGAGGCTGTTAAAATCTATACATTTTAGAGAAAAAACATAGAATAAATTCTATAAATAATTATTGTAATTTTTATGACAATTTTTTGTTTGGTAACACAATGGACATTTTAAATCAATGCTAAGTATGTAATTACCTCCATCTCAATATCAAAACAAGTTTAAGCTCTCATATTCTAGAATTTGTCCCTTTGGATGTTTACAAATTGATATTAGAAAGAAAATTCATTGAAATCAAAAATCAATTTCTCAGATTTATGGTTTGCAAAATATGCACTTTTTTTTTATATTGTGCCATATGTTCCACGGGAATCCCCTTTGAATGAACCAAGTAAATACTGTCTAAATCTACTTTATATGAATTTATTTTAGGCCTATCATATGGTCATTATTATCAATTATATGATGGTAATTTATTCTGGTCAAGAATAGACGTGTACTTGGAGAACACTTAAACGGAAAATTTTCAATGCTCGCCACATGTTATGATATGGTGCACGGACAGATACAAATTTTTCTGTTTAAGTGTTCTCCAAATATACGTCTATTCTTGACCAGAATAAATACCATCATATAATTGATAATAATGACCATATGATAGGCCTAAAATAAATTCATATAAAGTAGATTTAGACAGTATTAACTTAGTTCAATCAAAGGGGATTCCCGTGGAACATATCATTTGTGTATCACGTGATACCCCACGGTGAGAACAGTAGATAATATTTATCGCAACTTGCGATGCGGAATTTAATATAGTTGTCTGCCTCATTTCTTTTCTTGAATAGACGTGCGGGAGGATAGATGGATATATTTATTTTTCCAACAGAGTGTATATTAAATATCATATGTTAAATTAATGAAAATATTCGTCAAATGGAGAAAATCGGAATAAAAAAAAAACGTTATAGGGCAAATTCCAGTGACTTGTTCCTGACTCCCGTGTCCCCTTCTAGATCTGCGCTTGATATCGAAAATAAATTCCGTTGCCACAAAACATGCGACTTTTTTGTGCTTACTCACCATTTAATTACCCACTTGTTTCGTCGATGGAATATCTTTTTATATTTTCAAAACTAGCATCCGACGTCTATGTTCATCCAAAATATGCATAAATCAAATACATATACATGTATATCATATTTTTTCACATTGTACATGTTTGCCTGACTCTTCAAAATATTTTTTGTGCCACATGATGCACTCATGAAATGTAAACAGAAAAAAATATTCATCTATCTTATTTGAAATGGGCCGCTGATCACGACTTTGAGAAAATTTTACAAACTGTAGGTTTAAGATGGAAAATACAGATACTTAAGATCAATTCCGCGAATTTATAAACACAGACTTAATTGGAGATGGCGCCACTGTAAAGAATTTAAGCTGCGTACCGTTCAGGGCATCCATTAAATCTATTGATTCATAGGCGGATCCAGATGTTTTCAAGGAGTAATCACCCTATTTTCATTATAAGACGTACATGTAAAAAGCTCTTAACCCCTCGATTCTAAATTTTTAAGATTTAATTTATATTTTAACCGACAAGCGAAGAAATAAAGAAGCAAAAAAAAAAGATAAATAAAGTTCCCCGCGAGGGGTTTGACAGTAAGTGTTTTGAATACTTTCCCTGACATGGTCGCCATAACACTTTCTATTTAGAAATAGCCCCAGACAGTGCAGTTCATGCTTTTCATATGTTTTCATTTTCGTGTATGATCATCGACGGCGGGTGCGGCTAGCCAACGGGGGATGCTTACTCCTCCCGGGCACCTGGTCCCACCTCTAGCTTGCTAGGGGTCCGTCGATGCTGAATTTGGTGCTCTATTGTGAGTGCTGTTGAGATTATTGTCAGGATCTTCTTTGGTCACATTAACACCTCACTCTATGACAAACGTGACGACTTCAATTTCAGCATTACGAACTTTCCTTTTCTGAGTAGCAACATCCCTTCATCGCCTGCTTATGGCGTGTTCATATCTCAGTTTATACGCTATGCCAGAGCAAGTACCAAATATACGGATTTTGTTCTGAGAGCTAGGCGTCTTTCAGATAAGCTTCTCAGTCAGGGATATGTTTGTGACCGACTAACATCGTCGCTGAGGAAGTTCTACGGTCGATATGGGGAACTCGTCATACACTTTGATGTCCCACTATCCAGAATGGTGGATGATATTCTGTCATAGACCATTTGAACCATCCAACCAAAGATTGTACTCTATATCTTCCAAAATGGAAGTAACCGGATGTGACAGTTCTACCGAATTGAAGCGACGGGTGTTGCATGCAAGCAGGAGATGCTTACTCTTCCTGGGCACCTGGTCTCACTCTCATATCGGGAGTTCGCTTCTTTTCATATGGTAGAGGTTTTTGTTTTTGTTTGCTTTGGTTCCTGTTTTATCCTGATTTTGTATGCGTTCGGTTTAGTATTTTCTGAATTATCGATTTTGTACTGTAGACAGGGATATGGTCATTATCCATATTTGTCATTTAACTCATTTAACAGATAATTAATTGTAAAGGACTTTGCCAGCAACAATTTTCCCGTGTGATTGTCAAAATAAGATGTGTTCGTCTGAATTTGTAATATGTAAGACATGTAGAATCAAAGGAAAAAACAAAGGGACAGCATGATCATAATGATTTGTTTTATTTTAAGGGTTGGTGCTTCAATATCCCTATTAGTACAAGTAACATGACTTGGTCGACCAGTTCTGTAAAATGGCCCTGCTCTCGATTTCACTCATATACGTGCGAGATGTGACTTTGTACAGATGTATTAAGTAAAGTTTTCCTTCTAATACTAAAACGTTACTGGTATTAGAGGTTTGTAAAACAAATCTCGCTGAGAAGGACACGGACCCATTCGACCCCAGCCGACATGAAAAACCCCTCTGTATCCACCGTTGGAGCTCTAACACATCAAAGTACTAAGTTTTATTTTCGTACTCCCAAAAGCACGACATAAGCGGGTTACTTATCAGGGTTGATAGTCATAATGTTGCTGTTAAAATTTTCTGAGTACTGTATGATGAAATCCCTCGGTAGATATTTTGACAATATATCAATGAATACGGAATTGCCAATAGAATTAAATTTAACCTATCCAGATTTATCCCAGATCATTTTAAAACAATTAATACTTTGTAAAATAAATAGAAGCAAGTGGTATTTATTTACAAATTCTGGAGGTGTGTCAAATACTGAAGCGCTCTTAGGACGAAAAACGCCATTTCACTCGAGAAAACTCGGAGAGTTTCCTAAAATAGTACTTGGTATTTTTACATACTATATAGAGTAATCGACCAGACCTCTTAAACCCCCTGGATATGTAAAATATATGTAAAATAGAAAAATTGTAAAGCAAGGCCCTATTCGTATGGTGATTTAATTCAAATAAAATGAAGTTATTTTAATTTACATATCGATATTCTATGTGATGTAGCAAATGGCTTCCAATTATCTTATGTCATTCATTTTTTCTGTGATATCAAATTACTTAATGCTTGTAAATCGTAATATCATGATCACATAAAATTATACATCAATAATCATATACATTGCCTTTATATGATATATATCACTTGATTGGAAGTCACCATTTATAAGTACATTCAATATGAGTATTTATAGACCTTCACTTTGCCATCATAAAACCCACACCAGAGATTATCACCGTAAATAGATAACACAGTTGGTACTGATTGTTCATACTGACATAGTTTACATAGATACATCCCCTCAGAACTCAGCATGTGGATTGCCCTGCTGTAATACTCAGTCAACAGAATACAACATTTGACATCACACTCAACATCGCATGGTAAGAACTCTTCAGACTCCAGACCATCTCCTTTATACGTGAACTTCACACGTCCATCTTTATGTAGTACGACCAGCTCTCCACTGTCATCACTGAGCCAGTTGATAACACACACGTCCTCGTTCTTGTTCTCCGCTGTCTTGATCGGCCATGTAAACAACCTTGTCTTACCATCCTCCCTGAACTCATACGTGTGAAGCACCTTCCCTGTGAGAGTCATACGCTGGACAATACGGCGGCTGGTCGGTACCAGTTTGTAGTCACCATCATCCCTCAGTGTCACCAGTATGTCATCATTCTCTGTCTTACTGATGAAGGTAGGATATAATGGTTTGGTATCAAATGTTGTTATTGTCTTCTCATCTTGGGTTAGAACTGAAATGCTTCCTTTCTCCCCTTCACTAAGAACAATGTCTCCACCTCTGGACGTGATAAGATCTAAGCCAGGAGTTTTCATTACTTTAAGTTCCTCTCCAACTCTATCAAGAAATTTCATATGTCTGTCATCCTTTACTCTAACCCAGGCGTTTGTTTCAGACGCAGGTTTTATTGACATTATGACATCAGAGTATCTGTCAATTTCATTCATTTCTACCACAGACATGCTGTGTATTTCACCAATCATATTCTCAAGAACCTGCATATCCATCTGCCCTGGTACAAACACTGTAGTACTCGTGTACTTATCAGCACTGTATGAGAGAGCCTTTTCCAGTTCATCTCTCATCTCCTTCTCCATGTCTAGAATGTCATGATCAGGTAATGTATTGATATCCTTGTCTAGAGCTGTCGTCATCATATCCAGGTATTCTACTTTCTGTTTCAATCCTTCGTGTTTATCTTTATATTTTTGTTTCGCAGCTTCGGATTTTTGTTGACAAACATCTATTTTGTCATCGAATAATTTGTTTATCCCATCGATGTATCTTTGTCTAGAACCATTCAAAACTGATTTGTTGTGTTCATAACGCGTGTCTTCCTCTTGTATTTTTCGCTCAAAGCGTTGTAAGTCCTCTTTTAAACCTGGAAGTTTTTTGGCACGAATTTCTTTGCATTCCTTTGGTAGACTTTGTTTTTTCTCCCTCAGTATGTCTGTAATAGTTTCCCAGTCATGTGAAGAATGCTCCTCCTTGATACATGTTGTACAGACTTTTTTATCACAGGTTTTACAGTATGCATGTAGCTCCTTTTTGTCGTGGTTTTCACAAATTTTCAGAGCAAATTGAGCCTTGTATAAACTAGTAGCCATCTTACAGTATCTAATGTGTATATGCAGCCGATGTTCTATTTTAAAGTTATACTGTACAGCAACAGACACACGTGCTCTCGGATTATGTAAGCATTGTGTTGTTCCAATTAAAGAATAAAGCTATCCCCAGCGGCTCTTGCATTTCAGCCTTTTAGGACCGATTTTCGTTACTGTAATTGATTAAAGAATGGGAATTTATGCATTTGTATGTATATGAACTAAAAGGTTGTTTATATATACCAATATTTATCTTTTTTTATTGAAATTTATTGTTTTCACTTTTGATTTGCAAAATGGGGGGGGGGGGGCTTTGTCATGGTAGATGATAAAAATATGAAAAAGAAAATATAATTTGAGAGTCCACTAATAATAAATTCAAATAAAGTAAATCTAATTCTTCTTTTTGTAAGTGTCTACATTGTAAAACAAAGGCATGACATACCTATTGACTTACTGTTCGTGTGAAACTGGACAAATGCATTTTTGACTACTTTATCATGAAAAAAATTTTGAATAATAATGATACTTTTCAATGGATCTTGCTTAGACAGAATTTTTGGTATAAGTTAAAATATTAAATTCAAAAATTCTATTCATGAATTTTGGTTCTATATTTATTTTCATAAGATTTCAGGCAAACAATCTTTATATGCAAAACTCCTTTCGGATGCCCCATATCCCATGCTAAATTTTCTTGAAATATTATGGTAACGTTCCTTCCACTGACTCGGCAAATGACAACGGAAGATCAATGTACACAGGTTGCCCACTTTGGACACTCATCTGAAATGAAATATCAAATGGTTTACATCGTAATTACCCAATTTATCGCAACTTTCAAAATACTACTATTCCAAATATTCACAAATCCTCACTTGCATAAAGCTACAGATTGCACTATTATTTGTCAGTGAACAATACATTCTTTTTCTCTAACAACACATTGAGGTTTTATCTCTGGCCTTACAAATTCAACGTGACTCATAATCTTGCAAAAAGTAAAAACCAATATCATACCCAACAACCAAAAGTCATAAACTAGGAAACTTACAAAATAAAGAAAACATAAAATTAATTACAACAAGATATTGTCAATATTATTCAACAAGATATTCATCTTACACGATTTGACCTTGAACTTTCACTATGACCTACAAAAATGATGAAAGTAATGTACTTTCTCACCAGAGATTAAAAAAAGTCAAATAAACAGTAACATGTATCAACGATAGTGACTCACTACGTGAGCGACGCAGGCGATGTTGCATAAGATAAAATGTTAGAATGATATGTTTAAGACTGTGCATGGGTCATATTACCACTGATGAATCGAATTTAATTGCAGTGTAGTTTGAATTATGGAATTGTATGATAATTGGGACCCGCGCGACTTGTTTTGAAAATAGGGAAATTCAACCGCCCTTTGCGTGGGAACAAAATTAAATAGGGCATTTTTTGTTGAACTTTCTAATATGATAATTCTTGGAGATATCATTCATAAGATATTTCATGTTTAAATTTGTATCTCTAATTATCTTCGATTATAAGAATCTTTCTGCAATATTGTAGACTTCAGTACTTTGCAGCGAAATGTTATCGAATAAAGTTTTTATAACTTGAAAACTTTGAGCGGGTGAACTGTAGTATCAACCCTGCTTTTGTTAATAATGTATCCAATTTAACAGATTCAGACATACTAGATTATTCTATGTCGTCGTTTTGGCTTTATTAACTTAAAATGATAAATATTTCGTTTCTTTCAAAAAAGGGGGAAAACATGAAACGGTATGCTCACAATTTTTTTTTGTTACATTTTATTTCGTTGCAACGGAGCCACCCGAAGTAATAACATGGAACCCCAATCCGAGAAACGGGGAACTCGGCACGATTCTATTCGTTCATAGAGTAATGTTTATTATCAGATCATGTTTTGGACTGGTAGCGGTATAAAAATCCATTACATAAGGGATCAGTGGATTTTTCAAATCAAGGGGTTAAGGCTTTCATACTTTCTTTTTATATACCAACTCAAAGGGAAGTGAGAAATTATTTTTCTTAAATCCACAAAATCTACATGATCTTGAATTTTTTCTTGTCTTTCGGGCTGTACATTTTTACTCAAATTTTCCCGAAAAAAAAATCTTCATCCTCCCCCTAAGGTCTCATTTGGAATTTTATTTCAATGTCTCTCTCTCTCTAGCGAATATTGTACCTAAAATTTCTTGAAGATAGATCCTTGCTCGATTAATAAGGTATTTATATACGTGTTTGACGATTCCTACATTCCTTGTAATCTCTCAATATCACCAGAGAACTGGATGGGATTGACTGTAAAAGAGATATCTATATAAATTCATTATATACGTCCATAAGCGTAAGTTGTGCCAACATTGTATGAAGCCCTTTGCCAATTTGGTTAATCATACAATAGTGCCCCTCCCCCTTCCTTCTCCTACGCTCTTGGAGTATTAGAAATAAACTAGGATTTTTATGGCAAATGAACATGAATGAACTCTACGGAAGGTTTATATTGCCTTGGTAAGGGTCGAATATGTGCTGATTTCGTACATCATGGCAAATTCAATGGCGGATTTAGATGGGGCCTAACCCCTCCCCTCCCACATTCCCTTTTCATTCAAGGCTTATTAATTCGGAAGGAATACACTTTTAAATAGAAGCTCTACACTTTCTTCGCTCTTTATTGTGTTTAGATGGATCCATATAAGTATGTTTGTGTTTCAAGTCTTGAAATATTAAACTAAGTGATTTATTCACATGGACCGATCTGGCCAACTGGAATGCAACAAGCGATCCCCCTCCCCAAACGTCATTTTGATCAGACAAAAGATCGAGCATATGTAATAGAGAGATAGAAAGAGAGCGCCTTTTTAGTCCGTCTATATGATTCATCATTTAATCAATCAATCAATCAATCAATTTACAGGTGTTATAGGTGGAAAATATACTTTGCCGAAAAAATTATATCTTAGGGAAAACAAATTTTTGAAAAAAATTGAAAAAAAAGTATTTTAGTTATAATTTTTCAATGTTATACTTGAATTCTTGCTCAAAAAAGTTCCCTAGGCTAGAAATATAGTCAAAATGTAATAATTCAAAAAATCTGGATCGCTTCTCTCCGCCGAGTATTGTTTGAAACCAAAGAGTGGACATAAACAAGAACGCCATTTCACGTTACATGAAACAGAGGGGGGGAGAGAGAGAGAGAGAGATGTACCTGCAAAGGTTACATATATTGAATTACTGGCTACTGCTGATTTCTATCGTTATTTGATGCAACTGGTAGAACGATGACTGAATAAATAAGGTTTCCTGTAATTTCACATTACAAAGTGAAACAGACTGTAGAGTTAACAAACATTCCATGAAGAAACAGACTGTAGAGTCAACAAACATTCCATGATGCACACAAGTGCGTCACGTCGATCACTCATGATATCTGTGTGATCACAGTACAGCTATTCATCGTTGAATCAAATATGTTAGTAAGGCACGGTCTCTTTTATATTCTGGGGAGGGGGGGGGACTTGGGTTTTTCGAAAAAAATAATTTTGCTCTGAATTCTGATTTAAAAAAATAAATTTGCTTATGGTGTGACAGAAAAAAATAATCTTGCCCTTTCAAGTACTCTGAATTTGAAGAATAACCATAGAATTCGCTTACAATTCCTGAACATTTTTCGGCTCGCCTCGCTCGCCGCAGTTTTTACTTCATATCAAAATGTTTGGCTCGCTTCCCTCGGCGTACTTTTCTTTACTCGCCGTAGTTTTCTTCTGTAATGGCAAGTTCATATTTGAAAATATCAAAAGTATGCATGCGACTGAAACAAAGCTCTTCCTTAAATGCTTAAATACATTATCAATATAATTTATTACTATCAATAGATACATGTATTTCCAGTGTCTAAATCTATATCGGACTTCATTTCATTTCTACATGTTAAAATTTGTCTAGAAGACTCTCACCTCAGGTCCTCTTACATGTTACATGACCTTATAATGGTATATACATTTTGTTTACTGAAAATTATATATCATGTTGTAAAAATCTTTTATCTCACTCAGTTAAGAAGCGAATGCAAGTTTTACATGAAAATAAAGTAATGATAAGAGTAATATAAGTAAAAATAAAGAATTTCTATTGAAAAAAATACAAACATTCTTAATATACACATAAATTGTTATAACAAAATTCCTTGCTACAACTTTGCGAGTAAGAAATAATTCTGTCCCGGTCCGGGGCGAAAAAAATAATCTTGCTCCGACTAAAAACCCAAGAACCCCCCCCCCCCCAATATCAAATGGACCGAGCCTTATCCTCATCAAATCGTATATTTTATATTCTTCAATGAATGAATATTCTGTTACTAAATTTATCACTCTTTTTCTCACAGTAATATTGTTTTGTATCCGTGAAATAAAGAAAAAACATCCACATGTAAACAACATGTGCCTTGACATGTGTTAATGATTTACGCTTGTATGCGCATGTCGAGCAAGGTGCGAGATCAGCCTCTCGGAGGTCGATTACTTCAAAATATGGAAAAACACATTTTCAATTTTTTGATATGTTAAAGATGCCGATGTGAATTTCACTTTTAAAAAAACCATCCGAATCTGTGAGGGACCTTTTTTGTACCTAATTCGTAGTTTCCAAAGATTTGATAATTTTTCCCGGGAAAACCGAGCCAAGTTTTGCTTTGAATTTCTCCATGGAAAATTGAACTATCTCTCATCAACATTTATTCATCTGATATATCTAATCTTTTTCATCGAAGAAATTGATATATTGTCGTGTGAAAAACTAGAAATTACGAGATATGACTATTTCAAAGTATGAAAATCCGAAATATTTTTTTCGTTCGACGAGAAAGAGTGTGTCGCCGTTTTGCGGACTCACATTTTCCTGTTTAGCGCTGCACGTGCAAATAGCTACGGGTATTGCATGCAATCAGGAGACGCTGACTCTCCCCGGGCAACTGGTCTCACTTCGAAATGTTGTTTATTCCTAAATTCGCAACCGTTACTATGGAAATTCATATGGTTTTGGCTTGCCTTCTCTACTTTGAGACTTCTATAGGCACTTATTTCATGTTTTATTCAAATATTTCACATCAGTGTTACTTCAAGCCAAAATGGTTTGAAATAGACAATATTTTTACGTGGTGACCCTTCGATTTATTTCTAAACAAATTCTTTTATTGCCTATTTCTATGTGTTCACAGTGGTACAGCAGTGGCGGGTGTTGTTGGGATAAAAATGCCCCGATATTGCCTGTTTGGTGATACTGTCAATACAGCTTCAAGGATGGAGGCAAACGAAGAAGTTAAAAAATGCTTTCATTACAATGATTTCACGCTTTCATCAATCTATCACTGCATTTGAAAAATGGAAAAGTTCTGAAAATTATGTTTTAGAGATTATAAATTGGATTCTCTCTTTCTTATTACATCCATTATTTTTGTTTCACTGTATGTTATTGACTGAAAAGGGAAAACAATACGATGGGTCACCTCAGGTTTCTCTTATTAAACTTACAAATAATGCCAACGATAAATAAACTGATAAACTAGCATATGAATAAGAGCAAGTTTTTCCCAAAGTTTAAATTCTCCTTTTTCAATTTCAGGCGATGAAAATACACATACATATAAGTCAAACGACACATGAAAGCATCAGAAGTTTTCCTTATGAATGTGAAGAGACAGACAGTCTCAAAATAAAGGTATGGAATTGTTTAACTTCTTATAGTAAATTAACTAGAGGTTGAAATGTATGCAAATGTACTTTTATAAGACAAGTAACTGATTTGTAAATTAATCATGTAAGATACTGTTTCTGTATGAAGTTACTTATTTTTCTAAGAAATGGCTATCTATTGAAAATTTCATCATCAAATGTTCCTTATGTTTGATACGTATCAGTTAAACAAATTGAATATTCACTGAAATTTGACAGGGAAAAGGCAGCATGAAAACGTACTGGCTGAAAAGCAAATGCAATCAGGCTGAGAAATATGGATGTCCCTTCGCAAAACTTATCGACGACAAACTGGTGCAAGAAAAGGACAAGAAAAATAAAAAAAATCCTCTCACAGTTTTTACTTGCGCTGTTTGTACTCCCCAGTTTCTTTCGAAGACTGTCAGCAGGTGTCCTGTCCAGCTACATGTCACCGTCACAGCTTAAATGACGAGGCTATAGACTCAGCTCGACCTGAGAAGCTTTCCTCTCTCTCTCTCTCTCTCTCTCTCTCTCTCTCTCTCTCTCTCACATTATTATTGAATTAATTTCGTTTATTTTAGTAAAATAAGATTATATATATTGCCATGCATGACGTAACTTTGTATTGATATCTAGAAATGTAGGGAAAGGGCTTAAATAATGTTTTTATAACTTATTTTGTAACATCCGGTGTTAGTGATATTTCTCATACATTACCAAATGTGCATAGGTCAAGCAAAACGGCTCAAGTGCTTTGTACAATATTATGAATTTATTCTAATAAATTTTCAGTATGGTAAATTCAATGAAACTGTGATATTGTTACAACTAAGGGTTATTCTACTGTCTCCGAGGGCGTAGCCCGAGGAGCAGTTGAATAACCCACTTGTTGCACGGCAATTGTAAGGCCATCAAACAATTATCACCAATGATTGAGTAATTATAAGTCGTCACTCCTAGTACGTACAATGTATTACTCCATGTTCGTAATTGTAAGAGAAAACTACTCATGGTCAGTAAACAATGACAAAGACAATTGTACAATATACATCGTAGAGAGATCAGAATTTCACGCATTCTAAATCTTGATTCGAAAGAAAATTACATTAAAGAAATTAAAAGAATTACATGTATTTCCAGAATTTGAATTGAATGAGAGAAAGTTAAAGAAACTAATATGGTATTCAAACTAATGATACTATACCCAACAAGCGAATTATAGGAGGTGAGGTCGGGGATTTTCTGTACAATTTTCCATAAAATATTCGAAACTGTTGGAATCTTCCGCTATTATTTGTGTTCTGTTCAAAGCTATTCAATGGTTCCGGTCAGTACAAAATTATTCGATCGCAACCTTACTTTTGTCTGGCTCTGTTTGTAGCGGATCCTATTCATTCAAGTACTAATCTAGAGGGCGCTAGGGGATTCAGGATCCCGCCCCCTCCCTAGAATTTGCCGTTTTTCAAATAATCTTTTTTCACAAACATAGTTTAATTGCCCCTCCCCCGCCCCATTCACTGTGGAAATAAATCTAGATCCGCTCATGACTTTGATGAAAGTAATTAAAATCTGTAAGCCGCGGGTTGTCCTTCACATTCCTTAGAAATGCGCTTTTAGTGATGTTTCTTATCACTCTAAAGGAAAAATGTGTTTACATTTTTCAAAACGGAACACAGTTGACTTCCGGTCAGTTAAGGACAAGAAACGGTTCAGTCGATCGTTCAATGATTGGTTCAATCATTTGTGTAATCAATGCTTCACAATGAAAAATATTGCATCGTCTGGAAAGGTGTTAATTACTGTCTACAACGTAGACTGTGCAACAATACCTATTATTTTTCATATACATGAATGCTCTAACCACCATGATTTTGAACAGATTATAAAATTTTCTTCAAAGTCGATTCTGAACCATTTTATTAACAAAATGAAATATATAATTTTCTGTGCTGAAATGGAGCAATGAAAGTACATTTCCTATACCTTTATTGAAATCTTTATTGTGTATCGAAGAATTCAAAACCCTAGATGTAATCGCAATGCTTACCGGTTATAAAACCATATATTCTAAGAACTGTGCTGTTGTCCAGATTACTTGATCAGGATTAAGATTTTTGTTATCGATCGGAAACAGTCGTATTCTACTTGTTTTTATTGTCATTTATATTTAACGCAGATTTTTTTTTTTTTTTTTTTTTTTGCTATTTGATTGACTTTATAATCCTTAGAGCAGAAAATAATCTAAATTACGTCTATCTTTGTCATGTTGAAAAATGTTTTAACGTGATAATTGTTTTACAAAAGAGAAGTACATTGTAATCTACATATTGGAATGATCAATGCTCAATATCTTACAAAAAATAACTCTTACTGGTCGAATGGTTTTTTTTTTTAAATTTGAGAATAGTTTGAAATCTTCTTATTGTAAATAAGGTTATTCAAAAAATATCTACATTGTACATCAATCTAGAATACATTAATTTGCAATACTTTTTTACTTGTTAGATTTGTTTTTGTCTATGTTTTATATAGTAGAAAATAAAAAAAACGTTCTCTGTATTTTGGTTTCTTCTTGTTCTTTGTGTCGAAGCCTTTCTTTTCTGTTTTGCGCCCTTCTGCTTCCCAGTAGGTTTTGAACTCAGAAACCATAAAACAAAACTAAAAGAAAATAATAGAATTATGTCATGCGTAGATTGTTTAAACAAACAAAGATTGACATTTTCGTGATATATTTTCCCTCAAGAATACACAATGAAATGATGAAAAAATTAACAGTCTCAGTTTTCATTAATTTTTTTCTAATCTCTGGCGGAGCGAAGATGCAAGGTTATACATCATCGACAAAATTCTGCACAGATAGAATATATCTTTATCTTTGATTTAATAAGTCCTCTACCGGCTCACCAGAGGGGACTTAAAGTTTCCAACCCTTCTGTTCGTCTGTCTGTCACTCTTCAGTTTCCCGGACTTTTTTCTCTGAGTTGCATATATTAAACTCATTTTTGAAATGTGGATATATCTCAATGTATATATTAAACTCATTTTTGAAATGTGGATATACAGATCAAGTTCGAGTGTTGGTACGATTGACCTATTTTTACAAGTGTAATGGTCCTTAAACTTAGCAAATTTCATGAAATTTCCTTTTCCCAGACTTTTCTATTGCAGATATTGAACTGAGTATTGGTATATAAATACATCTCTGTATGGCACAGATCAGGTTCGAGTTTAGTTTTGATCGATCTATTTTTACAAGATTTATTACCCTTGTACTTAGCAAATTTCATGGAATAATCAGTTTTCTGGACTTTCCTGCCATTTTGTTGCAGATATTGAACTGATTTTTGGTATGTGAATACATCTTAGTGCGATACAGATTATGTTCGAGTTTGGTTTTGATTGATCTTTGATGTTTGTTCAGCGGCTAGTTCTGCTTTTTTAAAGCGCTACCAGTAATAATTTCGGTTTAATCTTAATATTACTCCCCCTTTTTCGTCTTATGAGAGTATGTATGTTCCTCTGTTTTCACTATTGGAAATTGATTTGTATTTTTCGTGGTTTTGTATGTCCATTGACAATTATTTCTTGTTTTCGGAGTTTGACTTTCATTCACCGTTTAGAGAAGGGAGGGAATCTCCAACCAGACCCTGTTACAGCACCGACACCAAAACACCCGATACGAAAACACAAAAATGAGCATAATCGAGAGACGAAAAGAAGGAATACGATATATAAACATCAAACACAAAAGACTACAAATAAACCAACGAGACCAATCAATGGGCAAACGGTGTCGAATTTGGACGGCCATTTGCCATACAAATAGTAAATGGTGTGGTTATCCTTGATTACGTGCGCACAACCCTCTCACTTTTCCGATTACCCAGAGGTATAGGGAAACCGAAGTAATTTCGCAGCGCCTGTGTAATAATTTCGTATTATACTCAACAACTTTGATTTTTTTCATGACTTATTTTCTTTTCTCGTTAGAAAGTTCTGTTTTGTATTTCCTTTTGAAGAATCTGTATGAACTTTGATTGTGAATTACTGAAATAAGGTCTTGTGTTTGACTTTCATTCACTGACTTAGTCAGATGAATTTTAAGTCATTTTGATTTCAACAATGATAATTCAGTGAGAAATTATCAGCCATCTTGTCAAAAAAAAATAGTTGCTATTATTTTCATATAACATATTCAAATGTTTTACCGAATGCGATTGGTTTCTGTCAATATTTAAGAGCGCATGAAGAATAATATCTGAAAATGTATTTTCATTTGAAAAAAAATGAAATAAAAAATTTCAAAGGACTGAAGGGCCTGAGAGATACTTCTATTCAAAATTCATTGTTTTGAATAATTTTATTGTAAGGCAATGATGATTTTTTAACATAGGATGCATATGTGAAGCTTATTATGTGCTCAATGTCCTATATAACACAAACTATGTTTATCTATACTACAAGTGGTATTCTTTTAAACATATTTTTTCTCACAACTTAGTCTCTCAGTGTTTTATATAGGAAAGACAACGATTTGAGTTATCTTTCCTTACTTTGTTGTACAAGCTTGGAGAGATAAACCAATAATCACTGAAAAGTAATATATTATTGCGCAATCAACGTGCAGTGAAAACAAGAAATATGATTGATTTTATGTTATGCATTTATATTATATGAAATTAAGACTTTCTATTGTAGACATGCTGCATAATACACACCAATTGTGCCTCACATGACATTCTGTGAAATGAGCTACATGTAAATTTCACATAAATGTTCATATGAAATTCATATAAATGTCACATAACATGGGCGGATCCAGGATTTTTTTCCAGGAGGGGTCCTAAAGTTCATTTGTCCTTAAGTTTTTGAAAAGCAAAAATAAATAATCTTGAATTCCCACCACGTTGTTCTTGATTATTGATCAAATATTGATAATCTTATATGAAAATAGTCTGGCTAGCGGTAGCGAAAATTTGTATAAAAAGGTCAGACAATAATACCATCTGCATCCTCTATTCCTGTACTTTTCAGTTAATTTCCTTGTTTATTGTCAAAGGTGCAATGTATAGGGGTTGCAAAGGTAAGCATAATTTGAAATTAATATGTTTGTAATAAAATCTGGCGGGCCCGGGAATTTTTTATATATAGACCAAAAATTGATAAGAATGAAATACCGGTATTTTTAATGCAAATTCATGTTATTTTTAAATATCATGACAACAAAATGGGAATCGGGACTTTATGTTATGAAAAATGTAATCTTATAAGCTTTATCAAGCTATGCTTCGAAAAGTCCAGGGGTGGAGGGTCCGTATCCCCTCACCTCCCCCCTTCTGGATCCGCGTTTGTATAAGATTTATATCAAAATATTTCACATAAATTTAACATAAATTTACTGCACATGAATTTTCACATGTTTTTAGCTCACCTGAGCCAACAGCTCAAGTGAGCTATTGTCATAGTGTTGTGTCTGTCGTCCGTCGTCCGTCGTCCGAAACTTAGTAGGTATGAAATACTCATGGTCCCCTACAAGTGTTGTTGTTTTTCGTCCGGATCCGTCAACAGGTGGCGCCACCACAGCCAATAGTAGGTCACGGGGGGGTAGCCTCATATGACAAACTTCTTCTTCAGAACAGAAGCATGTATCGACAAACCGAAAGCATCAGGATGATCTAGAGAGATGTCTTAAGAAGTGTTGTTATTTTTGGTTCCACTTCGAAGTCAAATTTTTGACGCGTTTTTGACGTCTTTTCGGACTTAGTCAGAAATGCACATTTTTGTACTATTTCTTTAAATAACTCAATAAGTGTATGATTTTACACACTCATTTACTGCATATTTATCATATTTAACTTACTTAATGCTTTGATATGTATTTTAGGCTTAAATTTTATTTTTTTGATTTTTTATGAATTTTTTTCTTATGTAAAAAGGAAAGGGGGGGGGGTGATTTTCATACATTTTCTGCTTCTTTTCTATAACCACTCTTCAGATTGTCATGACATTTTGTAGATATGAGGTACTCATGCATGGTACCCTACAAGTGAAAGAATTTTGTCAAGATATCCACTTTTAGATTTTTAAGGAATATTTTTTAAGATTGTACATAGGTATACTGTAATGTATGTTTTCCATGCCCAATGGACCCATGGGGATTGGCTTCAAACCCCGACGGGATCCCGACAAAAATTATTTTCCCTTTTTAGCTCACCTGAGCCAACGGCTCAAGTGAGCTATTGTCATAGTGTTGCGTCTGTCGTCCGTCGTCCGTCGTCGTCGTCGTCGTCCGTCGTCGTCCGTCGTCGTCCGTCGTCGTCGTAAACTTTTCACATTTTAAACTTCTTCTCCAGAATGGCTGAAGGGATTTTGATGAAACTTAGTAGGTATGAAGAACTCATGGTCCCCTACAAGTGTTGTTGTTTTTCGTCCGGATCCGTCAACAGGTGGCGCCACCACAGCCAATAGTAGGTCACGGGGGGTACCCTCATATGACAAACTTCTTCTTCAGAACAGAAGCATGTATCGACAAACCGAAAGCATCAGGATGATCTAGAGAGATGTCTTAAGAAGTGTTGTTATTTTTGGTTCCACTTCGAAGTCAAATTTTTGACGCGTTTTTGACGTCTTTTCGGACTTAGTCAGAAATGCACATTTTTGCACTATTTCTTTAAATAACTCAATAAGTGTATGATTTTACACACTCATTTACTATATATTTATCATATTTAACTTACTTAATGCTTTGATATGTATTTTAGGCTTAAATTTTATTTTTTTTTATTTTTTATGAATTTTTTTCTTATGTAAAAAGGAAGGGGGTGATTTTCATACATTTTCTGCTTCTTTTCTATAACCACTCTTCAGATTGTCATAACATTTTGTAGATATGAGGTACTCATGCATGGTACCCTACAAGTGAAAGAATTTTGTCAAGATATCCACTTTTAGATTTTTAAGGAATATTTTTGGCCTAGGACATCTTTGGCACGCATAAAAACGAAAGAAAAAAGAGGGTCATGCATACCTTTTCTGCAAAATTCACTTGTTTAATGACCCCTCCTTCCGAATTGAAAATTTGCTAATTTTTATATATTTTCAAATCGATCTATTGATTACATAAAAAGCAAAATCATGTTCAAAACTCAATTTCTACAGACAGCAGGGAATCATACATTGATTTAATGTGCTATTTTTAAATTTTCAATAGTTATGACCAATGAGGTGACACCTTTTATTCAGCCCGGTTCACCAGTCAAAAGGGAAGGGATTCCCTGCTAAAATGATTAACTGCAGTTACACCTTCTAGGTCAGAGACAACCAAATCATTTTCCATAAGCCGTAATGTTAACGAAATGCCTTATAACGTCTATACTAACATTGCTGGCCATGCATATCATATACCGATTTGTTCATTGATTCAAGCTTTATACGAAACTAAATTAAAAAATATGGCATGACCTGCTCTTTTTCGCACTATTTGCGTCACAAGGTACCCCGCAGAGAATTTTCAAATTTTCCCGCGCCCGTCCCCTTTAGCGGATCGGGAGCTAGGGAAATATCCGGGTATCGACATTTTAATTGCACTTATTTTTTACCTATATATATCATATTCAAACAATATTCCAAAAGAAAATAGAATTGATAGCCAATCACATCTTCTGTCACATTTAAAATAACAGGCCCCCTCACCCTACAGGTTTTTCTCCAATCAGAGCCGGCCTTTTAGTGGTCTCTGACCTATAACTGTAACTGTAAACAAAGTCGCTGTACTTTAGATTTGATCCGTTTAATTCCTCCACAACCCTTTAGTACTGCGATACATTTCAGGAGATACAGTGCAAACGGAATAGATTTTTATTTAATGTGCATTATACTTGGAACACTTTCATAATGGTTATCATTCATGTACTTGGAACACTTGCATATACTTGTTATCATGTATAAAGTTTGCTCGAATTTCCTCTGTCTTAGACTCTCTTAGATGAAGTAATTTACGGACTGATTTCTTGAAGAAACGTCGAATGAGTCATCTCTTCCTCTGGATCATGAGGTTTGATACACCGTACACTGCTTTTTGGAAAACAAATTGGCTCAATTTCTGCACAATTCACTTGAATTGATAAATATTGGATTAAAACGATTTTAACTGTACGTTTCATGTATTTGAGATGAAATCAATACTATTCAAAAGCATTCTTAGATTTCAGTATACTTTAATATGAATAAAGGCAAAACCGAAAAATCTTTGTTTTTTATGCCCCTGGAATAAAAGATTCGGGAGCATATAGTTTTTGGCCTGTCCGTCTGTCTGTTTGTCTGTCTGTTTTCCGAAAAACTTTAACATTGGGCATAACTTTTGAATGGAAGCTGGTGATAGAGGTTTCATATTTCACATTTGTATTCCTTGTGACAATACCTTTCCGTTGATACCAAAATTTTGACCTCGTGACCATAACCTTGACCTTTGACGTACTTCTCAAAAACTTAAACATTGCGCATAACTTTTGATTGGTTAGTGATAGGGCTTTCATATTTTACATGTGTATTCCTTGTGACAAGATATTTCCATAGATACCAATATTACGCTGACCCTGACCTCTCACATACTTAACAGAAAATGGCGTTTATACTAACAAAGATGCCGCCGGGGGCATTCTCGTTTCACAAACACAGCCTGTCAGGCTTTATAATTTCTGGCATGCTAGCTATCAATAATGAAAGGTATGGTCGTTCAGTTTTAAATAAACTTAATTTATGAAATCATTTCATTGTTTTATTCTTTTTCTGCTGCGCATTAAAGTGGGATTTTACAATATGATTTTATTTTTGATGTTGCATAATTTAACTATACTAGTTGGGCATATGACTTTAAAAAAGTTATTGTTTTGAAATGTGACTATTTTTTCTTGTTTGTACTCTTAAAGGTTGTCTGAAAAAAAAACTTCTCTGCATCCGGCAAAAATCTTTTTAGAAAGGTTGTGGGCTAAAATCCCGGTACTGGCACTATCAGTATTCAATAGCAGTATGTTTATTAGAGCGTGCATGGGTATCAGGTGAGCGTTGTGCCCCCTGGGGCTCTTGTTTCTTTGCCACATTCGTACGAAAAGTAATTTACAAAAAATGTCGGAAATTTCACATGATTTTCATGTAAAGAAATTTCATGTTATGTCGTAATGGTGCTCGTTTCACATAAATTTTATGTGAACTTTTATGTAAATAATAAGGAAGTGTTCGAACTCTATACCTTCATGAGGAACATTTCAAACCATGCAATTTTCATGCAATAGACACGTGTTTCGAATATTAGATTCTAATCAGTGATGCTTTCAGTCAAAATACTTTTCATAAGCAGCCCAAATTCATTTCACTAGCGCCCTCTGGTTTTATTTTTAGAATACTGTAGATTGGTTATTATTCGTCAGATACCAATTTTCGTCATTTTCGTCAGTGCCTTCCTTGACGAAATTACGTACCGACGAATATAAATACTCCTGTCAAAAAATAGATTGTAGTAAGGAAAATTTGATTCAGTTTCTTGGTAAATTTAAATATACTGCGGGGGAGGGAGGAAGAGGCTTAAGGTTCCGAGTTTTAAGACATTGTTAAATAGTGTTATTACGGCACGAAAATGGCAAATTAATGAAAACTGAATATGAACACAAAGTCGCATAAATTGTACTTCTAATTACAAAATAATATGTTTTCACAGCAAGGTAGGTGATATACATGTCTCTTATTGTTTGTTTACTGATAAATGTTAAACAAACAATGAAAACAAACACATACGACGGATTTGAGAAGTTGACGGCGCGGATCTTAATGTTAAGTTGGCTTTTGAACAGACGAATTTACATTTTAGGAACCCTTGGATGACGAATTTACGTACTGACGAAATGGTCATTTTTAACGAATTGACGAAAACTGGTACTGACGAAAATAAAGCAATTTACAGTATAAATTTCTGCATTTACTTTACAGAGAATGCGTGGCTCAAAATATTTCCTGTAGGGTTGATTCAGTAGCAAATCCAAATAAAATCTATGTTCAAAATAACATTGAATTTCATATTGGGCACAATTGCTTGTGTAAACTTCCGAATTAGATAAAGATGACAAATATGGATAATGACCATATCCTTGTAAAAAGCACAAAATCGATAATTCAGAAAATCAGAAACCGAAGGCATACAAAATCAGGATAAAACAGGAGCCAAAGCAAACAAACAAAAACCTCCACCATATGAAAAGAAGCGAACTCCCGATATGGGAGTGAGACCAGGTGCCCAGGAAGAGTAAGCATCTTTTGCTTGCATGCAGCACCCGCCGCTTCAATTCGGTAGAACTGTCACGTTTCCATTTCAGAAGACACAGAGTACAATCTTTGGTTGGATGGTTCAAATGGTCTATGACAGAAAATCATCCACCATTCTGGAGAGTGGGACATCATAGTGTATGACGAGTTCCCCATATCGACCGTAGAACTTCCTCAGTGACGATGTTAGTCGGTCACAAACATATACCTGACTGAGAAGCTTATCTGAAAGACGCCTAGCTCTCAGAACAAAATCCGTATATTTGGTACTTGCTCTGGCATAGCGTATCAACTGAGATATGAACACGCCATAAGCAGGCAATGAAGGGATGTTGCTACTCAGAAAAGGAAAGTTTGTAATGCAGAAATTGAAGTCGTCACGTTTGTCATAGAGTGAGGTGTTCATGAGACCATCAGTGTCGTAGGACAATATTATGTCCAAATAGGATGCTGAATTTTTTGTCACTGTAGTTTCTTTAACTTCAAGCTCCGAAGGATAGATACTGTAGAGGTAATCCGCGAATTTTGGATGTTTGATGGACAACACATCGTCGATGTATCTGTAAGTGAAGTTAAAGTCAGAAGCTAAGAACTAGAGGGGGAATCAAATCAAAATAAATAAGAGATATGAATGCCCCTTGCCTTTCCTGAAACCGCACAAATTCAAAATATTTCAAATCAATAGCTAAATCAATGTCCAAATAAATAAGGGATATATTATAACTTACCAAAATATATACTAGGTGCATGGAACCATTGTGGATGATCAAATACAGTTCTGTACTTTGAATTGAAGGAAAATACTTTTTCATTGCTTGTCAAAGATTTAAGTGAAAGTTTTTGTTTTAAACCACCACAGACATGTAAATAATACACAGACAAGGACATGTTTTACATAAACACATACCATAGAAGTAAGAATAAATTGCGACCTACCAGCGGTCCTAGTGAGGCTCGAACCAGCAACCTTTCGGTAAATGGTCCGACGCCCTAACCACCAAACTCCATTCAGTTCCATTTACCTAATGCTACTCGCCTATACAATATTTGCTATGGCGGGTGAATACGTCTTACTCGTAGCAAGATGGAGGCTTGGAGATTGCCTAGCCACTAAACCATGGCATCAAAAGTAACAGCACGACATAGTTAAGAAACATTTTACTTTCGACTCAAAAACATGACAACAAGCAATGGACAAACCATGTAACCAGAAATTTTCGCGAGTATCAAATATCGTAATTTTAGGGAGAGCTTTGATGTCTTTGTTTTCGCGAGTATTGATTTTCGCGGTTCCAAATCTAAATCACAGGCGGAAAGATCGTCTGGGAATCTAAAATAAAAATTTAGAAGCGCATGCGCATATCCAGCCAATCATTCCACCATGGCCATACTGACGATATGTATCCATCATGATTAGTTTATTTATACTTGATTTATCTCTATATTACACTCAAATAACCAATTCTTAGGTTTAATTGGGTTAGGGTTAGGGACATGTGAAGAATTACACATGTAAAATAAGAAGAAAAGTAAATTTGAAATTGTTTGACTCATAAAATGCAGTTTTTGGTGTTTTCAAATACCTCTCGATAATGGTGAAAAAATTGTATCAAGCAAAGAGCTCTGCTTCTACGATTCACAACTTCCACACCAAGTTTGTCACAATGAAAATACTCTCAATAGTATGAGAAACAACACACAGATAGTGGAGATTAAAGAAAGGAAGAGCATCATGAATAAAGTACCGGCATTTGGGTGGCCATCCATTTTACTTACGCAGTTGTGCGATGCAGTTATCCGGACTTCCTGGGCTCAACCCTCCCATTTATCAAGAAACACAAAAACTATGTATTTTAAAAATGTATATTAAAAGAAGTTGGAATACGGAAAACAGACCGTGTTCTGCTGGCGGAATGGTGTTTGTCATCAATCATCCGAGTGCAATTGCGTTTGAACAAAAGATCATAGAAATACCACAAATGATGATTTAATACCCGAATTAAGTAAGTCTGGCAGAAGAGTATTTGGAAACTTCTGTCTTGAATGCTGCTCTTTGACATTCAACACTGAACAATTCGTTGTTTCTTTATTGGGGTTCATATTTGCTGTTTAATCCCTTTAAACAATTTCTTGATCATTTCAAGTAAAATTTAAAGTTCTTTCTCGAACCTACTAATATATAAGATGCACACATTGAAAGAGGAGTGGCTGTTTTAGCAAGATTCTTCCAGCCTGGTACCGTATTTCAAAGATTAATAAAAAAAAAAAGAAGTGCCAAAGTCTAGGACACAAATTCCTACAGGCTGTACACAAGACTTGTAAATGAGATCAATCAGAGAAAATGACGGTCAACTCGGATTTCCGATCAGGTCGAAACACACTAAGTGACGGACTAACATGTGCTTAAACATATTCTTGCGAAACTAAACATATAGCGGCCATTATGGATTTCCGTTTGCATTGAAAATGAATTTAGGTACAATCAAGATAGAGGACATTGACTATTTGATGTGGGTTAGGTATGGTGAGACTCTGTGAATCGGTTTCAGAGAAGTCGAAAAAAATTAGTCAATCAAACAGCCAATAAAGCAGTCAAATTTGAGACTCCCGATCTGATGGGAAAATATGATCGTAATAGAGGATATTGTTCAGGATTTTGGAGGCAAAGTAGAAAAATGCTAGCCAGTCAAACCCCATGTTTGACATCTTGAATATATTACCGGATCGACAACTTTTATTTATATGTAGGCCAAACTTAAGATTTCAAACATCTCCAATGAATCGGAGGGGGTAATCTCTGCTTTAATTTGAATTTTCAACTGACATTTAAACTGATTAATATTCTAGGAATTATTATTAAATATCATGTCTTAAAATTCCAAAGAGGTCACCAGTACAACGAAGAGTGAGCTACTCTTATATTGGTAACCCATGTATTTCTTTCTTTACAACGCGCATTGATCCCCTCCTGTTTTAACAGAGCCACCTACTATAAATCTGTTCTGCACTGGAATCTTCAAATTGTTCATTACATAGTATTGTCTTTAATGTTTCTATGGTGTTTTTTCCTCCGTTTGTTGGTCTTTTTTTCCCAGAGAAAAGTCTGTATTATTTTTTTCAAGAATTTGTATGCTTATATATTTGGTTGTGATTTTTTAATTCAGATTTTAAGTTTTGTATTTGTTTTTATTCACTGATCATGCTGATTTACTGTTGGGAATCTCCTTTCTTTTTTGTTTTGATTTTATGTTTTTTTTTAAGTATTTGTATGACGAATGATGAATTTTGGATAAATGTGTGGGTTTTATTCACTGATGATATATTACATTTCAAAATTAAAAACTTTCCTTTCCTTAGTAGTAACATTCCTATGTTTCCTGCCTATGGTTTATTCATGTTGCAATTGATATGCTATTCCAGAGAGCAAGCTCAAACTGCAACGATTTTGATCTGAGGGTAAGGAGACTCACAGAAAAAACTTCTGAACCAAGGGTTCATTTGTGATCTACTGAATTTATAACAGAAAAAAATTGAAGATACAAAGAAAACAGTATACAATTATGAAATTTTTACTCAGTGTTTATTGACTTACTTTGAAAATATTGACTGGGGCGAAGTCGAGGGCAATATTTTCATCGTAAGTCAATATCAAATCAAAAGTACTGAGTTGAAAGTCCGTAACTGTTTTCTTCTTGATTAACGTCGCCATTTGCAGAAGTTAGCACTGGGTATAATCGCACTCTATTTCATTAGAATCTGGTGTTGTTGCTTATTACCCCAGGACACCTGATCTCATCTCCAATAGGGAATCACCTTTGCTTCTTGTAGGAATGTTTCAGTTGATTGTATTAAGTAAACAAAAACAAATTCTAGGAAAGATATCTTACATGGGCACTACACTTTCTCTGAGGAGTAAGAGGAGGAGGTGGGTGATATAATTCAGTGATCGCGAACCCCGTACTTTTTTTTACTTGTAAATACCTTTCATTTGATATGTCACACGGTATACTTACTATAACTATGTTATTTTGCAATCAATGACCCCGACCCATCCCGGCTATATTGTACTCTTT
Organism: Pinctada imbricata; assembly: GCA_033119305.1. Taxonomy (NCBI): domain Eukaryota; kingdom Metazoa; phylum Mollusca; class Bivalvia; order Pterioida; family Pteriidae; genus Pinctada; species Pinctada imbricata. The sequence continues at coordinate 43,867,188 of VSWD01000014.1, forward strand.
TTAAAAGACCTTTCATTTGCTATATCAGACGGTATAATTCCGATCTCCAATAGGGGTCATGCTTTCTTATAAAACATGTTTGTACAAAATGTACATGTCAGGATGATGTAAATAGTGTACTTGTGGGCAAGCCCTGGGGTTGGGAGGGGGAGGGTAGGGATTTGGTCATCTGTATAGTGACTTGTAGGTCATGACTTGTCAGTATAAGGGTCTGATCAGGAACGGACCGGTGACGCCATTTTACCACACATGCACCATAGAGTATATGTGGTGTCCCATATTAGGTATCTGTCCTGGAATCCTGTTTTTTTCTACTGTATAAATTCAATCTTCATAGATGTTTTTGTACAGTCGAAATTTATTGTAGGTGGCCCTGTAAAAATCAATTTGTGCGGCGCCACACACACGTCAACTCGCGGCTAGATCTCTTCTGTTTTTTTCTGAAATTTTGCAACAGATTACAAATACATAAACAAATAGAATGTTTAAGCTGATTGTTGTATTATTTCAGTGTTCGCTGCGTTTCCATCTGTTAACGGCAGATTCCACAAGAAATAAGTAAGTTTGGTAGACAAGACTTTGGGATCCATGGAATTGCTTTATCAATTGTACGTTGTGTACTTCTTTATATAATGTATTCAGGGTGGTGCTACTTAAAGTTTTTTTTTTTTGTATTCCAAGGCCAATGAGCGAAACTTTAAATGAGTTAAAGTAGATCCTGACGATAATCTCAACAGCACTCACAATAGAGCACCAAATTGAGCATCGACGGACCCCTAGCAAGCTAGAGGTGGGACCAGGTGCCCGGGAGGAGTAAGCATCCCCTGCTGGCTAGCCGCACCCGCCGTCGATGTTCATGCACGAAAATAAAAATAATATATAGAATACACGCATTGCACTGTCTGAGGTTATGTCTTTATAAAAAGTGATATGGCGACCATGTCAGGGAAAATATTCAAAACACTTACTGTAAAACCCCTCGCGGGGAACTTTTTACGAGCTCCACACGGCAAAGGGCATAAGTGTGACACAAAATGAGTTAAAGAAGATCCTGACGATAATCTCAACAGCACTCACAATAGAGCACCAAATTGAGCATCGACGGACCCCTAGCAAGCTAGAGGTGGGACCAGGTGCCCGGGAGGAGTTAGCATCCCCTGTTGGCTAGCCGCACCCGCCGTCGATGTTCATGCACGAAAATAAAAACAATATATAAAATACATGCATTGCACCGTCTGAAGTTATGTCTATATAATTTCATAGTTTATTTGCAAAAAACCCACATAGTTTATATGCATTACAAAAAGACAACAATGCAATACACATTCATAATTTACAGACAGTTAATAATTTTGATAATGATAATATGTATAAGAAAAGTATGATAATGAGAAAAAGTGTATCGTTTATCGTTTAAAGATACTTAAGCTGATGATAAATCTGTTTAGGTTACGGTACTTGTATGTATGAAAAGGAGAAGGGAATGTTATTTAAACATGGTTTAAGAAGGGTCTCTGGTATTTCTCACAGAAGTTGCTAATTTCAGAAATTTTCCCAAATTACGAAGTTGTTTTTTTTTTTTGTTATGCTAAAAAGTTGTACTAATTTAAACATAGAAGGATGTGACTAGTAATAACTCTTGATGAATTTACGTCTTAAATTTGAGTATTTAGGGCAAACAAGGGTAAAATGATATTCGTCTTCAATTGTATTCAATGAACATTTATTGCATAAGCGCTGTGACCTTTCAGTATTATTATATCTACCTTGTTCAATAATAAGTTGATGAGAAGATAGCCTATATCTAGAAATTGATTTGACAAGATATTCTGGGATATGTTTCTGTAGGTAAAACTGTAATCCAAAGGTATCAGGTAAATGTTTGTACAAAAGACTTTTGGATGAATTATCAAAAAATCGTTTCTTTCTTGCAAAAAAATTATCTGTCAATCATTCTTTTAATTCAAATAAAAACGCTTTCTCGTTTACAACATGTTGTGATATCCATACATAATTATATCCTAAGGAACATAATAACTCTTTAATCATTGTGACCCAGCTATTTTGATACGGATGTAAATACATTTCGTCATTCAAGCTTCTTATTATACAATTGTCACTTTTTATTACTTTAAGCCAACATTTCACTATTCGTATTTTTCTGATTATAGACAATGGTAATCGACCCAATTCTGAATAAATGAAAAAAAAATGGTGTGCTGTTTTTAACTCCTTAAATCCGTTTACAAAACAATGTATGGACCTTTTCTATGTCCTTTGCTGGATGGAAACCCCAGATTTCACTGGCGTAATGCAAAATTCTTGTGACGTATGTATCAAATGCAATTTAGTTTCTACATTTAAATGGTTATCATTACCAATATTCATTACTTTGAACATACATTTTTTTTCCCTGCATGGCTAGTATATTTTGGGCATTTGTGAATTTACCATTAAAGTTGAGATAAGACCTAAGTAGTTGAATGAATTTAAAATCTCTATAGTTTCTCCGCGATATGAAAAATTGTCGTTTTTACCTACTCTTCCCCCTGATCTAAAGATTACTATTTTTGTTTTACTGATATTAACATCAATATTCCAAATATTACTATACTCGCTCAAATTATCCAACATAGATTGTAAACCTGATTTTGTCTCGGACAATATAACTGTATCGTCGGCATACATCAAGAGTAATAAAGATAATTCTCTCAAATTTACTGGTTGGCATGAAGAATGAATAAAATGATTTTCGAAGTCATTAATATACAAAGAAAACAGGAAGGGGGAAAATGCCTCCCCTTGCATAAGACCATTTGCATAATGAAAGAAGGAAGAAGTATCAGAATTAAGCCTAACACATGATTTGATATCTTTATATAGATTCTTAATTATGTTGAGGAGTTTCCCTGAAATACCATTTTTTGCTAACTTCATGAATAACTTATTCCCGTTGATACTATCGAATGCTTTCCTGTAATCAATAAAACAACAATATAGTTTCTTTTTGTCTCTGAGATATAAAGATATTAAATTCTGAAGGGCAAATATTGCATCAGTAGTACCAAAACCGGGCCTAAAACCAAATTGCGCATCCGATATGATATTGTAATTCTCAAACCAAGTCAATAATCTCTGATTCAAAACTGAATTAAATTTTTCGACAGATTGCTAACCAGTGTTATTCCCCTGTAATTATCAGTGTCATTGATATCTCCTTTCTTATGTATTGGAATGATAATGCCTGTAGACCAACTCTTCGGAAACACGCCGGTGTTAAGAATAACATGGAACAGCTTAGTTAACACGGGAGATAACTCGTTCTTAAACTTAAAGAAATATTCATTCAATAAGTTATCTATTCCAGTAGCCTTGCCCCCTTTTAGTTTTATAAGCACGTCAATAATTTCATTAACTTCAATGTTTTTGTCTAGTTCCTCAAAATGAGGTGTATCGACTTGACCAGTATCATTATTTACATTGTGACTATTTACCGAATCAGCGACGCCTTGACAGACACGTTCAAAATGTTCCGCAAAGTCTTTAACGTTTAGTAAAATGTTTACGTTCTTCTTTTTCTTGAATATTTTATAAAATTGTTTAGGATTTTTCTTCCTCATAAAACTTAATTTATTTCCTTCATGCCTTATATCTATTCTCTTAGTTTTTATTAAATACTTCTTATATAATCTTTTACTTTCCACTAAATTTACTCGGTTGAATTGACTTCTGTTTTTGTTATATATTCTCAATGCACTGCGATAATCTGAATACAGGGATTAACATTTACTATCAAACCATGGTTGATCTTTTATTGAATTGCTCGATACTTTCTTGGGATGATACCTCGTTTCAAAGCAACAATGTGGGTCAAATACCTTTCTCAATATTTCGGTTATACCTTCTACTCCGCTATCAACAGAAATAACTGAGTTTTCTATATTACATACAATATTATCTAAAGGAGTAGGTTCGGTAACCATGGAATTCGGCCCTGTCGTACTTTTCAATGAAATTTTGTATGTCAAATAACTGATGTCTGCAGTTTCTAAAACTGTTTTCACTTTTCAAATATCTTCAAAATTGACGAAAATATGTGGAATCGTTTAAGGCATGGTAGAGCGTATTGAGCGACATCAATGACGTCGTCACATGACGTCCTCACAACGCTGTATCGCCATAAGAAATTTATGAACACTAGTTATAACGGAAACAATAAATGAAAATTAACCAAGGAGAAAAGAAAGTATTTACATTTACGATTAAATTAGACGATTTGAAGAGACAGTCACCCACGCAGTTTTTCCCAATAACATAGGTCCGCCAGTCCTGACAGGCAAAATTACGTTCGGACCGGTACGTTCCTCTCCGTAGTCGGTCCAAATGACCGATGCCATCTGGCGAGTCTTTTCGTTATGTAATCAAATGTTTATAATTTTCGGTCCCTCGTGAGAAATTGATCACGCTCTTGTAAACATTTCATAATTGTAATTTTAATGTCTTTGTTTTAATGCTTACGAGAACGTGATTGACAAGTCGTCAGAGGTTGTTCGGGCCGGGGCTGTGTTACCGTATTGCCGATGTTGGCTAAACTTAGACCAGGTTTTTTTTTTCGGTTTTTTTTTAATAGGTTCGAATGACCTATGTGAGCTGAAAGTTTTTGAGAAAGATACAGGCAGGTAGCCTCAAGGTAGAGAAGATGCGTCGCGTGTATTTGCATTGTTTAAATTGGAGTGTATAAGTCATACCAATAGTAATAAATTTTCCGATACTCTCTCTCTCTCATTTTCTGAATAGAAATTTCGTCTTTCTTTTTGTCGTTTTGAATTTTTATGTTATATTCATAGCGATATCAACTGAATCTGGATTACTATTTTTGTTTAGAGATTTGGAAAAAAATTAAAATAAATGCCATTATTGTACGAATGTAAAATATACCCATCATTGATTGGCTGAAAACATGTCTGGAGCTTCTGGATATATCGCTATAACCACCTCCATAGAGCTAAATTTAGAACAACCCTGATATTTTCCCCAGTATCTTTCTAAAATTAGCGTTGTAGTTATGACGTCATAATATTAGCGGCATTTACATATATTTCGCGTCATCAGAGAATACCTATAAATTCCCAGAGCAATGGATGCTATCAAGCTTATCGTTGTATTTCATGATCATACAATAAAACAGTTAATTACCTTATGTTCAGTAGATATAGCAGTATAGCAACCCTCAGCATATGTTATTCACCTCGGCCTACGGCCTCGGTAAATAACATATCCTTCGGGTTGCTATACTGCTATATCTACCTCACACAAGGTAATTAATTGTATAATATTTCTTCATTTTATTCAATACATATTAACCTTCTATTACACTTGCAGTATGTATGAATGCTTAAATGCATTCTTTATTCAACTTACTTTTTTCAAATTCACATAGATCTATATACCTATCGTCAATCTTCTTTTTCTTTTTTTTTTTTTTTTTTTTTTTTTTTTTTTTTTTTTTTTTTGCTGCTGTCCGCGCAGCACACCTCAGAAATCGGAAAATCAAGATTTTGTCATCTTCAACTTTTGATAGGATGTAGACCATTTGATAGCTCTAGTTTTAATATAAATTCAATACAGATATGTACATTGATATTTATATCCAGAAACTCATACACGACGTACTGAGCCTTTACATTTTTTATCTTATAAAAATGCCCTATCAAACTTAATTTTTGGTTCTGGTAAATATTTTATAGTTTCACTTATGATCGCTGAACTTATGTTACGAGCTTCGAGACATCAAGAACGATCAAACTGTATAAGAACTATTCTCAAAATCTATAGACATTGAAAAAGGATCTCGATTTTCTTATTTCTAAAGAGAGCTGCACACGCAAAATCTCTCCCAGGTTGGTAGAAGTACAACACAGAAAACTTAAGAATAAATGCACAGCACAGTGCGTCACAGAAACGAAATTTTCTGTAGAGCAAGATTTGAGAATGATCGTCAATTTGATATCAATTCAATTTCTGTGACGACGTGTGCTATGGGTTAAATTTCAGGATAAAGACTCTTAAAACATGTTAAAAACACGGAATTCGGCACACCGTCATGGATTAACAACGTCATAGATGACGTCACAGCACGTGCAGATTCCCGAACGTCGCAGTTTTGGGAACTTTCAAAGTTTGTCATTGCTTTCATGAAAAAATAACATGAAATAAAACGATTTTGAAATCTAGGTAATAACAGGGCCAATATCGGTAGTTTCCGAAACTACTCCTTTCCTAATGTTTCGGATAATTGTTGTTTGATCGTATTGATATTCTCATCAATTTCCCATACATATCTAACTGACCTAGACTCGTCCGTGAGCTGATTATTTAAAACACCGTAATCATGGGAGCTGTGATGAAATATTTCTTCCAGCATAATATTTATTCCTTGGAAATTTTATCATATAATATTGTTTCCCAGGAACTTTTATTATGTATCAAAAATTCCGACAGGAAATTTTATTATGTAATGAATCTTCCATGATCATAACAAAAGTTCTCATGCCATGGAAAATATATTACATAACAAAACTTCCATCTGGAATTTTTTTCATGTTAAAAGTTCTGATACTAGAACCATGGTAAAATCTTAAAGAACAAAAATAAGGATTTCATATATGTGCATAATAGATTAATAATTGTCACTAAAAAAATATTATAATGAACTTTTTCAAACATCGAATTCAGAATAAGAAATGAAAATTTCAAAAATCATGTACTGTATAGCACGGAAATTTGATCCCTATATTATTTCTTCCAACAGCGGAGTGTTTTACTTGTAGAAAAAAATTTAAAAGTTTAAAAATTATTTTAATAAAATTGAAAAGAAAACTGTATTATTAATACATATGGACATACGAACCATTCCTCAGAATTATTCCTGTAAGCTAACCATATTACTTCAATTATTGAAATGTTTAAATTATGAGAAAATATCTGTAAGTCAGTCATTCATGTATTTGAAGCATAGAAGGAAAAATAATACACATGATACTTACATATAATATTTCTTCTATTTCGAAGAAAAAGTAGTCCATAGGGTAATGAAAAAGAGTAAAACATCAACAATTTTCATGACAATGTTTCCGTCCATATAGACGAAAATGAAAAGGACTGTGGAAAAAGAATAATGGACAAGGAAAAAACATTCCATGATGAAAAATCCTGGGAAATTTCATTATAATAATAAAACTTTCAGGAGGAAGAAATATTATGCGGAAGAAAAGTTCGTTTACAGAGCGTTCAGGAGATCTATTGTTAAAAGAGAGTAAATTCTATTGGGGCATGATCTGACCAAATGTTAAAGTCATGCACTTTAAACGAAGTAACAATATCAAAATACTGTTTGTCAATAAGAAGATAAGCAATAACGCTAGAACCTAAATGATTATAAAAGGTGTACTTCCCCATTACATCACCTGTTTTTCTTCCATTACAAATTCTTAACCCAGAAGCTCTGCATAATTCTAACAATTTTCTCTCAAAACTATTTACAGTTTTATCTTCAGATTGTCTACCAATAAATTCAAGAGCATCGTCCTCTACGTAATCAAAAATATTGGATTAGGTTTAATATTCAATAATAAATGTCACTGGGGTGAACATATCAATTTTATCTGTCAAAAAGCAAACGTAAAATTGAATATTCTTCGCTCGTTAAAATTTGACCTTGACAGACGGACACTCCAATGCATGTACTTTTCGTTTATACGCCCGGCTTTAGAATACGGTGATATAATTTTCGACAACTGCCCCGACTACTGTTAAGATAAATTGGAAAAAATTAAGGGGTAACGAGTGTCTGGTAAGCGAGCTAACTCGCACAGTCAATTACTTCGTTTCAATCCGTGTTTAACAGTTTTCCCGTTAAAGTCAGAGTCAAATTTTACAAAATATCGGAACTCCTTAACAAAGAGATACATAAAAAGGTTGCGGTTTGACTCGCACCAAAACGTTTTCGCACTGGAAATATTCACATTTGACAACCCTTTACTAGTTCAACGCGGGAATGCACGCACAACTTTTAAAAACATTGAGAATTATCCGATAAAATCCAAATTACTTGATCGCTAATTAATGGGAATATTCACTCAAAATTTCACGGTTAAACGAAAAGACTAGGGCATCTATTTTTTGATTTTGCATAGTTTTTATCAGGTCGGGTGCTCTTGATCAGTTGAAATCGTCAGGTCTTATTCTTTTTCCCGATGATTTCCGCAAAATCGTATTCCCCTTACCTTAAATTTAATTTATTTTGGCTGATTTTTCTTGTCTTTAGTTTAAACATATTTTATTGCATTAAAAAGCAAATGGATTGGAAACAAGTTTTCAAACTTACGAGTTCCTCTCTTGTCTTTACGTATAAATTTTATAACAATAATAGGTTAGAGAACATCCCCCCTCATTTGCTTGGAACCCCCCCCCCCCCCGCCTTGGAAAAAAAGTCTAATTAAGTTCATTTAGAAAGTCTAAATAATTCGTAAAAGGATCAGGGTTTTATTTGAAAATGAGAAGAAAATGGCATGTCGTGTGATTGCCTTTACTTCACATGAATATATTATACAGGAAAGATAACTCTAGCAACTTTTGTATTTGAAACTTTGAAGCTGATCAGATTTGCCAAGCTGTAGCATGTAAGTATTGATGGATACCTCAGCGTTTCATGCTTTTTTCTACTTTTTATGTCCCGGTACATGAATATTACATATGTTGCATCCCCCAAAAACATTCTGCAACAGTAAATTTTTTAGATTTCCATTAGGTGTACAAATTTTGTGCATTGTCTCATGAGACTGTAATCATCTTCAATATCAGTTTCTGATGAAGTATTGATGGAAAGGTGTATCAAAATGACTGTCACATGCTTCAAAATCACTCATATTTTCAATAAATAATAACATATAACTGAAAAAAAATTATTCAGATTTTTTAATTTTTTCTGTCATTTATACAAGCAGACACTCTCGAAGCAGCGCGAATCATTACAGGAGCCACTAAACTCGTCAGTACTTCTAAACTTTTATAGTGAAACGGGATGGGAAAGTTTGCAATCACGTAGAATAAAACATAAGTTAGTCCATTTTTACAAAATTAAAAACGAATTAACTCCCGATTATTTGCACTCTTTGCTACCTCTTCAACATGATCAATGACACTCTTATCATACGAGACATGCTGATAATTTTGTCATACCAAATTGTAGAACTACTCACCTTATGAATAGTTATTTCCCTTCAACAGTTCCTATTTGGAATAGTCTTAGAATCTAGTACATTAAACACTTTTAAATCCAATCTCTCTGACTATTATGATCCAGTAAAAATTCCTCAATACTACTTCGTTGGCACGCGTAAAGGACAAATACTTCACGCTCGACTGAGAATGACCTGTAGTAGTCTAAAGCATCATCTTTATTTAAAAAACATAGAATCTCATCCTTTCTGCGATTGCGGAGAAGTCGAAACTACCGATCATTTTCTTCTTTCATGCCTAAATTACCAAAACTTAAGAAATGAACTTATTAATAAAATAAACTGCCCTTTAACATGCAAAATGCTTCTATATGGCGACGAATCAAAAAGTATTAAATTCAACACAAACTTGTTTATCAACGTACAAACGTTTATCATAAATACCGACGTTTTATTTAGCAGAATTTTTTTCTCATTTAGCATTTATACGGACATATTTTATTTCAAATGTAATATCTTACTGTTGTACAATTTACTTGCTGAAAGTATAAACTACATCTTATTACTGTATGAATTTGGAATGTAGTAATATACTTATATCATTGATTCAATGCATACAAATACATAATCTTATTTTAATTACGAAATGTACGAATTCTTATTTTTATCACTTTTATAATATTAAAAATGTACTGTAACATTTTTTGAAGCCCATGTAATGGATCAAACTGCAAAATGATTATTTATATATATTATAGTATATGTATGTTTGTAGATGTCTCTTTTCTTTCTCGCTCTTTTCTCTTTTTCCCTCATTTTCTTTCGTCTATTTTCTACTCTACTTTTTTTCCTTCAGTTTGCGCTTAAGTTTAGCACGACTCGTATGTAAAATGCCGACTATGTAATCATCATATTAGCCTTGGGAAATGAATTTGAATAAGCGTTACGCTTTTTTTTCAGATCCCGTTTATTTTTCATCATATGTATTGTTCATTCTATACATGCTTATTTAAGAAATAACTGTCTTACTTTTGGTGTTCATGGGTGTATAATTCTGGTTGGTCACGTGCAAATTCCGTGAATCGCGAAGCGATTCTCGGAAAATTTGCACGTGTAAGACAGTAATTACTTATATTTACATTTATTCTATATATCGGTCATTTTTATTTGCCTGCATTTCGCACATTTCGCCTGTTCTAGTGTCAAATGTATTTGAACGTTAGTAAATTCTCCCTACATGCAAATCTTGAACGTGACGTCACAATAGCAACCCAAGTTATTGGAATATAATTCTAGTTGTATATTGGGCGTTCAACATGGGGAATCTACTAGTAATGTAAATATATTTGAATAAATATGTTTAAACTAAAAATAGTGGATATAAATTCAGATACAGACTCTGTAAGGGTGTCGTTTTCAACAAAATCATTACCTACACCAACTCGACTATTCAAATCACCAGTTAAAATAGTGATATCATTACACATGTAGTATGCAATATCATCAAATAGCTCATTGTAAAGATCAACATCATATACCTCGTAATAAATATTGTTTTCATGTGGTGCATACGCATTACAAACATAAAAACCTTGTCTGATAGATCGGTTATTCTTAACCAAACAATAGTATCAAACACAGTTTTCTCAATGGTAATAAATCTGGACAAAGATGACTTGTACAATGTTACTAGACCACCTCCCCTTCCTTTTTTTCTAGGAAATGTGGAGAATGATAAATTTGCTGACAGATTTCCTAATTCTAGATCCTTCGAGAGCCAACATTCAGATAGAAAAATAATATCAAAATCATTCAAAAGTTTACAGAATTCAGGATCCGTAAGTTTCTTATGCAAACTTCTATTTACATTCCACGACGCTATTCTGAGTCCACATATGGGAGATTGATCGGGTCCAACCTCCGCGCTTCCCTAATCCTCGGACGGAAAAGGCCCCTCAGATGGCCTCGTCATCATCATCGTCATTTACGCCAATAACAGTATCGCGCGCATCACAGAACACGTCATCGTCCTCATAGTCATAACTCATGTCTGGGTCATAGTAGCGACCGTTAATGTACAGACGGTCCCGCACCAACCGAACTCTGTTTCCGTCATTCCTTGTATCGCGCATCACCGGATAAAGTATTCTCCTACGCTCTGCTATATACATCTGTCGGGAATTGCTCCCGGATACCAAATTGACTGCCTTTCAGTTTATACGCCTGAGATTTGACAAGCTGCAGATCTCTTTGGAAAATAAAGCGAGCGACAATTGGGCGAAATTGCCCACTCACAAAACGTCCAAACCGGGGAACGTTTCCGACTGTAACATCTGTAGTGATTCCCAATTCTCGACGTATGAACATCTTCAGTTTTGATTCTGTATCCTCATTCCTTGACTCCCCTTCCAACCCAGTGAAAATAAGATTAGCTTTCATTGAGCGACACTGTAAATCTGTTATTTTCGCATCTGCTTCCCTCTCTTGCTTCCTCATTTTTTCCACACTGCGAGACATTCCTTCGATCATTATTTCATGACGCTTAAGCTCCTTAGTATATCTGCTCTCTATACTCAGACACTTTTCTTCCAAATTTTTTATTTTTTGTTGGATACTTATCATTTCAGGCTAATTCATTCTTTCCATTTCTTCAAGAGCAGTCACTTTTCCCTCGAAACGTACCATCATTTCATTCATGTCGGAAACATTCTTCTCAACCACATCAATTTTGTCAAGTTTAGATAACCGCTGCATGATAGTCGTAAGCTTTTCATTTTGTTCGGCCAGTTTTGCTAATATTTCACTTTCATTGACTGATCCTACAGGTTTCGGTGTCGATGTACTGGGTCCTGTCATGTTTGCATCACTATTTGTGGATTTTGTCCCTAGTGGCGTTCCGTATATCGCCTGGCTAGCAGATCGTAATATAGAACCCACAAAGGAATTGTTATCTGTACTACCTGAGTTGTTATTGTCCACTGTAGTAGTACCGTTACCTGTGTCCCCACTTCTCTCCATGCTATCACTCATATTCATCTTTTTACGTTTGTTTTTACGTATACGTCCCATTACGAGGTTGAATCTGTTTCAGATGTCCAAGAGACGTATAAAACATAAGAATCCATCATGTATAACTAGAGTTACACAAAAAATCTGGTGAAAAACAATAGAGTTGCAATGGAGTTACGGAGCGCTTTAAAAGTAAGTCCGTCTACCTCGACGACTACTCACTCTTCCTCAACCAAATTGAGCATCGACGGACCCCTAGCAAGCTAGAGGTGGAACCAGGTGCCCGGGAGGAGTAAGCATCCCCTGTTGGCTAGCCGCACCCGCCGTCGATGTTTATGCACGAAAATAAAAACAATATATAAAATACATGCATTGCACTGTCTGAGGTTATGTCTATATAGAAAGTGCTATGGCGACTTTAAGTAACACTAAGACAGAAAAGGGGATGGGCTCTGGGCTTGTTTTGGTCCTACCTACATGGATACTGTACTTGCGTTTCTTGGGCCCCTGCGTCATGCTGCCTGTTTGTGTGTTCATTTAAGAGAGAAGAATTTATTTCACACCACAAGTGTGCGTTCTTCAATACCTCTTTGTAATCGAAAAAGTAGGAGGAATGTGCGCACGTAATCCGGATAACTACACCGTCTGCTACTTGCATGGCAGATGGCCGTCCGAAGTCGGCACCGTTGGTCTCGCTGGTTTATGTGTGATCTTTTGTCTTTGGTGTTTCTATAGTGTGAGTTGGTGTTCCTTGTATCTTTTGCGTCTCTTTATGTGCGTGTCTGCTCTGTGTTTAGGGAGTTTTGATCAGGGTGCTGCAGCCTAGTGATGTTGGAGATTCCCTCCTTTGTTTCATAAGGTAATGATTACAAAATGTATTTAACATGTTTCATGTGATATATGAATATAACTAGAAGGGCGCGTTTTGGCAGTGTCACCTACAATGTATTCCACACTCACAATGGACATAGTTCATCAGATAAGTTGTCCTTCCTGTTTTTATTGAGCTGTGTCATGGTCTCCACCCGTTTGTCCGTGTTTTCTTTTCGCGTGAGAAAGTTCTGATTTCTTTCGTTTTTTTTAATTTGTAATCCTTTCTGTTGTGGTTTATGGAATCTGGTTTCGGTTTTTGTGTTTGACTTTCATTCTCTGCCTTTCTATTGTGGTTTATGGAATCTGGTTTCGGCTTTTGTGTTTGACTTTCATTCTCTGCCTTTCTATTGTGGTTTATGGAATCTGGTTACGGCTTTTGTGTTTGACTTTCATTCTCTGCCTTTCTATTGTGGTTTATGGAATCTGGTTTCGGTTTTTGTGTTTGACTTTCATTCACTGACTTTCTGTTGTGGTTTATGGAATCTGGTTTCGGCTTTTGTGTTTGACTTTCATTCACTGACTGAATACTTGCTTCATGTAGTGAATGGGGAAAATAATTAACGACTGACGGACGGCGGCGATTGCAAATTCTAGCATTGCTCAATTTATAAAATACAAAATTAGTAGAGAATCAATAATAGTACTTGTTTCTTCCTTCCTAAGTTTCTTAAGATTAAAACCATAGACCCATCATGTTTCAAAAAGAATTTCTGAGAAATGATGACCACAAAATTACATAGAGTTGAATAGAAGAAAATGACCACATCCATTTCCAAAGACCCTGGGGTATGGAACGCCATCGCTGTCTTATAATGAGACATTTCAATATATGGTATGGTTTTATCAATATATGCGGTGGTAAGTACATTATATGCGGTGGTAAGTACATTATATGCCGTGGTAAGTACATTATATGCGGTGGTAAGTACAATATATGCGGTGGTTAGTACATTGTATGAGGTGCTAAGTACATTATATGAGGTGCTAAGAACATTATATGCGATGGTAAGTACATTATATGGAATGGTTAATACATTATATGCGGTGCTAAGTACATTATATGCGGTGTAAGATACATTAGATAGGGTGGTTTATTCATTAAATGGGGTGGTTAGTACATTATATGCGGTGCTAAGTACATTATGTGGGGTGGTATGTTCATTACATGGGGTGGTTAGTACATTATATGCGGTGCTAAGTACATTATATGCAGTGCTAAGTACATTATATGCAGTGCTAAGAAGATAATATGGGCTGGTGAGTACATTATATGCGGTGCTAAGTTCGTTATGTGGTGATTTCGTTATGATAAACATTCTTATGACCAAGATTAAACATTTCTGTATTTTCTAAAACCTTGGTGGTCAGGGACTCAAACGAAGTATCAGGTGTACAACTAGTCCATAGACCAAGCATGTTGCAAAATGAATTAACTTTCCATCACCAACAGTTTCAGAGAACACTGGGCGATCGCATAAGCTCGACTGGTCATAGACCAGTAGAGCTAAAATGGCTAATTAGGACGTCTACTTGGGGCGAACGACAGACTGCACATTATGGTTTTGATTTTTTCAGCTTCGCTCTGAGTTTTCATTCTAACGTGATGAAAAGACAGTCAATTATCGCAGTGGCATAACGCATCAGATTCTATGTATGAAATTACCAAATTACCAATCATAATCATTTAGGTCTATTTGAATTGAAACTTGTCACTATTCTAGAAGCTATATTCATATTCATTTTCATCACATCAAACCAAACACTTTTCAACTTAACTTGACATTTTAGAATTTATTTAATGAAGTGAAACATATATCAATACCTAGAATAAATTCACATCACTCAAAGAAAAAAAAAATTCTAATTCCTTTTCGCCAGTCTTCTTTCTCTTCATTCATATACTAAAGATTACTCTATATGGTATTTAAAGCCGGAAAATACCGAGTACTACTTTAGGAAACTCTCCGAGTTTTCTCGAGTGAACTGCCGTTTTTCGACCAATGAATGCTTTAATATTTGCCATACCTTCGGATATTGTAAATAATTCTAATATGACTTGATTCTTTTTCCCTATTAAGACAACAGACGCGAGCCGGGCTCTACTCTCCAATATAGGCCATATAGCGATAAGCCACGCCTATCCATTTTCTGAAAGCAGATAAACCGGGAGGAACTGGTTTTTACCAAGATTCTTGTTTTAATACTTTAATCAAAAGGTCTAAGTTTGGTCATCATTAGAATAGAAATAAAAAATGACAAGCCGGGCTCTATTGTCTCATAATGCCCTCGAGTCCTCAGCCAATCACATTTATAACTTAGCCGCTGACGCGGCTCGGTAATAAATGTGATTGGCTGAGGACGCTCGGGCATTATGAGACAATAGAGCCCGGCTTGTCACTTGTCATTTTTAATTTCTTAAATAACACGTGCTTATATGTTTACTGTTGGAAGAATTGTTTTAAAATGCTCTGGGATAAAATTGTAGGTATATTTTCTGTGTTTATCAGTAATCCCTTATTCTTAGATATATTTTCTTGAAATCTACCGTTGACTTTTTGTGATACAATACATGAGGGCAGTGTAAATTACAGGTATAACATGGTGAGTTGTCCAAAGGCACATTCATGCACGGATAAATGCGGTGGGGTATCACGTGATACACAAATTATATGTTCCACGGGAATCCCCTTTGATTGAACCAAGTAAATACTGTTTAAATCTACTTTATATGAATTTATTTTAGGCCTAAAATATGGTCATTATTATCAATTATATGATGGTATTTATTCTGGTCAAGAATAGAAGTATATTTGGAGAACACTTAAACAGAAAATTTTGTATCTGTCCGTGCACCATATCATAACATGTGGCGAGCATTGAAAAATTTCTGTTTACGTGTTCTCCGAGTACACGTCTATTCTTGACCAGAATAAATTACCATCATATAATTGATAATAATGACCATATGATAGGCCTAAAATAAATTCATATAAAGTAGATTTAGACAGTATTAACTTAGTTCAATCAAAGGGGATTCCCGTGGAACATATCATTTGTGTATCACGTGATACCCCACGGTGAGTACAGTCGATAATATTTATCGCAACTTGCGATGCGGAATTTCATATAGTTGTCTGCCTCATTTCTTTTCTTGAAAAGACGTGCGGGAAGATAGATGGATATATTCATTTTTCCTACAGAGTGTATATTAAATATCATATGTTAGATTAATGAAAATATTCGTCAAATGGAGAAAATCGGAATTAAAAAAGAACGATATAGGGCAAATTCCAGTGACTTGTTCCTGACTCCCGTGTCCCCTTCTAGATCTGCGCTTGATATCGAAAATAAATTCGTTGCCTCAAAACATGCGACTTTTTTGTGCTTACTCACCATTTAATTATCCACTTGTTTCGTCGATGGCACAGGCACATGTAGAAAGAGCGTCAATATCTTGTATGATACCCCTTTACAGGTTGTAAGGGAATAGTATATGTATAGAAAGACAAGGCTTCCGACGAATTTTCAGCTAGAAGGAGCATCTGAAATATTTGCATTTGTCATGTTTAAAGGGCAAAATGGGGTATGACCATAAAGATTGATTGGTATACTTCCTAGAAACATCAATTATTCGCCCAAAAAGATCTCATAACATAGCCTAATCGTCTACCTAAGTTGGACTGTTTTCTACTTTCTGTCTTGAATCTCCATTGCCAGATTGGACAAATACTGATTCATTCAGAGGCTTTACTCTGCTTACTGTAAGCAGAGTAAAACATCTGGATGATTCAGACAAGCTAATCTGGCAATGGAGGTTCAAGACAGAAAGTAGAAAACAGTCCAACTTTAGTAGACGATTAGGCTATGTTATGAGATCTTTTTGGGTGAATTATTGATGTTTTAAGGAAGTATACCAATCAATCTTTATGGTCATACCCCGTTTTGCCCTTCAAATGCAAAAAAAAATTGCAGAAATGCTACTCCTAGCTGAAAATTCGTCGGAAGCCTTGTCTCTCTATAAGATACCAGTATTCTCTAATGGCCATACAGGATATTGACGCTCTTTCTACATGTGCCTGTGGTCGATGGCATATCTTTTTATATTTTCAAAACTAGCATCCGACGTCTATGTTCATCCGAAATATGCATAAATCAAATACATATACATGTATATTATATTTTTTCACATTGTACATGTTTGCCTGACTCTTCAAAATATTTGTTGTACCACATGATGCACTCATGAAATGTAAACAGAAAAAAATATTCATCTATCTAAGTTGAAATGGGACGCTGATCACGATTTTTAGAAAATTTTACAAACTGTAGGTTTAAGATGGAAAATACAGATACTTAAGATCAATTCCGCGAATTTATAAACACAGACTTAATTGTAGATGGCGCCACTGTAAAGAATTTAAGCTGCGTACCGTTCAGGGCATCCATCAAATCTATTGATTCATAGGCGGATCCAGATGTTTTCAAGGAGTAATCACCGTATTTTCATTATAAGACGTACAAAGCTCTTAACCCCTCGATTCTAAATTTTTAAGATTTAATTTCTTTTTTAACCGACAAACGAAGAAATAAAGAAGCAAAAATATTGATAAATAAAGGAGCTTTAACAGATAATTAATTGTAGTCGACCTTGCCAGCAACAATTTTCCCGTGTGATTGTCAAAATACATGTAAGATGTGTTCGTCTGAATTTGTAATATGTAAGACATGTAGAATCAAAGGAAAAAAACAAAGGGACAGCATGATCATGATGATTTGTTTTATTTTATGGGTTGGTGCTTCAATATCCCTATTAGTACAAGTAACTTGACTTGGCCGACCAGTTCTGTAAAATGGCCCTGCTCTCGATTTCACTCATATACGTGCGAGATGTGACTTTGTACAGATGTATTAAGTAAAGTTTTCCTTCTAATACTAAATCGTTACTGGTATTAGGGGTTTGTAAAAAAAAACTTCGATGAGAAGGACACCGACCCATTCGACCCCAGCCGACATGAAATCCCACTCTGTATCCACCGTTGGAGCTCAAACACATCAAAGTACTAAGTTTTATTTTCGTACTCCCAAAAGCACGACATAAGCGGGTTACTTATCAGGGTTGATAGTCATAATGTTGCTGTTAAAATTTTCTGAGTACTGTATGATGAAATCCCTCGGTAGATATTTTGAAAATATATCAATGAATACGGAATTGCCAATAGAATTAAATTTAACCTATCCAGATTTACCCCAGAGCATTTTAAAACAATACTTTGTGGAGGTGTGTCAAATACTGAAGCGCTCTGAGGACGAAAAACGCCATTTCACTCGAGAAAAATCGGAGAGTTTCCTAAAATAGTACTTGGTATTTTTAAATACTATATAGAGTAATCGACCAGACCTGTTAAACCTCCTGGATATGTAAAATATATGTAAAATAGAAAAATTGTATCGTATGGTGATTTAATTCAAATAAAATGAAGTTATTTTAATTTACATATCGATATTCTATGTGATGTAGCAAATGGCTTCGAATTATCTTATGTCATTCATTTTTTCTGTGAATCAAATTACTTAATGCTTGTTAATCGTAATTTCATAATCATATAAAATTATATATCAATAATCATATACATTGCCTTTATATGATATATATCACTTGATAGGAAGTCATCATTTATAAGTACATTCAATATGTGTATTTGTAAACTTTCACTCTGCCATCAGTAAACCCACACCAGAGATTATCACCGTAAATAGATATCACAGCTGATACTGATTGTTCGTACTGACATAGTTTACATAGATACACCCCCTCAGAACTCAACATGTGGATTGCTCTGCTGTAATACTCAGTCAACAGAATACGACATTTGACATCACACTCAACATCGTGTGGATTGAACTTTTCAGACTCCAGTCCATCTCCTCTATACGTGAACTTGACACGTCCATCTTTATGTAGTACGACAAGTTCTCCACTGTCACCACTGAGCCAGTTGATAACACACACGTCCTCGTTCTTGTTCTCCGCTGTCCTGGTTGGTAATGTAAACAACCTTGTCTTACCATCCTCCCTGAACTCGTACGTGTGGAGCACCTTCCCTGTGAGAGTCATACGCTGGACAATACGGCGGCTGGTCGGTACCAGATTGTAGAGGTCACCACCATCCATCAGTGTAACCAGTATGTCGTCATTCTCTGTCTTACTGATGTAGGTAGGATATAATGATTTGGTATCAAATGTTGTTATTGTCTTCTCATCTTGGGTTAGAACTGAAATGCTTCCTTTCTCTCCTTCACTAAGAACAATGTCTCCACCTCTGGACGTGATAAGATCAAAGCCAGGAGTTTTCATTACTTTAAGTTCCTCTCCAACTCTATCAAGAAATTTCATATGTCTGTCATCCATTACTCTAACCCAGGCGTTTGTTTCAGACGCAGGTTTTATTGACATTATGACATTAGAGTATCTGTCAATTTCATTCATTTCTTCCACAGATACGCTGTGTATTTCACCTATCATGTTCTCAAGAACCTTCATATTCATCTGCCCAGGTACAAACACTGTAGTACACGTGTACTTATCATCGCTGTAAGAGAGAGCCTTTTCCAGTTCACCTCTCATCTCCTTCTCCATGTCTAGAATGTCATGGTCAGGTAATGTATTGATATCCTTGTCTAGAGCTGTCGTTACCATATCCAGGTATTCTACTTTCTGTTTCAATCCTTCGTGTTTATCTGTATATAATTGTTTGGCAGCCTTGGATTTTTGTTGACAAACATCTATTTTGTCATCGAACAATTTGTTTATTCCATCAATGTATCTTTGTCTCGAACCATTCAAAATTGATTTGTTTTGTTCAAAACGCGTATCTTCATCCAGTTGTTTTTGCTCGAAGCGGTCTAATTCCTTTTTTAAACCCGGAAGTTTTTCGGCACGTATTTCTTTACATTCCTTTGGTAGACTGTGTTTTTTCTCCCTCAGTATGTCTGTTATAGTTTCCCAGTCATGTGAAGAATGCTCCTCCTTGATACATGTTGAACATACTTTTTTATCACAAGTTTTACAGTAAGCATGAAGTTCCTTCTTGTTGTGGTCTTCACAAATTTTCAGAGCGAATTGAGCCTTGTATAGACTAGCAGCCATTTTGTTAGTAGGTTGAGTTTAAAGTACTGGTTATGACGTATGTATTTATTTTGAGATAGTGCGTATCGTAGCTTTGTAAAGTTTGATACTTGAACTGATCGTCTGATTTCAAATGATTCTTAGGAACGGTCCATTTTATATTGGGGGGGATCCCTTACAAGTGATGTTGATAGTATGTCTTAATTTACAATTATGCACGGTCCATTTGATATTCGGGGGGTGGGGGCGGGGGGCTTGGGATTTTTTGTCAGAGCAAGATTATTTTTTTCGCCCTGGACCGGAGCAAAATAATTTTTACTTGCAAAGTTGGAGCAAGAAATTTTTTTTCGAACAAGTGATGTGCGATATATGGTCATATATTAAGTATGTTTGTGTTTTATCAATCGAAATTCATTATTTTTACTCAAAACTCTAAAATATTACTTATGACTCTCCCCGGGCACCTGGTCTCACTTCGGAATGTTGTCCATTCCGGAGTTCGCAACCGTTTCGATGGGAATTCTCACGATTTTACTTTGCCTTCTCGACTTTGAGACTGAATAACGGCTAGGTACTTCTTTGATGTTTATTAATATTTATACATAAATCTAATTCACTTCTAAACAGTCAGAGATAAGAAAATTTTACAGTATAATCCGCTGTGAACAAAATTTATATAAGATACAAGTAAGAGGGTATGAGGGGAGGGTCTTCCAGACAAATTTTCAAATTTAGAATAAAGTTATTTGTGAAAAACTGAAGTTCTCCTTCAAAGCTGGTATATAAAAAAGTAGACTCTATGGTGATATATATGCATCTTATTAATAGTACATTACATTGATAATACACTAAGCCTTTCAGGAAGCCCTTCTTTCTTTAACATGCATTCTTTTGATATTTTGAAAAACGAAGTTTGCCATTAAAGAAGTAATGTCTTTGATAGAAAAGAATGGCCAGCAAAGAGAGCCAAAATGTTATTATATGAATTGTAAACTGCGGCGAGCGAAGCGAGCCGGAAATTTTTTCAGGAACTTTAAGCGAAATTTTATGGTAATTCTTCAAATTTAGATTACTTGTAAGAGCAAGATTATTTTTTTCTGACACACCGTGAGCTTATTTATTTTTTTCGTCAAAATTCAGAGCAAAATTATTTTTTTCGAAAACCCCCCCCCCCAGAATATCAAACGGACCGTGCCTTAGAGGCCGTTAACTTCTTCACATTTTCGATTTCTCCTCCGAAACCACTTAGAGGATTTTGATGAAACTTTGTATGCATGAATACTACGCAGCTACGTTAAGGCACTCCTCAGAAATGACGTCTTCAAATATGGTGCGAAATGACGTCAACCTCAGATTTTGACGTCATCAACACGGAGTCTACTGTCGTTTGCAAATTTTGATACTCTTTATTGTCATTTATCATCGAGTTAGATCTTTATACATGATTGAATTTTTTTGCTGAATATGTTATAACTTTTATCTATAGTTAAAATTCTTGAATGGCATAACGTACTATACAAGCATTTGATGAAAATGCTTGCCTAGCAACCACGTGCGGATGTTACTCAAAGTCTTAGAAAAGCTTGAAGGCTTTAAGATTCTTTTCTTTAGATAATTGATTCGTTTTTTTTTAACTGAGGTTAAACTAACTGAGGATACAGCCTTTCAATCTAAACAAAGTTAAAGCAAGGAAATAATAATGATAAGATTATAATAAATTCTCTATATTATATTATATATTATTCTCTATAGGCCAAATTTAAAGACGGGAGAGAAAATACTACCGACGACAACTTGAAAAAAAGGGCTTAAAAAATTAAAATGCTGGAAGTTACTAAGTAAGGTGGCGTGTGTAACATTCAGATTGGACTTTGTCGACTGTAAATAATTGTACGACATGCATTTTCTTCGTGGTATTCTTTTAGATTGTAATTAGAATGAAAAAAAATGATATAAAATTTTCACGTCTCCCTGTTTGTTTTTTCTCTCTCTCTTAGACCACGTAAATTGAACATCACAGGCTAAAATGAAAATTATAATCTATATGTTAGTAACGAAATGTTACAGAATTAATCATCTCTTTCCTGATATCACATATGTACAAAGCTCTTTTTTAAAATAGGTACAAGCATATACGATATACGGAAACAATGCCTATTGATATCATGGTGCCTCTCACTGAGTCAACAATTAAAAAAGCAAGAACTTCGTTAAAATTTTAAAAAATGAAATGTTCTTTCTGCCAGGATCGAACTCGCGATCATGGATTTTGCCAACTTGCAACAAGGTGATAGGCGGCACAGGCTTGCAATAGATTTCAAAGTGAAGAAAAGCGGAACTGAAATCGGACGCATGCGTAGGAGATTGGGATTTTGCAGTCCTGCGTCATTACCACTACGCCACTGCACCGTTGCGTCACAGTGATGAAATTGTAAAATACATTTCAGTGATTGCCGAAGATTTAATCTTTTCACTTTTTTGATTATAATACGATAAAATTTTCCTCAATTAACATAGAATTTATTTCATCTTCTCAGGTAAACATTTGTGTTTAAAGGCCACAAAACTATGAGAACGAAATCGGCGAAGTCGACCTTGATTGTTATAAACTACGAGTTGCTTCCCTTCGCTAGTCGGTGTGTTCCCGGAACGTCGAAAATATTTTAATGACTATGTCTTAATTGAGTGTGAAAGGGGCCTTCTTAGGGGTAACCAATTAACCAATTAGTGCATGTTACCTGTGCAAAACGTCGTAATGTAGAAAGGTATATGTGTATAACTTTTTCCGATAAATAGCTTTTATACAATTTTTTTGTGTACATTTTGCTTTAATTTGACATTGGTCAAAATTCGTTGTAATACTAGAGTATAAACAGATGCATATAAGATGTCTACCATGTAAGGTGAATGTAATGATTCAAAATTGTAAAATTTGATGAGATTTCTAAGAATTTTCAATGTAATATGTCACATATCAAGGTCGCCGGTAGCAGTGATAATTGATTATGAAGAAAGAATGGTTTACATATTTCATATCAGATATTTCTTTATTTGCAAATAATAAGATAATAATGTCATAAAGCAACATATCCGCTTATAACTAAACACAAACTAACACAATTTATAAAGAAAAATTATAAACTTCATGTATATGAGATGCTGATACAAAACATGCTTAGAGAACAAATTAACGAAAATAGATACATATTCGGATCGTACTTTACGGATTTCGGTTAGGTTCTTTTCTCCTTTTTTTTTTTTTTTTTTTTTTTGGTTATATCTGGTAATCAGTAGATCAGTAGTTTATCAATTTTGTACGATACACAGACTGTGATTAGGTACTTTGTCGTATTTCACCCAATGAAATGGGTTGTTTTCACTTCTTGATTGTAAAGGTACAGTCACCTGTTTGTTTGACAGATGGAATTTAAGAAGTCTTCTAAGTGTTCTAGTTTGGTTATTTTGTTGAATGATGATATAATCTCGAAGAAAAATTCTTTCAAAGCAGAAAAAATGAAACAGAATTATTTGTTGATTTGTTATTCTTACCATTATTTCACTATTTTGTGGAATTAAACGACACAAACTCAAACCGAACCGAAAAAAATGAGGATCGCGATTCATTTTCCTGAACCGAGCCTCCGACGGCGCGCTGGATACGGTTGATCTCATTGGCGTTCTGTAAGTCTTTGAAGGTCTGGATGGTGGAGTAGATATTCGGGTGCGCATGCTGAGCGATCCTCTTGAGTTTACTATGCCATCCCTCAAGGTTGTTGGTGGTGCGTGGTCTTTGGTTTTCGAAGTGGTTCCAAACCAGTTTGTCGCCTTCAACCCACTGTTCGGTCACGTAGTCGGTGAACCGCTGCGTTAGGTCGGTGATGTCAGCATCATCTCTGTCCTCTAGGGCCTCGAACCAAACGTCGTCTATGGTCTACTTCGTTGATGCAGCGGTTCTTGACATTCCTTCTTCTTGTATTTTTGAAATTTCATAACATTTCTACCATATAGATTTTAAATAAATTTTCAATTTGCTTTTAGATTTTATAGCTTGAAAAGATTCCGTTTATTTATCCTTATTCTTTTGATTTATCCTTAATGTCTGTTGATTATTTATTCTTTCTTTCTTTAAATCTGAAAGCATCTGACTGCGATATTTTTGAAAATGAGCGTAATATTTATTTATTTGAATAAATTTGTTCTTAAACTCCTTTGCAAGTCTAAATTCTGATAAACTTTTCCTCAAAGAAATTTACTTAGAATTTTCCTCATTTGAATCAAATCTTATACAGGTAAAACACAGGTAAATTACAGGTAACGTGCGCTAATTGGTTAATTGGATACCCCTTAGAAGGCCCCTTTCACACCCAATTTAGACCTAGTCATTAAAATATTTTCGACGTTCCGGGAATAAACCCGCTAGTCACATACGTAACTGCAGGAATGGCGTTGCGCCAGCTCGTTTTTTACAATTCATTGTTTGCATGTTATAAATAGTTGTCACGTGACCTGTGATGTGGCACATGACATCACTATTGGCTGAATGTGTAGTACAAGCTTAGTGTTAAACACTGATACCAAATACATAAAGAAATTTTATTGGAGGATGTCCTTTTTTCATTATTGAAAATGTCTTTTAAAAATGTCACTAATATTGCAACGTAAAAACGAGGAGTGCCTTAACGTAGCTGCGAAATGAAGGAAGCAACAACTTGATTTGTATGGGACAGGAAGGCTTTTAAGAGCCAGTTTTTTTTTTAATTTCTGGAATGACATATGAGACCTATAATCTTTTCACGTAAGTGATAGTCAACGCAGACTATGGTGGCATACTTCTGTCCCCTACATGCGAGATATTTCAGTACAGATTATGTTAACATGCAAGATAATTATATTGACATGAAAGATAATTATGTCAATATGCAAGATAATTATGCCAACATGCAAGATAATTTTGTTGACATGCAAGATAATTAAGATGCATGTTGACATAAATAAGTTGCATGTCGACATAAATAAGTCCCATGTCAACATAAATAAGTTGCATGTTGACATATTACCTTGAATGTTGATATAATCTGAAGAAAAATATCTTGCAAGTAGGAGACAGAAGTATGTCACTGGCTATATTGTGCTAATAACTTTTGAATTAGATTTCCTTCCTTTCAATAAAGTTTGTTTTCATTTGTACTTAGTTTATGACACACACAAAAATTTTTAACGGGCATGTGGAAAGGTCGGAAGAGGGGGGGGGATTTCATGATCCGGAAAAAAATATCGCGGTGTAAAGACGAATAGTGATCCCCGTAGAATAATGACCGGGGTTTATTATTCGTCGTAGAAAAATGACCCCGGTAAATATTCCAAGAGCAAGGGGGTCATTTCTTGCCTGTAGAATAAGTATCACCAACCCCAAAAATTGCACACCCCTCATGAAAGAATACCGACCCCACTCTAGACATTTTTAACAATAGATTCTTCGACTAATATTTCAACGCTACAGCTAGACAGATAATAGCTTTATGAAAGTCGGTATGTACTACGGTATAAGAAGAATCATTCGCTGGCACTTTCTTTCGCGGATTTATCAAAGTAAACATTTTCGCATGGAAAATAATCCGAAGATTTATATTAGGTTCCTTTCAGTTATGCCTTTGGTATTTACATTCACTGAGACACACTTTTGCGATAAGAGGCTTACTGCGAAAGCAGCGAAGGTTAATGCACATCGAATGATTCTGCGTATACAGTATCTTGAATTTTATCGAAACTTTACCAAAAAAAATTGATAAATTTCAAGTACTGACCTTGACCTAGACGAACTTAGAGGTATAATCTGTTCCCGCACATTTTTCCTTGGCCTTTTAGAACCAGTTTTGATTAAGAATTATCTCATAGACACACAGGCAGTCACATATAGACACAAAGACAGGCACATAAACAAAGTTACACTAAGACAGACAAACAGTCAAGAACATATAGATAAAAGTCTGACAATCACACAGCGTCAGACAGAAAAAACACAAGGACAAACAAAAAGACTGACAAATACAAGGACAAACAGATATAGACAGTCACAAAGACAGACAAAGATAGACACATACACACATACAGATAATTTTACAGACAGACAATCAGACACAAACAGATGTGCTTTCTCGTAGACAGACATTGACATAGAAAAGAATAATACTCATGGCTATGATTTTCAGTATCACCTCCATTTTCCACAGTATTTCAGAAAACTTTCCATTGACAGAAGAAAGACATAATAAGAGATAGACAGACATAGACAGAAAAAATACAGACTGACTCAAACATACACCTTTTCACATGTACAGACACGCAAAAAGATAAATACATGCAGAAATATACAGACAGAAAAAAATCACAGGTACATGCACAAACAAACACACACAGAACGATATCCAGACAGTAAGGCAAGCAGACACAAAGAAAGATACACAGAGGAACTCACCTAAAGACAAATAGACATTAATAGACGCACAGATGGAAAAATACACCCAGACAGACAGACCGCATAGACAGACAAAGACTTACACACAGAAAGACATGACAGACATAAGTACAGTCAAACACATATACAAAGTAGTCAGGACTACTGGTGCACTCTCAAGACAGACAGACAGGCAGGCAGGCAGGCAGGCGGACGGACAGAGGGAAACAGGAGTACAGAAAGTAAATAAACACGCTCAGACAGATTAGAAAAGTTTTTTTTTTAGTATTGATAGAAAGGAAGGAAGGAAAGGACAGACATAAAGACAGACACAGACAGATTGACAAATAGACTTACACACAGACAGATCTAGACACGACAGACATAATACAGTCAAACACAACAACGCACAAATGCACTCTCAGACAGACAGATAGACGGACGGATAGAGATTCAGGGATACACATACGCTCAGACAGACAAGAACAGTTTTTATTGAGAGATAGAAAGAAGGGAAAGGACAAACATTAAGACATGCACAGACAGGTAGACAAACAGACAGATATACAGACATGCAGATTATATAAGACAAACTGAGTGAGCTTTTAGAGTAAGGTCCATTCATAACCAATCTAAAATCTCTATTGGATGCAAACAATGAAAAAGATAAACTACAAACCAGTAACGGTATGGGGGACAGACTATTACATAGCAGTTTTTTTTTCCGGGGGGGGCTACTATGGGGAAAAACTATTATATAACCGACAGGACCAAATGATTTTTTTTAACATTTTCTGAACTTCTTATGCATTTTAATATAGATTCTATGTAAAAACCTAAAAAAAAATCAGACATGTTTGGCCACGACATGTCTCAGATTTTGGATATCTTTTGAATATAAGGTAAATATGATGTCTCCAGAACGAATTGACCTTCCATTTTTTTCTCCGACGTTCCGTTGCCATGGTAACCAAGGTTTTGTATAAAAACACCTTTAAACAAGGCATTTTTATGCATCCCGTTACCATGGAAACAAATGTTGAATGTATATGTAATTTTCCGAAAAGATTATTTAAATCCTCTTAAGTTGATACAATTTGATTTTTCGATGCTCCTTCTTTCTGTGTGTCATGTAAATTCACTTCAATTTCAAGAAAAAATGCTTATTAAAAATGAGCCATTTTCGGCCAATTTAGGCCTTATTAAGGATTCCGACTTCCGTCGGAATCCTTTCTGTTATTGTATTGTCTTTTCTTTATTCTTATTAAGGATTCCGACTATTCCGTCGGAATCCTTTCTGTTATTGTATTGTCTTTTCTTTCTTCTTATTATTATTCTTATTATTATTCTTACCTCCTCATCGTTCCGGTCACTTTACAAACAAGTTCCGCATCATGTGATAAAATGAATAGTACCATGTGAAAGAACATACAAAGATCTCAATTGAAATTTTTTTTGTTGTCGAAAAGTTCACATATGCCCCCACTAGAGGTCACCAAAGGTCAAATCTTTAAACTATTGTAACTCCTAAACTAACCGTACGATTTGAACGAAATTTGTTTTAAAATGTTTTTTGGGAAATTTGCAAACTTTTTTACACTTACATGCTCGACAAAATATTTACGGTTTTCGCGCTAAATCGAGTTAAAAATGGAACTTTAAATTGGCACAGAGCCAATTTCTGCAGTTTTTGAGATTTTGAGTTGAAACTTGGATGGTAGGTTACTTATAGGTAGTCATTTAATGTTGACCTACTTTCAAGGTCAAATTTTGATTCTCAAGGTCACAACAAACTTTTGCCTATAGAACAAATACTATTTGACCTTCAGAGTTCAAACTTCATACATATTATCGCTAAGCCAAGCTCTTTCACCTTGACATTGAACCAAGGTCAAATTTTGATTCTCAAGGTCACAACAAACTTTTGCCCATAGAACAAAGACTATTTGACCTTCGAATTTCAAACTTCATACATATTATCGTTAAGCCCAGCCCTTTCACCTTGACCTTCACCCAAGGTCAAATTCTCATTATCAAGGTCACAAACAAACTTTATTCTATAAAACAAAGACTGTTTGACCTTGAGAGTTCATACTTTACACAAATATTCCTTGCATCAAACCCTTTCACCATGACCTTGACCCAAGGTCATTTGCTCGATTTCAAGGTCACAACAGATTTTGATTAATTAGACCTTGAGCTTTGCTCAGATTAAAATCAATCGTGATGAGAATAATCACAATACTTATCTTTTCATCCATGACATTCGTTCAAGATTAAATAATCATTCTCAAGGTCATAACAAGCATTTTGTCTTGTAAAATTCACCTTTTTGTCCTATACTATTTACTCTCCACACATTTGAACTTAACATAGTATAAGAAAGATAACTCTTTTATTCTTGTTCTTTTTTGTTTTCTTAGTAGCATAACATATCTGTACTTTCATGTTGTTGTCATGTTCTATTCATAGAAATTATCTCATTGCAAAATCATTGTGCAATTCTGTTTTGAGAAAGTAATTGTAAAGGATTTGATATTGATAGAGCATGGAGTTTAAAGCTTTCGTAAACATGAAAGGTACTTATTATTTTTTTCTTCTATTTTGTTGATAAATAAATAAGAGTCCCAAATTAGACATAAGCTCTTTTGACTCATTTGCTGAAATGAATAAGGCACTAAAGCTACTATTTTTTCCATCTTCTTTATTCGGATTTTAACACTTCAGTTCCGAAGAAGGTCTAATAAAGGAGGAATCCGTCTGTTGCTTGCAACAGTAGCCATCTAGTTATTATTAAGGATTCCGATTTCCGTCGGAATCCTTTCTGTTATTGTATTGTCTTTTCTTTATTCTTATTATTCTTATTATTATTATTATTATTATTATTATTATTATTATTCTTACCCCCAAGCCAATCCAGTGACGTTACATCAAAGTACCGCATCATATGATAAAATGGAAAGTATCATGTAAAAGAGCAAATAAAGATCTTAATTTAATATTTTTTTCTTGTCGAAAAGTTCACATATGCCCCCGCTTGAGGTCATCAGCGGTCAAATCTTTAAACTCTTATAACTCCTTTACTAACCGTACGATTTGAACAAAATTTGTTTTATATTGTTCTTTGAGAAATTTGCAAACTTTTATACGCTTACATGCTCCATAAAATATTTACAGTTTTCAAGCTATTTCAAGTTGAAAATGGAGCCTTAAATTGGCAAGGTGCCAATTTCTACAAATTTTGAGACTTTGAGTTGAAACTTGGATGTTAGGTCACTTATAGATAGTCATTTAATGTTGACCCTCTTTTCAAGGTCAAATTTTTATTCTCAAGGTCACATGAAACTTTTGCTTATAGAGCAAAGACTATTTGACCTTCAGAGTTCAAACTTCATACATATAATTGTTAAGCCAAGCTCTTTCACCTTGACCTTGATCCAAGGTCAAATTCTCATTCTCAAGGTCACAACAGCATTTTTGCCTATAAAACAAAGACTGTTTGACCTTGAGAGTGCAAACTGGGTACAAATATTCCTTGCAGTAAGTCCTGTCACATTGACCTTGACCAAAGGTCATTCGTTCGAATTCAAGGTCATAACAGTCTTTTGTTGATAAAATATTGAGCTTTATTCAATTTCATATATATTTTGAAGAAAATGATATTCTATACTCATCTTTTTTCCTTGACCTTGGTTCAAGGTGAAAATTTCATTCTCAATGTCATAACAACATTTAATTGTTAAATACACAGTGTTTGTCCTACACTACTTCTACTTCACAAACGAGGTCCTTCTTATATGAACTTTACATGATCTAAGAATCAAAGATAAATCTTTTATTTCTATT
This sequence comes from Pinctada imbricata, assembly GCA_033119305.1. Taxonomy (NCBI): domain Eukaryota; kingdom Metazoa; phylum Mollusca; class Bivalvia; order Pterioida; family Pteriidae; genus Pinctada; species Pinctada imbricata. Next base: position 43,897,735 of record VSWD01000014.1, read on the forward strand.
TCTCTTCGTACCATGACTTGTCTGTACTTTCATGCTGTTGTCATTTTCTAATTAAATGTTTTAAAAATGTCTTAAAATTGAATAGCATCATTTAAATTAACTGGTAAATTTGCAGCATGGACCAGACAGACAGACTGACAGTGTAAGATAGACAGTGTTAGATAGACTGACAACGATAGAAGAACGAACAGACATACGAACAGATAGAGAGAGTACTAGACAGAAACGCAGACGATCGGCGAAAAAAAAAAACGTCCAGACTGGGGATCGAACCCGGTACCCTTGGCCAGCAGTCCAACGCCCTATCCACATAGCCATTGGAGTTCCTGAATGTTAGTGGTTTTTATTTTTGATATACAGACGGAGAAATACAAATGGCTGATTCAGCATTACAAGAATTATCGATCGTTCATGCAACAAGTCAGTCCTATTCATAGCTTTTTATTCAGAAGAAAAACACATTTCATATTGCGCATATTTATTTCAATGTCATTGACTTCAACGTGTATATATGGCCACCTTAGGCCTCTTTTTTTTATTCGTCAATCTTTGAAACAACTGTACAAGACCTTTGACGGAGCAATGTGCCCCCCTTGGGCTTCTTGGTTTTTTTTTGTTTTGTTTGTATGTCTTGTTTTTTTTTAATTCGTCAATCTTTGAAACAACTGTACAAGACCTTTGACGGAGCAATGTGGCCCCCTTGGGCCTCTTGTTTGTTTTGTTTTTTTATTTTCATTTGTTTTGCTTGTTTGTTTGTTTGCTTGTTTTTTTTCTTTTTTGATTCGACAATCTGTGAAACAACTGTACAAGACTTTTGACTGAGCAATATGGCTCCCTTTGGCCTCTTGTTTTTTTTTTTTTTTTTTTTTTTTTTGTTTGTTTGTTTGTTTGTCTTTTTCTTATTAAATTCCTTAATATTTGAAACAACTGTACAAGACCTTTGACGGAGCAATGTGGCCCCCTTGGGCATTTTTTTTTCTCGTTTGTTTGTCTGTTTCTTTTTGAATTCGTCAATCGTTGAAATAACTGTACAAGATCTTTGACGGTTTGTTTATCCAATGACATAGGCTAGTCCTTCGAAAGGGGGAGGTTGATAAGTTTTTGCCCCCCCCCCCTCCGACTTACATGTTACATACGTGTACATACCTGTTTTCACCTACCCTGTGTAGATCCGCCCTTGCAAAAGAAGCAAACACAATTTATTGATTCATAATTTTATTCTCTACATACATGGTCAATGAAAGTCAAATAAAAAAAAATACATTTTATGAAATTCTGTGTTGTTTACTCCTGAATACAAACCTGTAAATAGAATCGATCGATAAAGATTTATCATTCGGAACATGCTCGACATGTTGAGTCATATCATAGTCGCAAGATTTCATCCTTCTAAAGACTTTTGATGCAAAGCTTTGTCAGTTCTGCAATAGCTCAGCGGTAGAGCGTCAGACTTCGAATCGGAGGGTCCGGGGTTCGATACCGGCCTCGGCCATTTTTTCCCCTCATTTTTTTTTTTCATTCGTAAGCAAACATTAAGTACAGTGCTTCAACATTGTTTTCATTTCAAAATTTATACGAGTATGTATTAGTTTAAAATGTTTTCTAACAGAATCAAGAAATATCGAATACATGTACCAGTTTGAAAACACTTGCTATATTGTCATGATTCATTGGAAAATCCCTCACATAATTAATATGCATGACCCAGGATGTGTTACAAATTTCATTGGTCAATTCAACCATGTGACCTGACATTACATGTACAAGATACGATGGGGCCTACCTTGGTGAAGGTACCTGGTTCGAGTCCAGCTGCGGCAAGTCATTTTCGCATTTTTTCAATTTTCATTTCTGTTCTTAACAAGATGAAAATGAGAGGAATCCGTCTGCTATGTCCACAGGAACCTCCATCCTTCCATTTATTAAGGATTCCGATTTCCGTCGGAATCCTTTCTGTTATTGTATTGTCTTTTCTTTATTTAAGGATTCCGACTTCCGTCGGAATCCTTTCTGTTATTGTATTGTCTTTTCTTTATTCTTATTAAGGATTCCGACTTCCGTCGGAATCCTTTCTGTTATTGTATTGTCTTTTCTTTATTCTTATTAAGGATTCCGACTATTCCGTCGGAATCCTTTCTGTTATTGTATTGTCTTTTCTTTATTAAGGATTCCGACTTCCGTCGGAATCCTTTCTGTTATTGTATTGTCTTTTCTTTATTCTTATTATTCTTATTATTATTATTCTTACCCCCAAGCCAATCCAGAGACGTTACAACAAAGATCCGCATCATATGATAAAATGGAAAGTATCATGTGAAAGAGCAAATAAAGATCTTCATTTAAATTTTTTTCTTCTCGAAAAGTTCACATATGCCCCCGCTAGAGGTCATCAAAGGTAAAATCTTTAAAACCTTATAACTCCTAAACTAACCGTGCGATTTGAATGAAATTTGTTTCATATTGTTCTTTGGGAAAATTGCAAACTTTTATACGCTTACATGCTCGATAAAATATTTACGGTTTTCCCGCTATTTTGAGTTGAAAATGGAACTTTAAATTGGCACAGTGCCAATTTCTACAGTTTTTGAGATTTTGAATTGAAACTTGGATGGTAGGTTACTTATAGGTAGTCATTGATGATGACCTAGTTTCAAGGTCAAGTTATGATTCTCAAGGTCACATCAAACTTTTGCCTATAGAACAAAGACTATTTGACCTTGACGGTTCAAACTTCATAAATACAATCATTGATCCAAGGCCTTTTCACCTTGACCTTGACCCAAGGTCAAATTCTCATTCTCAAGGTCACAACAAAATTTTCCTATAGAACAAAGACCATTTGACCTTGAGAGTTCAAACTTGACGCAAATATTCCTTGCATCGAGTCCATTCACCTTGACCTTGACCCAAGGTCATTTGTTCGATTTCAAGGTCACAACAGACTTTTGTTGATAAAATATTGAGCTTTGAATAGATGAAAAGAAATCTTGATGAGAATAAACTAAAATGCTTATATTTCATCCATGACCTTGGTTCAAGGTCAAATAAACTTTTTCAAGGTCATAACAAACATTTACTCTTGTAGGATTGATAGGATTTTGTTCTTAAATATTTATTCTTCACACAAGTAGTAGTCTCTTATTTGAACTTTACATAGTAAGATAGATACCTCTTTAAATCTTGTTCTCTGTTTCCTTTTTTATCTTAGTAGCATTACTTGTCTGTACTTTCATGCTGTTGTCATTATCTATTTATAGAAATTTTCTCATTGCTAATTCATTGTGCAATTCTTTTTGGGATAGTAATTTAAAAGGATTCAAAATGGATAGAATAGATCAAGGAGTTTTAAGCCTTCCTAAACTTGAAAGGTATTTATCGTCTTTTTCTTCTTTTTTGTCGATAAATAGATAAGAGTCCCAAGTTAGACATAATCTCTATTGACTCATTTGCTGAAGTGAATAAGGTACTAAAGCAACAATTCTTTTTTCATCTTCTTTATTCGGATTTTAACACTTCAGTTCCGAGGAAGGTCTAATAAAGGAGGAATCCGTCTGTTGCTTGCAACAGTAGCCATCTAGTTCTTATTAAGGATTCCGACTTCCGTCGGAATCCTTTCTGTTATTGTATTGTCTTTTCTTTATTCTTATTATTATTCTTATTATTATTATTATTCTTACCCCCAAACCGTTCCGGACACTTTACAAAAAAGTACAGCATCATATGAAAAAACGGAAAGTACCATGTGAAAGAGCATATGAAGATCTTGAATGAAATTTTTTTTCTTGTCAAATGGTTCACATATGCCCCCGCTGGAGGTAATCAAAGGTCAAATCTTTAAACTCTTATAACTTCTTAACTAACCGTCGGATTTGAACGAAATTTGTTTTAAAATGTTCTTTGGGAAATTTGCAAACTTTTATACGCTTACATGCTCGATAAAATATTTACGGTTTTCGCGCTATTCAGAGTTGAAAATGGAACTTTAAATTGGCACAGTGCCAATTTCTACAGTTTTTGAGATTTTGAGTTGAAACTTGGATATTAGGTTACTTATAGGTAGTCATTTAATGTTGACCTACTTTCAAGGTCAAATTTTCATTCTCAAGGTCACAACAAACTTTTGCCTGTTGAAGAAAGACTATTTGACCTTCAGAGTTCAAACTTCATACATACTATCGTTAAACCAAGGTCTTTCACCTTGACCTTGACCCAAGGTCAAATTATGATTCTCAAGGTCACAACAAACTTTTGCCTATAGAACAAAGACTATTAGACCTGCAGAGTTCAAACTTCATACATAATATCGTTAAACAAAGCTCTTTCACCTTGACCTTGACCCAAGGTCAAATTCTGATTCTCAAGGTCACAGCAATTTTTTTCCTATAGAACAAAGACTATTTGACCTTAAGAGTTTAAACTTCATACAAATAATTATTCAGTCATGCTCTTTCACTTTGACCTTGACCCAAGGTCAAATTGTCATTCTCAAGGTCAAAGCAACTTTTCCCTACAAAACAAAGACTATTTGACCTTCAGAGTTCATACTTTATACATATAATGCTTGGGCCCAGCTTTTTCACCTTGACCTTGACCCAAGGTCAAATTCTGATTTTCAAGGTCACAACAAACTTTAGTCTATAAAACAAAGACTGTTTGACCTTGACAGTTCAAACATTACACAAATATTCCTTGCATCAAACTCTTTCATCATGACCTTGACCCAAGGTCATTTGTTTGATTTCAAGGTCACAACTGACTATGGTTGATTAGATATTGAGCTTTGCTCAAATTATTATCAATCGTGATGAGAATAATCACAATACTTAGCTTTCATCTATGACATTGGTTAAAGGCCAAATAATCATTCTCAAGGTCTTAACAATCATTTACTCTTGTAGAATTTACACTTTTTGTCCTATACTATTTATTCTTCACACAAGTAGTCCTTCTTATTTGAACTTAACATAGTATAAGAAAGATAACTATTTTCTTCTTGTTCTCGATTTCTTTTCTTTTTTTCTTAGTAGCATTACATATCTGTACTTTCATGTTGTTGTCATTATCTATTAATAGAAATGATCTCATTGCAAAATCATTGTGCAATTCTGTTTTGAGAAAGAAATTGTAAAGGATTTGATATCCATAGAGCATGGAGTTTAAAGCTTTCGTAAACATGAAAGGTACTTAATTTTATTTCTTCTATTTTGTTGATAAATAAATAAGAGTCCCAAATTAGACATAAGCTCTTTTGACCCTTTGCTCAAGTGAATAAGTTACTTAAGCAAATTTTCTTTTTTCCATCTTCTTTATTCGAATTTTAACATTTCAGTTCCGAGGAAGGTCTAAGAAAGGAGGAATCCGTCTGTTGCTTGCAACAGTAGCCATCTAGTTATTATTATTATTCTTACCCCCAAACCGTTCCGGACACTTTACAAAAAAGTACAGCATCATATGAAAAAACGGAAAGTACCATGTGAAAGAGCATATGAAGATCTTGAATGAAATTTTTTTTCTTGTCAAATGGTTCACATATGCCCCCGCTGGAGGTCATCAAAGGTCAAATCTTTAAACTCTTATAACTTTTTAACTTACCGTCGGATTTGAACAAAATTTATTTTATATTGTTCTTTGAGAAATTTGCAAACTTTTATACGCTTACATGCTCGATAAAATATTTACGGTTTTCGTGCTATTCCGAGTTGAAAATGGAACTTTAAATTGGCACAGTTTTTGAGATTTTGAGTTGAAACTTTGATACTAGGTTACTTATAGGTAGTCATTTAATCTTGACCTACTTTCAAGGTCAAATTTTGATTCTCAAGGTCACAACAAACTTTTGCGTATTGAACAAAGACTATTTGACCTTCAGAGTTCAAACTTCATACATACTATCGTTTAGCCAAGCTCTTTCACCTTGACCTTGACCCAAGGTCAAATTTTGATTCTCAAGGTCACAACAAACTTTTGCCTAAAGAACAAAGAATATTTGACCTTCAGCGTTCAAACTTCATGCATACTATCGTTAAGCCAAGCTCTTTCTCCTTGACCTTGACCCAAGGTCAAATTTTGATTCGCAAGGTCACAACAAAGTTTTGCCTATAGAAAAAAGGCTATTTGAACTTCAGAGTTCAAACTTCATACATATTATCGTTAAGCCACGCTCTTTCACCTTGACCTTGACCCAAGGTCAAATTTTGATTCTCAAGGTCACAACAAACTTTTGCCTATAGAACAAAGACTTTTTGACCTTAAGAGTTCAAACTTAACACAAATATTCCTTGCATCAAGCCCTTTTACTTTGACCTTGACCCAAGGTCATTTGTTTGATTTCAAGGTCACAACATACTTTGGTTGATAAAATATTGAGCTTTGATTAGATTAAGTTTATTCTTGAAAAGAATTACCTCAAATACTTATCTTTTTTTCCGTGACCTTTATTCATGGTCAAATTATCATTATCCGGGTCATAACAAACTTACTCTTGTAGAATTAGCAGTTTTTGTCTTACGCTATTTATTCTTCACTCAAGTAGTCTCTCTTATTTGAACATAACATAGTATAAGAAACATAACTCTTTTACTCTTGGTCTCTGTTTTTTTTTTCTTAGTAGCATTACTTGGCTGTATTTTGATTCTATTGTCATTTTCTATTTATAGAAATGCTCTCATTGCAAAATCATTGTGCAATTCTGTTTTGAGATAGTAATATTAAAGGATTTAGAATTGATAGATCATGGAGTATAAAGCTTTCGTAAACATGAAAGGTATTTATTATCTTTTTGTTCTATTTTGTTGATAAATAAATGAGAGTCCCAAATTAGACTAAAGCTCTTAACTCATTTGCTGAAGTGAATAAGGTACAAAAGCAACTATTCATTTTTCCATCTTCTTTATTCGGATTTTAACACTTCAGTTCCAAGGAAGGTCTAATAAAGGAGGAATCCGTCTGTTGCTTGCAACAGTAGCCATCTAGTTTTACCTATATTTTACTTACTTTTGACAAGAGTAGTAATGCAATTGCACAAGATTTGAAATACAGTTGACTATTTCCTGAAGAGTATTATCCTAGGACTTCATGGGAATCGAAGGAAATTTATCTAGAAGTGAGATTTTTCTGTTTACATGCCTTTGAAATAGGTTACCATGGCAACATTTGTTACGAAGGTGTAAATACCTGTCATAAGTAAAAAGCTAATTTCTACAGATGTATGCCTGCTATTGTTACAAAACTTGGTATGTAGATGTATTATCGACAATTTGATGCTATCATGACCTTGAGAAAATGTCAAGGTCATTTGCTCAATTTTCAAGGTCATTTAAAAATATATGCTATTTTCAGGCCAAATTTTGTGGTTTTTCACTTAAAAGAGACATGATTAACAGTAAACTGTATGGAACCTTGGCAAAACAATCAATTATCGGTAAAAGTATGATAAATGTATTATTTGTTGGGATGAGTATCACATTTATCAGAGTCCAATGAAGACCCCAAAAAATGTCACATATTTTACGAGAAAATTTTGGAAAATCGCAATTTTATGCTCTTTTGAAAGTATGTCATACATAGAAGTGAAATACAATTTAAGAAAATTGTGATGACTTCTACTTCTTTTGATCGGTTGTTCAACTGTAAATATTTAAAATCAAAATATCTAATAAAATAAGTAAGAGAAATCAATTTAAATTAATTGGAAATCCTGATTTTTGTCTTAATTTTAGTCTAAATTAAGAAATGACCTTGAGATTTGGACAGATGACCTTGAAATGATTTGAAGGTCAATTGATAATGATAAATATAATTTGTATACTGGTATGCTATTTCATAATCATAGGACACAAACATGAGGAAAAACAATGTTTTTAAATATGCGGTATATGGTAATATGGATTCCAAGTTGCTATAGCAACGGATTTTGATTGGCATTCATGACAAAACGTCGAGTTTCACCATAGATTTTATTTCTTGATTTTTCCCAGCTATAGACATTTATTTTGGCAAGGTGATGTTAAATACCCATAACATTCACCGAATAATGGTTTTCAACCTTCAAAATAATCAAAAACAGGCCAAAAATGACCCTAAAATTAGACCTTATTTTTGCTAAATTTTTACATAATTTGACTGAATATCAACAACTACCTGATAACCCCCTCCCCCGAAAAAGTTATTCTTGTCAGAGTTAAACTTACAAAGAAAAGTTTTTGTGTTCATAAAGTAAATTTTGACCATGGTTTCCATGGCAACAGAATGCCACAATATGTCTTATCTCTCATATTTATGGGGGTGTCAAAATGATTGACCCCGTTACCATGGCAACCGTTGTTCAAATATAACAATATGGTTTGTTTTCATTGTTTTTACATTAAGTATGATAATTACAGAAAGTTTCATCAAAATCCATGACATGCCGTGGCCAGCTGTTTTAGATTTTTACAGAGAATCCATATTAAATTATCTAACTGATTCATATTTCATTTCCGATACATTTTTGAACTTCAACATTTTTTTCAAAATAGCTTTTTTTCCATACGTTTTCCCCTACGATAAGTTTGAAATACTTTTAGTGGTATTCTAGTAGAATTTTATAAATCAATGCTTATGTGTATGAATTTTCATGAAAAGTTAGAATTTTTGAATTAATTATAATTCTTTAATACTCATTATAGCTGGAAATTGGAATCGAACTGGAGATTTTGAACCATGGTTAACCGAAATTTCGGGTAATTGTTACAACCCTAATGGCGAGGTATGTAATCTTCGATTATCCTATTATTTAATAATGTCATCTGACAGTGAGGAGGTTGTTTTACACTACTATTGTACGTTCTTCGAGACCTCTGGGTAATCGGAAAAGTGGGAGGGTTGTGCGCACGTAATCCAGGATAACCACACCTTCTGCTAGTTCCGTGGCAGATGGCCGTCCTAAGTCGGCACCGGTTGCCCATTGGTCTCGTTGGTTTATGAGTAGTTCTTTGTGTTTGATGTTTCTGTGTTGTACATTGACGTTCCTTGTCCCTTATCGTCTCTCTCTCTGTGCTTGTCTGCTTTGTGTTTTTGCATTCGGTGTTTTGGGGTTTTGTTGTGGGTGCTGCAACCTGGTGTTGTTGGATCCCCTCCTTTGTTTAATAAGGCTCATAATAAGCATTATATAAATTGCATTTGCTGTAAGATTTCCAGTGTTTTTAGGTGAGCGATGTGGCCCTTGGGCCTCTTGTTTTCATTTAGAATTGTAAATTGGGACGAAACTGCACTTCCTGTCTTATTAATTTCATCTTACAAACTTCACCGGGTACAACACAGCGTTACGGGGGCTTGTTGTGCTGCGACCCGGGGGCTTGTGCCGAGGCGATGAAGAACAGACCGAGCTGTGCATCAGCTTCTATAACTCCAGAAGTAAGTTACCTAGGCTTCTAAAACTGATCCTACGGAACTCAGCAAATATCAAGGAATGTTCCCATGTGCTTAGTTTCGTTTCACAGTCGTTTGTTCTCTCAAACACTTCAACACTATTTCGCGAGTTGGACGATCCAAATAGGGAAATAATTTCAATAGGACATTACTGTCTTATAATAGGATTTTACGCATACGTTCATACCTGGAGACATGGAAAATGGTCATATATTTCTAGTTTGAATGTTTTCAGGTGGTAATACAGCGTAATAAATGAAATACTCTACATTTTCTGATGCTGTGTTTGGGGGCTTGTTTCCATGTTGTGTATGGGTGTATGTTCATACTATATTTTGGTTGATATTTAAGGTTTTATTCCAATTTAGCACAAGATACATGTATGGTTTTCCAAGATATGCTGTATTCAATATCCCGTCAACATTATTTATGGAATCACTTTAATGAAGTACTATAACCAAAGATGGGTCAGGGTGATGGGAAACCTTTTGGTCATAAGGAACAATATAGTGATCGTACAAACGGTTCAGGAGATATAGCCCGGACGCGATGTGTGACAGACGGACAGACGGACGCGAAGGCAAAAGCAATATGTCTCCTCCCTGGGGATTTTTTAAACTTTCGAGATCCGTGTTTAATGACTTTCACTGACTTTTTTACTGTGATTGACCGGTGGGCGAAAGCGAACCAGCTAAATTTTTGCCACATTCGGAATCAAGTTGTAAGCTGAGTGTTGATACTTATTAATTAGTCCACTTCCTTACATATTTGATAGGGGGGGGGGTGCGAGTTATGATATATCGTAGCTAGGGGGAAATTGCAATATTTGATATTGATAATGTTGTAAACTGGCAAGCTGTAGTGAGCCAGGGATTTTGTTTAAATTAAATATTAAAAAAAAAAAACCGATTCAGATTTCTCAGAATGAATGGTTTAGTCTAGAAATTCATACTATTTTATCTCCTCGTAAATTGATAGCGAAAATGGGAAGGACTCTAGATCCGCCTACGGTTATCATGTATAAGGTTCGTTTGGAATGACATCATTCAATATATCTTACTTCGAATCATAAAAAATAGTTCCGGAAAGTATCAAAATACATTTGAAACGTTTGAAACAATTGCACATATACCAATTAATAAACATTATCAGTATAGACTATAAAGTCTAATCCATTTTTATGTGTTTATCATGTCTGAGAGCGTGTACATGTACATATATCATACACAATGTTTTCTGATCCATTTTCATTAATATAATTGTGTGTCATCAAATATATACGTTATCCATCTTCATCTTTGGTACTTGTACTTCATTTAAGTAATTCCATAAATAATGTTGACGGGATTTGAATGCAGCACATCCAATTAGGAAAATGTTTATTGTGCTAAATTGAAATATAACATTAAATATCAACCGAAATATAGTATGGACTGCAACAGAACATACACCCATACACAACATGAAAACAAGCCCCCATACACAGCATCAGAAAATGTAGAATATTTCATTTATTACGCTGTATTACCACCTGAAAACATTCAAACTAGAAATATATGACCATTTTCCATGTCTCCAGGTATGAACGTATGCGTAAAATCCTATTATAAGACAGTAATGTCCTATTAAAATTATTTCCCTATTTGGATCGTCCAACTCGCGAAATAGTGTTGAAGTGTTTGAGAGAACAAACGAGTGTAAAAAGAAATTAAGCACATGGGAACATTCCTTGATATCTGCAGAGTTCCGTAGGATAAGTTTTAGGAGCCTAGGTAACTTACTTCTGGGGTTATAGAAGCTGATGCACAGCTCGGTCTGTTTTTCATCGTCTCGGCACAAGCCCCCGGGTCGCAGCACAACAAGCCCCCGTAATGCTGCGTTGTACCCGGTGAACTTGTATATAAAATGTGCAAAAGATTTGCTACATCTACGACTCGGCAAGCCTCGTCGTTGATTGCAAATCTTTTACACTCGGATGAGATTCCCCGGTCTCAGTCGAAAAGTCGTGATAGATTCTATTAACGGGATATCACACGCGTTTCAGTTGCCTCCCTTAGTCGAGAATTTTTAAGAAATCTTCATGCTGAAGATTTCCGATTTTCGTAACTTTAAAATGCCTTGATGTTCTGGCTTTGTAATAATCGCATATCGGCAAGTCGATCCAATAGCTCAGTGGTAGAACTCTTGCCTACCATGCGGAAAATCCGTGGTTCGAGCCTGAGCGCAGAGGTTATAAACATATTGCTATTATACAAATGTTTTTTTTTTCTTTGCAAAGTAATGGTAAGCCTACAGTGATCAACAATAGTCAAAGTTTTACTGAAATTGACTTATTTGAAAATTTTGTTAATGACTTTTTACCTACATACATATGTCGTTATCTATTCAGAAATAAGTCAGGTGTCAGTAAAGTGTTTGAATGTAGAGAAACTTAAAATATAGTTACCCATATGGTAATATCATTACACATGTGCACATACTGTCATATTATCACACAAAATCTGTATTCGGCTCTTTTCATTTACATATTGAGCAGGAGCACTGCTGTGATATTTCAGAAAAGTTGGTTGCTTTTGTCACATAGTAAAGAAAGATAACTCGAATTGCGCTTTGAATTTTTTACATGATATTTTACACATTCAATCAGATTTCGCAACATATGACGTGGTCACTGAATGGTTTCTTTCTATAAGAATTTGCACAATATGATGAGGAAATCATATGTGAAGTTTCATTTGAAAATCTTGGGCTGAAAAAAAAACTTTAGCCAAAAAATGAGCATTTCCATTACAATCAATGGATGGCTAGAAAGTCTGATCAGTTTCAAAATCTCAAAATTTCGGATGTTGACCTCCTAATATTGTCCCTTACATCTGAATTACATTAGGAAATCAGAATTATGCTTTTTCCTGAAAATAAGTGTTGTATAACATGAAACGTGTGATATCACCTTAATACTCTATAATGATATTCATTATAGTATTTAAGACTTTGGGGAAGCTGCTATGATGTACAAGTCTTGATATTTAAAATATGAACGTTGTAATTTAAGAAATTATGTTTTGATCAAAAAGATCTTGGCAAGCGAAGCTAGCCAACAATTTTTTTAGGAATATTAAGCTCAATTTGTTGCAATTCATATACATGGACTTCTGAGATCATTTCTTTCTGTCACTTTTTTTTCGCAATAATATACTAGTATATGACCCTCTCGCGCGTGAGATATATACATTATCTTCTTAAATAATTTAGTTAGAATCCGGGATAACAGAACTTCATAGAAACTCACATTTTTCTGCATATATTTTTAAAGAAAATATCCATACCAAATCCAAAATACAAAAAACCAGAAGTCTCTGACGAGACTGTACCTCTCTGGTTGTTTTTTTTTCTAAAACATCAATTTCCTTTCTTTTTTTTAAACCAAGACCATAGGGAGCAGGTGCTCTTACAAATTATAAGTAGCATGATAAAACAACATATCCATTAGACTGCAACTATAATAGCACCCATATAATTCATAATATCCGAGAAAAAGTATTTCAAAAAAGAATGCCACACCCATTTTCCAAGATCCTAGGGGCCAAGGGCTGCTAGCTCAAATGAAGTATCAATGACACATCAAGACTACAGATCCATAATATTGGATAAACAGTTAACTCCCCATCATGAATAGCTTTAAACGAGTACAGAGCACAACATTATAGGAAAAAATTACCACATCCATTTTCAAAGACCCTGGGGGTATAGGGTTAAAACAAAATATCAGGTGCACAACTAGATCACAGACCCATCATATTGCAATAAGAATTTAGTCTCCATCATTTATAGTGTCAGAGGAGTTGCGAACACAAGATTACATAGTTATATAGGAAAAAATGACCACACCCATTTCTATGGCCCTGGAGGTCAGGGCCTCAAACAAAATATCAAGTGCACAACCAGACCACAGACCCATCACATTGCAAAAAGAATTAAGTCTCCGTCATTTATAGTGTAAGAGGAGTTGAGAGCACAAGATTACATAGAGTTATATAGGAGAAAATGACCACACCCATTTATAAGACCCTGGGGGTCAGGGGCTCAAACAAAATATCAGGTGAACAACTAGATCACAGACCAATCAAATTGCAAAAAAAATTAAGTCTCCATCATTTATAGTGTCAGAGGAGTTGCGAGCACAAGATTACATAGTTATATAAGAGAAAATGACCACACCCATTTCTATGACCCTGGGGGTCAGGTGCTCAAACAAAATATCAGGTGCACAATAAGACCACAGACCCATCAAATTGTATAAAGAATTAAGTCTCCATGATTTATAGTGTCAGAGGAGTTGAGAGCACAAGATTACATAGCGTTATATAGGAGAAAATGACCACACCCATTTCTAAGACCCTGGGGGTCAGGGGCTCAAACAAAATATCAGGTGAACAACTAGATCACAGACCCATCAAATTGCAAAAAGAATTAAGTCTCCATCATTTATAGTGTCAGAGGAGTTGCGAGCACAAAATTATATAGAGTTATATAGGAGAAAATGACCACACCAATTTCTAAGACCCTAGGGGTCAGGGGCTCAAACAAAATATCAGGTGCACAACTAGATCACAGACCCATCAAATTGCAAAAAGAATTAAGTCTCCATCATTTACAGTGTCAGAGGAGTTGCGAGCACAAGATTACATAGAGTTATATAGGAGAAAATGACCACACCAATTTCTAAGACCCTGGGGGTTAGGGGCTCAAACAAAATATCAGGTGAACAACTAGATCACAGACCAATCAAATTGCAAAAAAAATTAAGTCTCCATCATTTATAGTGTCAGAGGAGTTGCGAGCACAAGATTACATAGTTATATAAGAGAAAATGACTACACCCATTTCTAAGACCCTGGGAGTCAGGTGCTCAAACAAAATATCAGGTGCACAACAACACCACAGACCCATCAAATTGTATAAAGAGTTAAGTCTCCATGATTTATAGTGTCAGAGGAGTTGAGAGCACAAGATTACATAGCGTTATATAGGAGAAAATGACCACACCCATTTCTAAGACCCTGGGGGTCAGGGGCTCAAACAAAATATCAGGTGAACAACTAGATCACAGACCCATCAAATTGCAAAAAGAATTAAGTCTCCATCATTTATAGTGTCAGAGGAGTTGCGAGCACAAGATTATATAGAGTGATATAGGAGAAAATGACCACACCACTTTCTAAGACCCTGGGGGTCAGGGGCTCAAACAAAATATCAGGTGCACAACTAGAACACAGACCCATCAAATTGCAAAAAGAATTAAGTCTCCATCATTTACAGTGTCAGAGGAGTTGGGAGCACAAGATTACATAGAGTTATATAGGAGAAAATGACCACACCCATTTCTAAGACCCTTGGGGTTAGGGGCTCAAAAAAAAATCAGGTGCACAACAAAACCACAGACCCATCATATTGCAAAAAGAGTTAAGTCTTCATCATTTATAGTGTCAAAAAGGTTGCAAGCACAAGATAACATAGTTATATAGGAGAAAATGACCACACCCATTTCTATGACCCTGGGGGTCAGGGGCTCAAACAAAATATCAGGTGCACAACAAGACCACAGACCCATCATATTGCAATAAGAATGAAGTCTCCATCATTTATAGTGTCAGAGGAGTTGCGAGCACAAGATTATATGGAGTTATATAGGAGAAAATAACCACAGCCATTTCTTAGACCCTGGAGGTCAGGGGCTCAAACAAAATATCAGGTGCACAACTAGACCATAGATCCATCATATTGCGAAAAGAATTAAGTCTCCATCATTTATAGTGTCAGAGTTGCGAGCACAAGATTACATAGAGTTATGTAGGAGAAAATGGCCACACCCATTTTCTAAGACCCTGGGAATCAGAGGCTCAAACAAAATATCAGGTGCACAACTAGATCACAGACCAATCAAATTGCAAAAAAAATTAAGTCTCCATCATTTATAGTGTCAGAGGAGTTGCGAGCACAAGATTACATAGTTATATAAGAGAAAATGACCACACCCATTTCTATGACCCTGGGGGTCAGGTGCTCAAACAAAATATCAGGTGCACAATAAGACCACAGACCCATCAAATTGTATAAAGAATTAAGTCTCCATGATTTATAGTGTCAGAGGAGTTGAGAACACAAGATTACATAGCGTTATATAGGAGAAAATGACCACACCCATTTCTAAGACCCTGGGGGTCAGGGGCTCAAACAAAATATCAGGTGAACAACTAGATCACAGACCCATCAAATTGCAAAAAGAATTAAGTCTCCATCATTTATAGTGTCAGAGGAGTTGCGAGCACAAAATTATATAGAGTTATATAGGAGAAAATGACCACACCAATTTCTAAGACCCTAGGGGTCAGGGGCTCAAACAAAATATCAGGTGCACAACTAGATCACAGACCCATCAAATTGCAAAAAGAATTAAGTCTCCATCATTTACAGTGTCAGAGGAGTTGCGAGCACAAGATTACATAGAGTTATATAGGAGAAAATGACCACACCAATTTCTAAGACCCTGGGGGTTAGGGGCTCAAACAAAATATCAGGTGAACAACTAGATCACAGACCAATCAAATTGCAAAAAAAATTAAGTCTCCATCATTTATAGTGTCAGAGGAGTTGCGAGCACAAGATTACATAGTTATATAAGAGAAAATGACTACACCCATTTCTAAGACCCTGGGAGTCAGGTGCTCAAACAAAATATCAGGTGCACAACAACACCACAGACCCATCAAATTGTATAAAGAGTTAAGTCTCCATGATTTATAGTGTCAGAGGAGTTGAGAGCACAAGATTACATAGCGTTATATAGGAGAAAATGACCACACCCATTTCTAAGACCCTGGGGGTCAGGGGCTCAAACAAAATATCAGGTGAACAACTAGATCACAGACCCATCAAATTGCAAAAAGAATTAAGTCTCCATCATTTATAGTGTCAGAGGAGTTGCGAGCACAAGATTATATAGAGTGATATAGGAGAAAATGACCACACCACTTTCTAAGACCCTGGGGGTCAGGGGCTCAAACAAAATATCAGGTGCACAACTAGAACACAGACCCATCAAATTGCAAAAAGAATTAAGTCTCCATCATTTACAGTGTCAGAGGAGTTGGGAGCACAAGATTACATAGAGTTATATAGGAGAAAATGACCACACCCATTTCTAAGACCCTTGGGGTTAGGGGCTCAAAAAAAAAATCAGGTGCACAACAAAACCACAGACCCATCATATTGCAAAAAGAGTTAAGTCTTCATCATTTATAGTGTCAAAAAGGTTGCAAGCACAAGATAACATAGTTATATAGGAGAAAATGACCACACCCATTTCTATGACCCTGGGGGTCAGGGGCTCAAACAAAATATCAGGTGCACAACAAGACCACAGACCCATCATATTGCAATAAGAATGAAGTCTCCATCATTTATAGTGTCAGAGGAGTTGCGAGCACAAGATTATATGGAGTTATATAGGAGAAAATAACCACAGCCATTTCTTAGACCCTGGAGGTCAGGGGCTCAAACAAAATATCAGGTGCACAACTAGACCATAGATCCATCATATTGCGAAAAGAATTAAGTCTCCATCATTTATAGTGTCAGAGTTGCGAGCACAAGATTACATAGAGTTAT
Organism: Pinctada imbricata; assembly: GCA_033119305.1. Taxonomy (NCBI): domain Eukaryota; kingdom Metazoa; phylum Mollusca; class Bivalvia; order Pterioida; family Pteriidae; genus Pinctada; species Pinctada imbricata. The sequence goes on from VSWD01000014.1 coordinate 43,914,811, forward strand.
GTAGGAGAAAATGGCCACACCCATTTTCTAAGACCCTGGGAATCAGAGGCTCAAACAAAATATCAGGTGCACAACTAGAGCACAGACCCATCATATTGCAAAAAGAATTAAGTCTTCATCATTTATAGTGTCAGAGGAGTTGCGAGCAGATTACATAGAGTTATATAGGAGAAAATGACCACACCCATTTATAAGACCCTGGGGGTCAGGGGCTCAAACAAAATATCAGGTGCACAACAAGACCACAGACTCATTAGATTGTAAAAGGAATTATGTCTCTATCATTTATAGTGTCAGAACAGTTGTCCGGACAAGATTACATAGAATTTAATGACCACGCACATTTTCTTACACCCTGGGGGTCAGGGACTGAAACTAAATGTCAGGTGCACAACTAGACTATGGACCAAGTAAAATGCAAAAAGAATTAACTTTCTATCTCTAACAGTGTCAGAGGAGTTGTCCGGACAAGAATTGTTTACGGACAGCCGGACAGACGCCGGACAAAGGGTGATCGCATAAGCTCGACTGGTCTGAGACCAGAAGAGCTAAAAAGCAGATTTAAGTTGATAATAAGGTAGGAAATGGAAGCTTCTATAGTTTCTTGAATATTGTATATTGTGTAGTGTGCCTAACTTTTGGAACATAGATCTATAATGCCTGACCTACATTATTAAAGATGATGTTCATGATCTGTTTGGCAGTCGACAGTAAAATATATACTAGTATACCAATTTTGTCAGGTTAAATTTACAGATAGGATGCATGATATCAATTCTCAATAACAATCCATACAGATTACTCTGTCTTTTGTTCAAGAAAGTGCAATTTTGGGGAGTAATGTGTAATATATACCACTTGATGTAAATTTGTGAAAAAAATCTCTTTTCCCCTCTCCAACATTGTTAAAATAATTAATTATTTACAACATGGAAGAGACACGTTAAAACACCGCTCAAATAATGAAGAATTTATGTTATTGAGTCCATTCTTGTACTAAGAAATTCAAAAATGACATTTTCCTTGAAAAGTATGTTTTAAGCGTATCTTTGGTTGCAAAAGCCTAATTAAGGGTAAAAAATTGTAAAAATTACATAAAAATAGTAAAAGTTGGCATATCCTGCAAATTTGATGGTAGCATGAATCAAATTGCATATCAATACCCGGTAAAGTTAAAGCCGTTTATTCGACAGACAGACAGACACACAGATTGTGAACATAATAAACCATATTTGTTGTTCTTGCATTGCAGGTGACAAACAATGTAAAGCATATGTGAAAAACATTCACTATTTATTTATTAAGAATGAGTGAATTTTATATTTCAAGTATACATGCTACATGTAACTGATAAATCTACAGGTCTAATGCTGTACATGTATTTTAAATTATAACTATCCGGATTATTTTAATTTCAAGATATACTTGTAAAATTAATAAATCATGACAAATCATCATCAATTCCTCTCTGAGTAAAAGAAAATATAAGGCAATAGTATAAAGAAAATAATTTGTTATATGTCCATAAGAGGATGTTCAGAAAAAAAAGAACAAACATGTTATTGCTTACCAGAAGAATAAGAAATTCTACTCAAATTTCATCATTTGAAGTATCAATTTCAAAATTCACCTATCAATCTTTTCAATATTTTTTCTTCTCTCTAAATCCCTAATCAGAATTCTCTAATGACAATGTAGGTGTAGGTTTGTTTTCTTGTTTGACAGAGGGGTATCTTCCAACAAATGACTCAGGGACATAAAACAAAATATTTCATTACTATGGCCAAATGGTGATTTACAACAAATATGAGACAATTATAACAAGAGGCCCAGGGGCCACATCGCTCACCTGAGAACACTGGGTAATGGGTATGTTGAGAGAAGACAATATGTATTAAAAGTTGTCATTTATGAAAACAGGTTAACACAAGACATAATTAAACAAAGCACACAAGACTGAACAAAACAACAGTTAGTAATATGACATAAAAAATGCATGCACATAAATTAAGGCAGCATGAGAGAAGAGAATAAGAAAAATATCAGTTTTTGCATAAAAGTAATTAAGGCCATAAAGACGTTAAAATTAGTGATTGGATTTAAACAAAATGAACAAACTTGAATCATACATCCTTCTAGATCACTCAGATACAATTAGTTTTTCAATCCTTGAAGTGGTTCTGGAGAAGAAGATTTTTAAAGAGGGGTACCCTCTGGGACCAATTTGACCTCGCCCTGGATCCACCTCGGTAGGGATCCAATTGAAATGAACAAACTTGGTAGGGGACCTTTAGTACTTCATGCATACCAAGTTTAATAAAAATTCTCCGAGCAATTTCAGAGGAGAAGATGAAAACGTGAAAAGTTAACGGACGGACGACGGACACCGGACAATCCGGTATGACAATAGCTCCCTTTGAGCCTTTGGCTCAAGCTAAAAAGACAATATTTTGTCCGGTTCCTATCTTCTAATTGAAAAAAAAATTGACAACAGATGTTGTTATAGAAATTTTGAACCCCCCCCCCTCTTTTTATAATCTTAATGCAATAAAAGAATTATTATAAATTCAAATTGTACATGTTGTAAATCAAAAATGCTATCATACAAACAAGAGAAATATCAATTTTTGCATAAAAAAGATACAATGTCGAAAAAGACGTCAAAAACGTGTCAAAAATTAGTTATCGGATTTTAACGAAATGAACAAACTTGAATCATACATCCTTCTAGATCACATAGATACAATTAGTTTTTCAATCCATTCAGTTGAACTGGAGAAGAAGATTTTTGAAGAGGGGTACCCTCCGGGGCCTATTTGACCCCGCCCTGGATCCACCCCTGAAGGGATCGAGCCTAAATGAACAAACTTGGTAGAGGACCTTTTGTACTTCATGCATACCAAGTTTCATCAAAATCCTCAAAGCGGTTTCAGAGGAGAAGATGAAAATGTGAAAAGTTAACGGACGGACGGACGACGGATGGACGGACGACGGACAATCCGGTATGACAATAGCTCACTTTGAGCCTTTGGCTCAGGTGAGCTAAAAAGTACTGTTTTAGTTATCCTTCATGTACATTGTTACTGTAATTATTTTTCATCAAGTGATAATTCGAAAAGAAAACTACTACATACTATATTATACACGTATTTCTCAAATAAATATGATGAAATGTTTGTCAAACCAACAAATATACTAGAATTCCATATCCTTAAGGTATTCAATGGGTAATGAGAGGTAATTGGGGCACCAATTTATGGAATCTTGAGACTGAAAATCACAGCAAATTTATGATGTAATAAAACACTGCTAAAGACGGTATGGCCGGATTGCAAAGTAAGTTTTTGTCACTAACTGGGTCAAGGTCAAAAGGTCAAATAATACAGCATAAATTGAAAGGTTTTGTCAGAGGCAACCTACATGTATAAAATAAAGTTTCTACTGCATACACTTCCATAGATTTTGCCCTTAGCTCTACATGTATGTGCATATAACCCACCCCCCTTCCCATTACACACAATATCTCGGTAATGCGACCAAAAAATTAAAAACCCGTTATATATGTCAAAGAACATCCTTTCTTCTTGAGGTATACAACATTTCGACCAAAAATAGATTTTTAAATAATTATTAACTATTTTAGTATATTTTCGATGTATCTTAAAATTCTAAGTCCCATAACTCTGTAACGACAAATCAAATGAACTTGAAAATCGAAAGGCGGCTTCCTCTCCACAGTCCAATCATAATGTATGAATTTCGTGAAAATCCGTTGACGCATATTCAAGTTATTGCGTTCCATAGGCGGACGGACAGACGGACGGACGGACGGACTTCGCCATACCATAATACGACCCGTCAAATGACGGGCGTATAAAAAAATGATTGACCTGTTTTTGTAGTGAAATCGGACTTAATATGTGTAGAAAACGTAAAAAGACGAAAACATCACAATCACAATTGTCACAGTCGAGCGATTCGAGTGCTAGTGCTAGCATTTATAAATGTACACTCCTACTGTTATCTTGTCATAACTCGCTTATGTGTTTTTATGTATACTTTTGTTCGAACATATTACAAGTCTATAAGCCTTATGGCTTTTGATTAATAAAGAATTAAACTGACAATAGACAATTTTGCATGTTTAATTCATCTTATTTTTTCCAATTGTGGTAAAATAAGGGTCGGATGATCATTTAATTTTTTTCCAATTGTGGTAAAATAAGGGTCGGATGATAATTTATATTTTTTTTTTCTAATTGTGGTAAAATAAGGGTCAGATGATCATTTTATTTTTTTTCTAATTGTGGTAAAATAAGGGTCGGCTGATCCGTAAAACAAAAAGAATGAAATTTCTGTCGCCTTACTCCCCAAATCATTCTGAAGCAAAGGGGGTTACCTTGGAGCATACCAATCTATATGTATCAATGAAAGCCTTAGTCACACAAGACAGGAAATCCCCAAATACAGTTTGTTGCTACGACAGGTTTTAACTGTACATGTTATCATCTTTGCTGTATAATATAGTATACAAATGGCTTTTTCAACACAAACAAATAAGATTTGGCAGAACTATGCAAAACATAATGATATTATTCAGTTCATATGCATGTCCTTTTCTCTTCTAAAATCATTTTGCTTAAATCTGCTTTATTATCTTTTAAAGAATATGCATGGATTGTAAAGTAGTCATGACATAAAGGCTTCCTCAAAGAACACCAAACCATGATGAGTAATTGACCTAGGAAAATCTGCCGGGCAAATACTTGACAACAATCCAAGTAAAATAGGCATTTGGAAAAGTGACCCTCAGTTATCTCTACTATATATCCATCTTATAAACAGACATTCTGCCATCTCTTTTATCAATAAATACAAATTAATCAAAGATTTCCCTACATTTATAGGGAGTAAACCAGAATAATGGAAAAATTGCATATTTCACATTTGTACTATTTTCAAACAGATGTCCTGCAAAACAGTCAGCATCTCTCTGCTTCAAAGGTTTTTTATTTTCCTTCAACAATTTCTTCTACACTTATTTCACTATTTCAAATTACATTTTCTATTTGAGACTCACTTATAAATACAAAATTTACTTACTAGCAGATATTCAAATGTGACATAAACGTAACAAAAAAAGAAATTTTAGAATAAATACACGTCATACCCAAATAACCACAATAATATAACACACATATCCTCTGATTACACAATGACATGTATAGAATTATTAAATCCTGATTTACAATTATTGAGCAAATGAAAGCACTTGAGCTAGGACTATTCTTCAAACTCGCACTTCCACCCTACATATTGGGCAAGTAGCGTTATTCTGAAAAAGAAGAAAAATTATTCTATATTATTCTGAAATGTATGAATAGTCATACCCATTTATCCATAATAGTTATTTACATGCCACTTCCATTCTACATATTGGACAAGTAGCGTTATTCTGAAATAAAAAAAAATAAACAAGAAAATATTAACTCTACATTATCCAGAAATATATAAATGATCATACCCATTTATCCATAATAACTTAAATTTGTACTTTTTATCATTTTTACAATAAATGCATGTTACCTTAGATGAGTACTTTCTATATACATGTACATGAAGATAAGAAATCATAATCTATATACATGTACATGCAGATTCCAGAGGGAATGGATGATACAAATAACCAGAGGTCTCTGATGAGACTAGCTCTATTGGTTATTTTTTTTCTAAAACGACAATTTCTTTTCTTTTTTTAAACCAAGACCATAGGGAGCAGGCTCTCTAACTAATTAAAAGTAGCACAACAAACAAGAGGCCCAAGGGGGCCACATCGCTCACCTGAGGAGACTGTATGTATGTTTTCAATCAAAGTCAAGACCTGAAGGAAATCGCGTTTAGTGAAGCTTTGAGAAGGACAAGGTGTACAAGTTACTTCCTGTAAAGTTTGGCGACATTCTGTGCAGTAGTTTAAGAGGATAAGTCAAAAATGTGTCATTCAAATAGAGCCTATAGAGGACATCTTGGATTTCCAATCGGCTCGAAAAACACAAACTTAGTAGAGGGCAATGAGTACTTGCGTCCTGTGAAGTTTCAAGAAATTCTGTGAAGCAGTTTCAGAGGAGAAGTTGAAAATGTGTGAGCCAATCAGAGCCTGTGGCGGCCATCTTGGATGTCCGATAGGCTCCAAAAACGCAAACTTGATAGAGGGTATGAGTACCTGCATCTTGTGAACTTTCATGAAATTCTGTGCAGCGGTTTCAGAGGAGAAGTCCAAAATTTGTCAGCCAATCAGAGCCTGTGGCAGCCAGCTAGGATTTCTGATCAGCTCGAAAAACACAAACTTGGTAGAGGGCAATCAGTACTTGCTTCCTGTGAAGGTTAGTGAAATTCTATGCAGCCGTTTGAGAGGAGAAGTCGAAAATGTGTCAGTCAATCAGACTGACGGCCTGTGGCGGCCATCTTGGATTTCCGATTGGCTCGAAAAACACGAACTTGGTAGAGGGCATTGAGTACTTGCTTCCTGTGAAGTTTCATGAAATTCTGTGCAGTGGTTATAGAAGAGAAGTCGAAAATGTGTCAGCCAATCAGAGCCTGTGGCAGCCATCTTGGATTTCCGATTGGCTCGAAAAACACGAACTTGGTAGAGAGCATTGAGTAGTTGCTTCCTGTGAAGTTTCATGAAATTCTGTGCAGCGGTTTCAGAGGAGAAGTGGAGAATGTGTCAGCCAATTAGAGCCTGTGGCGACCATCTTGGATTTCCAATCGGCTCCAAAAACACAAACTTGGCATTGAGTACTTGCTTCCTGTGATTTTCAAGAAATTCTGTGCAGCGATTTCAGAGGAGAAGTCAAAAATGTGTCAGCCAATCAGAGCTTGTGGCGGCCATCTTGGATTTCTGATCAGCTCGAAAAACACAAACTTGGTAGAGGGCATTGAGTACTTGCTACCTGTGAAGTTTCATGAAATTCTGTGACGCAGTTTCAGAAGAGAAGTCTAAAATGTGTCAGCCAATCAGAGCCTGTGGCGGCCATCTTGGATTTCCGATCGGCTTGAAAAACACAAATTCGATAGAGGGCATTGAGAACTTGCTTCCTGTGAAGTTTCGTGAAATTCTGTGCAGCGGTTGCAGAAAAGATATCGACAATGTTAAAAGTTTACGTCGGACGGACGGACGATGGACGGACGACACGCTATGACAATAGCTCACTTGAGCTTCGCTCAGGTGAGCTAAAAACCACAATACTTGTTGGGGACCATGATTTCTTCATTCCTACCAAGTTTAACGAAAATCTGTTCAGCGGCTCTGGAGAGGAAGTTGAATATGTATGAAAATCATCCCCCCCCTTCTTCTTGAGTAATCTAAGTAACCCGAGAGAGATAGTTATACAGAAGCTAAAGCAAAATAACAGCCCCCCTCCCCATCCTTTCACTGTGTTATTGATAACATTGATCTGTTCTTACATTAATATTTTGAGCTGCTCTCAATATTGTAATTTCAAAGTTGTATCTCTAAGTCTTCACAAGATAAATTTGAAAATACTTATTCATCTTTTTAAAATTATTTAGTTTCCTTTTCCATACTTATTTAATAATTTAAAACATATAACATTCAAATGAATCGATAATCCAAAAATTTAAACCTCAAAAACATAAATCAATATTAAAGAAAGACAACTCTTGCATACATGAACATGTACCAACTTATACGAAACTAAAGTTACCAGGGTACCAGAACTTGAACCCTCTAGCCTTGGGTCCATGTATACAGCAAACATATCTATTCATGATTGAAAAAATACTCTTAAAAATCTGTTCAGCAGTTCTGGAGAAGAAGTTGAATATGTATGAAAATCACCCCCCCCCCCCTTTCTTTTTCACATAAGAAAATAATTCATAAAAAAATCAAAAAATTAAAATTTCAGTGTAAAATACATATCAAAGCATTATGTAACTTAAATGTGATAAATGTGCAGTAAACGAATGTGTAAAATCATATACATATTGAGTTATTTAAAACATATAAGAAAGAAATAGTGCAAAAATGTGCATTTCTGACAAAGTCCGAAAAGACGTCAAAAACGCGTCAAAAATTTGACTTCTGAGTGGAACCAAAAATAACAACACTTCTTAAGACATCTCTCTAGATCATCCTGATGCTTTCGGTTTGTCCATTCCTGCTTCCATTCTGAAGAAGAAGTTTGTCAAAGGAGGGTACCCCCTGTGACCTACTTTTGCCTGTGGTGGCGCCACCTGTTGATGGATCCGGACGAAAAACAACAAAACTTGTAGGGGACCATGAGTACTTCATTCCTACCAAGTTTCATGAAAATCTTTTCTGTTGTTCTGGAGAAGAAGTCGAAAATGTTGAAAAGATTACGACGGACAACGGACAGACGACGGACGACGGACGCCGGACGGTGCGCTATGACAATAGCTCACTTGAGCTTTGCTCAGGTGAGCTAAAAAACATATCCAGTAGACTGCAACATGAATATCACTCATATAAATCATAATATCCAAGATAAAGTATTTCAGATAGGAATGTCACACCCATTATCCAAGATCCTAGGGGCCAGGGGCTGCTAGCTCAAATGAACAATCAATGACACAACAGGACTACAGATCCATAATATTGCATTAAGAATTAACTCTTCATCATTAATAGCTTTAGAAAAAGTAAAAAGCACAATTATATAGGAAAAAATTACCTCACCCATTTTCCAAGACCCTGGGGATCTAGGGCTAAAACAAAATATCAAGTGCACAACTAGACCACAGACCCATCATATTGCAAAAAGAATTAAGTCTCCATCATTTATATATAGTGTCAGAGGAGTTGCAAACACAAGATTACATAGAGATATATAGGAGACCAGGGCTTAGCACCATAAAACTACTTAAGACAAAAAATCCGTCTTAAATCTAAGAATTTTCTCAAATCAACAAATTCTCAGAAAAAAGTACACCATAAAATACTCGAGATGACTTTTTTGTCTCAAAATTCTCAGAATTCTCGAAATTCTTAAGTACAGTTCAAACTAGACTTAAGTCTGGGCCCAGCACCATAAACTAAGAATTGACTTAAGTCTAAATTTCATTTTACTTTTGTCTCATTATACTATAAGTGATGACTTGAATTATTTACGGAATTAGTCTATTTTCAGAGTAGAATAGAATGGATGAACTCAATATTTTAAATTTTCTCTGATTTGCTATATATCGTAATTTGAGAATTTGACTTCTCAGTCAATTCTTAGTTTATGGTGCCGGACCCTGATTTTTATTTAAGAATTGCAACATGGCCGCCATAGCAACAGAAAAATACGTAGAAACGGAAGATGAAATAGACCATTTCACGTAAACAACCATCACTTGTGTGTTTATCTGCGACGTTTTGACCACATGACGTCATACCGCGCTATGACGTAATATTTTATCTTTCTTCTAAAGAGAGTCAAATCGTGAAAGGGTCTCTAAAAGGTCTTTAAAAGGGCTCTTCATCCAAGAGAGCCCTCCAATATTAATAAGATATGCTTGCCGTATCCAACAGTAAATTATTTGATAGGCATCGCTTCCCTGGTGTCGGTTGATCGCTATTCGGCCTAGTTTCATTTTTGCAAATTTTCTGTAGTAGAAATCGCATAGACGGATCTAGGATTATTTGTATCTGTTTTCCTTATTCATGCAAATACATGTATGTATTGTCCGTTATCTCTATCAGTCAAATCTTTTAATGTACTTGATAAATGTTTCACTAAATAATACTATTTATCATAAACTCAAAGCATATAGCCTATCTAACGAGCGACGCAAAAGTTAGAATCGTAGCATAATTACCGGCCTCCGGGATCGGGTGGAGCTACTTCAATCAAGCAAATCGGATGATTAAAATAAGCCCTAGCCCGGTGAGGTCAGTTTTGCACAATACATGCATCTTTATCTAAAATGAAAAACAATACATGTAGTTAGAATAATGGTGAGCCAAATATTTTTACACAGTTATGATGTTAAACATTGCACAATATACATGTACATGTACGTGAGATTGAACTTTTTTCTACGTTTGTAGCATGTAAACGTCTTCAAATTGAATAGCATCATTTAAAAACAGATAAATTGGCAACGTGGACCAGACATGCACGTTTCGGGTACATAACCCTCATCAGTGATCCTAAATCTAAACAATGTTATATGCCAAAAAAGTATGAAAGTTACTATGTCGAAAAAGTGTACCGAAAGACGTAGCAGGATGGGTGGGATATGATGCTACAGGACCCACTTTTTAGAAATTTCATGAAATTTTGATAACAGAAATTTAGAATGCGTTGAAGAAACGATCAACCGAAATTGATCGAACTTGGCTACATGTGCCCTCGGGGACTCCTGGTCCACCAGCAGTGACACTCACCAAGTGGTATATAGAATGCGTTGAAGAAACGATCAACCGAAATTGATCGAACTTGGCTACATGAATTTTTGAAAAAGGGTCAGTTTCCCACTTTTTCAAAACCAATTGGTCATTTTACTTCAATGATTGGCGAGCGAAGCGAACCGCAAAATTATAAGGTGAACACATATTTTTCGGTTTGAATTTATTGTTCAAGAGAATATATGAGGTAACTAGTTAGGCACGGTCCATTTGATATTAAAAATATCTGAAAGTTTACATTCTCATTTGTATGTTATCAAATTTTTGGGGGAATCTGACGCATACATTCGCAGTAAAAGCCGTTTGAAAACGTTATTTTGAATTTGGGGTGCGCAGCTCTAATTCATTCCACTAGCGCCACCTTCTATGTAGTGCGATTTAACAATAGAGAGATGGGGGGAGGTCTCCAACAAGACTCCGTTGCAGCATCAACAGTAAAACACCAAAACACCCGATGCAAAAACACAAAAGACGAGTACAGCACGAGAGGGAAAAGAGACAACGACATGTAAACATCAAACACAAAAGACTACACATAAACCGACGAGACCAATGGGTAAACAGTGCCGACTTTGGACGGCCATTTGTCACGCAAGTAGCAAATGGTGTAGTTATCCTGGATTACATGCGCACGACCCTCTCACTTCTCCAATTACCCAGAGGTCTCGAAGAACGTACAATTGTGGTGTAAAACAACCTCCTCATTGTAAGATGTCATCACACAAACAAGACTGCGAAACGCAGAGGCCCCAGAGACACAGATGAATATGTAAATGGATATAAAAAGAGGGCATCCTTAATACAGTCCGTGCTCTGCCGGCTGTAGCGAGCTCATGTATGTAATCACATATGGAGATTTAATTTCACAAATTCGACAATATTATGGTCGTTAATACATATTTTCAAATACTATTTTTATGGCTTCTTTTTTTCTCAATCTAGACCCTTCGAAAAAGTTTTAGGTTTTCAATAAAACACATTTTCAGGGACACTGTATCTTTAAGTTAATAAGTACGCAAGATCACAACTGCAGCGCGTGCAAGATGTCCGTTCTGATTTGCATTTAGTCACCTACACCTAAACCATTGTAAAAAAGACTTGGGCAACTTTTCAGCCCAATTAAAACAATAAAGAACAATCAAAAAGTGAGTAAAAACATTGGTATAATCTTGGTTTAGAAGTTTTTGCGACCTTCCGTTTTGTGATCTAAAACGTTTTTACGGGAAATAGAGTCACATCATAAAAAGCGGGGAAAAACATGCATGACGTCGCGTAACAAGTGCGTCTTGAAGATGACGTCGTCATTAGCAACTGCCGTCTCAGCTGAGAAAATTCTTAACTTTGGAGAATATTCTTAAATTTGATCGTGGTGTAAAACTTCCTTAGACTTGAGGCAAATTCTCAGCTGAGAATTTTCTTAAAAGCCATTCTCTGTAAGCACCAAAGTATTTGTATAGGGGGCCAGAAACGCATGGCCTCAGATTTTGGTCAAACAATGTCAAAATAGTAGTTACATGATACAAACATGATTTTGATAAAAAATAATAAAATATTATTGGCGGTTGCCATGGTAACGGCAGTAGCTCTGTATGTCCCCTTTAGAACTAAAATATTATGGAATTTGACATTTTTTGGTACTGTATTTCTCTGAACTGGTATATTTTTTCATATTTTTCTTCCGTGCATGACAAGCTTCATGATTCAGTGAGTTTGTTCAGCATGAAAAATAATTTTCCTCAATTTCGGTTTTTTCGGGAAATTTGATCAAAATACGCGTAAAAACACATTTTTTGCTATACATGAAAAACCATGATTTCAGCTTGTTTATGACTATATTTGCACAATGTTGCCACTTGAATTATAGAAAAATTGATATTGGCACTTAAAGTTTATACCTAGATAAGGAAATAGAAAAAATAAAAAAGGTGGGTATTTCATGATTTCATACAAAAAATTAAAGCTAAAAATAGATAATTTTTGCATATTTAGCAAATAAATTCCTTCTAACTTTATTGGAATATGAGATAAAATGACTGCAAAATAATGTGTATAGTTATTTTTCTTTAAAACATATTGAGTATTTTCACCAAGCGCCAAGATATGTAGATATCTAAAGTTGTATCATGCAAAAGAAAACGCGTTTCCATGGCAACCATACTAAAATATGTAAAACGGAGACTTTAAAATTAAAATTAACATTTTATTAATTGATATCGGCATTTTATTCATTCCCTTCTTTTTTTAATATTTCATGATAAGTAATTCATTAATTCAGATCTAAGAAATGAAATATGTTACCATAGCAACAGTCTTACATCATAGCAACATCATAGCAACCACGTCTATTTTATCCGAATTTTATATGAATCGAGTCAAATATCCTTCATTACATCTTCTACAGTTTTTATACACATGAATTTTAAATTTATTTCATTTTCAACTAAAAGTTTCTATCAAGACTAACATTTGAAGTATAATTAGGGGATAAACGTACTGTGTTTTGTGGTTCCGACAGGTATATGTTGGATATACTGTTGGAAACGCAGTTATACCGTCGGGGCTTGCCCCCGACGGTATAACGTATGTTTCCAACAGTATATCCAACATATACCTGTCGGAACCACAAAACACAGTACGTTTATCCCTATTCTAATTTATGTGACATATTTTAACTCTTTATACCCCTCAGAAGGTCTCATTTATTGCTTTAGAGACGACGTTGCTACGGAGGACTAATAACGACCAACTGAAATGATTGCGCTGCAAAATATGAAATACAACTGCTTCGTATTTATTACAATGGCGAAAAATCAACGTGTTATCAATTATAAACTTACTTGTTCTGTTGTTTACATGTGGAGAACGCCATTTACAAGCTCATACCTTGTAGTTTTACGTCACAGTATGGCGTCACAGGAGCGATGCACAAAGGGAAGCATGACGTCATACGCAAAAAGTGCGGTAAAGCTTGTAACTTGCAAATTTAGGTAGGAATACATTTTGAAGTATGTCAAGTGAGTCGGTTTGCGGCATGTATATCGTCGTTATACATGCTTGTAGAAATCCTGTGAACCAATCAGAATGCGTGAAACAAACAGAATGAATTAGAATTATTCTTTTTAACCTCATCTTTTCACTCCAATGGATCAGGCAGGATACACGCACCTTGAAATCTTTTGATGGCACTTGCATGGTAATACATGTATCTGAAAAGTGCTCATGTATCTATAGCTTATCAAACAAATAGATATTAGTTTAATGCTAGTCCCCTCTGGCCGCCTTCTCATATTTTGCCAGCACCCTTTCTCCATAGGCAATATCAAAATCTACAATTCTAAATCAAAAAGATACGCAGAATTATTTATTTTAAAGTTCCGTTTCATAGACATGGGCGATTCCAGGAATTTTTTTTTCAGGATGGTCCTAAAGTCTGATTTTTTTTTGAAGAGCAACACACACACACACCAGAAAAAAAGGCCATGAATACTGATGGTCAGTTCTGTTTCTAATCATAAATAAAACAGATGACTGGCGAGCAAAAAGTTTAAAACATTGACTTTTCACATCTTAGTACTTGGTTAATGATTATCAGGTCTAATATGTAACACAACAAATGCCTATTGATAGCGGTTGCCGAACTAGTAAAAAAAAATTCAGAATTGGACCCCCCCCCTTCTCTGGATCCACGTGCATAGATACGGTAGTTCATCTTTGTCTCAACATGATAAATGTACATCTCTATTTTAAATATCATTTCGATCCATCTCCATTGAGAAAATGCTTGGAACTAAATGTCGGACATAAGGACACAATGACGACGGAATTCAACACTTTGATAGAGCATGTAAACAAAAATGCATTCTTTGTTACAAATACATGGGAATCTCTTGATTCGAAGATAAAATGTTTGTCTAAACTTTGTAACCAAGAGGAACCACTAGCTGCAATATTATTTCGATAAAACAATCAGGTGGAGAGAAAAAAAAAATGAAAACTGCCCTAACGGGACGAACCCCCCCCCCCCCAAACACACAGCAATATTCTTTGAAAAATTATATTGGATGAAGGTCAAGCGTCTTTTGTGACATTGGCCTTAGAGTAGACCTTTGTTCAAGGTCATGACATACCCTTTGAAGTTAGATATTGTTGGGCTCGAACTTTTATGTGAAGACTAAATTTCTGGTAATTTGAAGTCGAATTTCAGGAAATATTTGCTGATTCCTTACCTACGGTACATATACTTATATTACTAAATTTGTACTTCATCTTTATGTCCCCGTAATTGAAGATTCGGAGGCATATAATTTTTGTCCTGTCCGTTTGTCTGTCTGCTTGTCCGCAAAAACTTTAACCTTGGCCATAACTTTTGAATGGTAAGGGATCGGGCTTTGATATTTCACATGTGTATTCATCGTGACAAGACCTTTCCATGGATACCAAAATTTTTTACCTTGTGACCTTGACCTTGGAGTTTGACCTACTTTTGAAAAACTTTAACCTTGACCATAACTTGTGAATAGTAAGGAATAGGGCTCTGATATTTCAAATGTGTATTCCTTGTGACAAGACCTTTCCATGGATACCAAAATGTTTGTCCTTGTGACCTTGATCTTGGAGTTTCACCAGTTTACAACTTTTTACTAACAAACATGCCGACAGGGGCATTCGTGTTTCACAAACACATGTTGTTGTTTTTTTTAATCAAAAGCTAATCATATTACCCGTTTCATGCACAAGAAAATGAAGCATTCCTTTCCACACTTCAACTTAATATTTCCGATATACCAAGAAAGTGTTGATATTTTACAGAAAAAGAAGATTGGATTGGTGGTATGTGTACCCCAAACCCTCCACGTACACTTAATGATTCCTTTCCAATCAAGAATTTAAATTACTTTCAGTAATTTCTTTGTCATACAAAACGGTCATTCAGCATATGATATTCTATCGAGCAGGGTTTCTCCCTCGGAATCATCCCCCGCCCGCCTCAACAGCATTTTCCCCTGGTCCCCACTGGCCATTAGACCCCCAGCCTTTTTATATCCACCACACCCAACCCTTTAAACTCAAATCCTGCATACGTCCCTGAATGCTTTCAGTTTGTCTAGTCAGGTTTCGGTTCTGAAGGTTGTCAAAACAGGGTGCTCCAAAATGACCTAATTTTGCCCGTTGACGGATTTACAACAACACAATGGTGCACTTCATACCTACCAAGTTTTACCAAAAGTCAAAATTCGGACAGACTGACAGATGGACGCCTTTGTGTCTCAGGTGAGCTAAAAATGAAAATACTGCATTATGGAACGCAGACTTGTTATTCAAGTCTCCTATCAAAATATATGCTAGAGGAATGAGTGCTAATTTATGTGTATTTGTCTAAGAAAGCGACATTATCATGAACAGAACCCCCCCCCCCCCCCAAAAAAAAATTCAAGGGGAGGGGTCCATCCTCTCAAGAATGGGATCGCGTCTTTTGTGTATAAACAAATTTACTTATAAAACTAAAGGGTGATATAGGCATTTTTGAAAAATTGTAGTGGGGGGTCCTCTTCTTTTTCTTTCCTTGGGTGCTGTTATTTCACAACTCAACGTAGAAATAATTATCGAAATCTGGAGTCCTGAATGTTTCTAATATCTCAAACTTTATAAAGAATATTTGACCGCGAAAAATACTGTACCCTTTTTTGGTCGGATTGCGAAACAAATTATGAAATGGCGATGCCCGTCCGTCTGCATTAACAATTTGACTTAGCTGTTGTGTTTATGTTAGTTATGAAAGAAGTACACGGGATATAATTTTCAAACTTAATACAAAGATTAAGCATTGTGAGAGGATCTGAACACAGGTATTGTTTTTTACCTTGACCTAGAAAAATGTAATTAGCTCACCTCGACGAAGTTGAGTGAGCTTATGCTATACCCCCACGCGTCCGCGTCCGGTTAAGAAGTTTGGGGTAGCTCAGTATTTGGCAAAGTACTGATGCTACAGTAACCAAACTTGCACAAGTGATTAATCTTTGGATGCTGAGGTGAACCCATGCATCGGATGCTGCATCTGACCTACATTTTCTACTTGAATGACTTGGTTAAGAAGTTTGGGGTAGCTGAGTATCTGACAAAGTACTGATGCTACAGTAACCAAACTTGCACAAATGATTCATCTTTGGATGCTGAGGTGAACCCATGCATCGGATGCTGCATCTGACCTACATTTTCCGCTTGAGTGACTTGGTTAAGAAGTTTGGGGTAGCTCAGTATCTGACAAAGTACTAATGGTACATTAACCAAACTTGCACAAGTGATTCATCTTTGGATGTTGAGGTGAACCCATGCATCAGATGCAGCATCTGACCTACATTTTCCGCTTGAGTGACTTGGTTAAGAAGTTTGGGGTAGCTCAGTATCTGACCAAGGAGTAATGCTGCAGTAACCAAACTTGCACAAGTGATTCATCTTTGGATGCCGAGATGGATCCATGCATCGGATGCAGCATCTGACCTACTTTTTCCACTTGAGTGATTTTGCCTTTAAAAGCCATTATTGAGCAAAGTATAAGTGCTACATGTACCAAACTTGCTTATTGGATGTATCATTGATCACACTTTCATGTAATGACCTTGACCTACTTTTTCCGCTTGAGTGATTTTGCCTTTAAAAGCCAATATTGAGCAAAGTATAAGTGCTACATGTACCAAACTTGCATATTGGATGTATCTTTGATCAAACTTTCATAAAATGGCCTTGACCTACTTTTTCTGCTTGAGTAATTTTGCCTTTAAAAGCCAATATTGAGCAAAGTATAAGTGCTACATGTACCAAACTTGCATATTGGATGTATCTTTGATCATTCTTTCATAAAATGACCTTGACCTACTTTTTCCGCTTGAGTAATTTTGCCTTTAAAAGCCAATATTGAGCAAAGTATAAGTGCTTCATGTACCAAACTTGCATATTGGATGTATCTTTGATCAAACTTTCATAAAATGAAATTGACCTACTTTTTCCGCTTGAATGATTTTGCCTTTAAAAGCCAATATACATGTATTTAGAAATATGTTTGAATTGAATTTTGCTGCCACGAGGTGAGCTTCGTAATCTGTGATTACCTATGTTTTTGTGTTAAAGTTACTTGTGAAAGAACTATAATGGGAACAATATAAGTTGGTATTGATGTAAAGCAGAGTGAAAGGATCTGAACACAGGTATTGTTTTTAACCTTAAGGTTTGACCCTGACCTTGAAAAACGTAATTTTGTGTTTAGTTAGTTGTGAAGGAAGCATAGTGAGGGAATCTGAATGCAGGCACTGTCTTTGACATTGACCTTGAGATTTAACCTTGACCTTGATAATGTAATTTAGAGTAAATATCTATTGTACAAATACTATATTGAATTTAACATTCAAACTTTTCATAGAGATGGGAATAATAAGTTGAGTTTATTTCAGGTACATGTAATGATGTATTGACCTTGACATGGCCATTTGATGATACAATTTTGAATTTGACTTTACCATATAGTAAGGTACCATATAATATAGATCTAAGCAAGTAGACCTGATTTCATGTATTGACCTAGACCTGAAAAATGAGATTTTGAATTAGACTATGCTGTACTTACATTACATGTATATGAAACCATGAGCAAGACTTTACTTTTCTACATTTAAGAGTACATGTACATTAAAATTTTACATGGAGGTAGAGCATGATGACTGGACTTGATTTCAGGTAGTGTCCCTGCCCTTGACAGTTACTCTATGAAGTATCAATTTAAAACTTGTAATATGGTTAGTGGAACTGACTTCTGGTACTGAAGTGAACCTTGATGATATGATTTTGAATTAGACTGAATTGTGTCAAAACAAGATAGAATCTCACATTTAAACTTTGAATGGAGATTTTAGATTCCACTGTGTTCCCTTAAATGGACATTGTGTTTCAAAAAAAAACAATCTGCTGCCAGCAATCCGCCCATTAATACCGTCTTTCTTTGTGTCTTGTTTCACTATAGCTTTGACCTTGTACACATGTATCTGACCTTGGCTGAGGTCATGAAACACCTTTTGATGCTGGATAACAATTCAAGGTCACTCCATACTTTAGTAATGAAATTGATGATGCTAATCATATCCAAACTATATCACTTGAACCATGCATCAGATCACTTTCATTATCTTGTTGCTTAGGACCTAAAGATTTCACATAACTTTCATATGACCCAAGGAAAGGTCACTATGTACTTAGTAATGAAATTGTGTATTCTAATCATATTCATACTGTTCATGTTGTAGTATATTGTTGCTCATTATCCAAAAGATTTCAAATAACCATAACCCAAGGTCATGTGATCAAGGTCAACTGAATGCTTTTTATAATGGAATTGTCTATTAAAATCATGTCTGGTCCATTTCTCTTAAAATACTATTATGTACATTTGTACACATGTACCCAATCACTTTCATACTTCAGTATGTTGTTGCTCAAGACTGAATCAAAGCTTTCACATCACCTTGACCCAAGGTCATGCGACCAAAATCAAAATTACACAGATGTTGATATCAATTTTTTAAACAATTTTTTTTACTTAAAACATATGTACATAGAATATTTTGATGTATTAAAAAATCCAATAAATATTATAATTTCAATCCCTTTAGATCTTAAGTCAGCTAATTAAGTAAAGTTCATTCAGAGGATAGAAAATTAAGGTACAGGCAACATATTATGTCTTTTTGTCTTATTGTAGATTTGACATTGGTTCATTGTCATGACACAACCTTTGATCCTATTGAATATGATTCTAACCCATGATGGGATTGCAAGTTAAAGGCTAGGTATGATTTAAGCAGAATTGGATAGAGTCATAGACATACATGTACTGGACATACAGATAATTCATATATACACTTCTTAACTTTGTTTGCAGGAGTTTAGCAATATGCAACCTCCCCCTCCCCCCCTTAAACCTCCATTCTTAAAATGGGTCATACAAAATATCTTAATTGATCCTTGATAAAATCATACAAGAGTTATATTAGAGATCAATATGTTTAATAAATGAATATTGGTGAAATTCCATCAATCTTTAACAAATCCCATGTAAAAATTGATTCTGATTATTAAATCATGCATGATTTGTCTTGTAAACATTCTTACTGACTTTACTACTCAGTCATTCTACATGATTGTATACATGAACACATTTATTGCACACTCTTTCAATTTTTATTCCTATGGATTAACACATGAAGAAAGATCTGCAGTGTTATTGTACAAATAAACAGTCTTCTGGCTTCCCTCTTCATGTTTTTGCTGTACATTCAATATGTTAACCTGTCCCATTAAATATCTGCTGTAAGTGTAAGGTACATTCTACAGATGACCCTGCAAAATAAATTTGTGTTCAAAATTTAGTAAATCAGACATGACTGTTTTGTACATACAATTCAAGTAGTATAATTGATTCACTTCAAACCCAGGATTAGTAATCCTGCGGTCCATAGAATCACAGAAAACACTGGAAACAACTACATAAACACAGAAAACACTCTATAAGTAACAGAAAACACCTTCCAAATGTCAAGAAACACCCATTATATGAAAGATATACATACTGCAGACATTTTGTCAAAGTTTCAACAAAATTGGTTCACTTTTAAGTATAATATGATAATTTTTAGTTTTATTTTTGCAGATCGTTTGTAGTGCGGCACGGCGGCCATGTTTGTTTACAATCCCAGTGATTTAAAATATCCGTGTCATTTCACGTGATTAGTCGATTGCATTTAATATTGTATATTATTAAAAATAAAAAAATTTTAAAAAAAGGTGTTGTTTAACTGAATTTCCTTTTTTTAATTTAGGAATATTAGTTTATTGTTGTTGTTGTAATAATTAATAGCAAGTTAATTAATTAAAATAAATTAAAGAACAAAGGCATATTATTTTCTTTAATCTATGAGTTTCAAAGAGTTGTGTGTGTTTTCTTTATAAATATCACAGAGGTTTCAATGATATAATCGACGGGTATGTTACTTCAAAAATAATGATGAGAAGGTTAGAATTCTTTTAAATAATGTCCGAGCAAATGTTGATCATTATTACCATTTTCGTCATGGAAACTTTGTTTCCTTGTCCATCGTGCTTCCATCGTGCTTCCTTGAATGCGGAGACGAGACGATACAATGCTCTTCAACAATTAAAACCAGCTTTTCACTTGTATTAAATTGTATAAATCATCTTCATGCATTTATGTCAGTATATTGCACATTTTCATGTTTTTGTAAAGTAACACCCCCTTTGACAAATCGTTGTTTCGGCAACTACACATGTACATGTCAATCAACCGTGCAGGGTACATGTATGTAGGTGTCGATTGTACGTTCATAGGGGAATAAGAATATCTTTAATAATAAATTTAAGTTTAAACATTAAATTTTATAGAGTATATTTAATCTAAAAGACAATGTATAATATATTATTTATAATTAATTAAATATGACTAATTGTAATATACCTGCTATGTACAACGGTTCTCTTTGCACCTACTTTTTACTTAAGATACGAACGAACGCAAACGCAAGTACATGTACATTTAGATAAGATAAGTAGAGATTTAAATCTCAGGCGCAGAACAAGAATACAAAATAATGCCTAACAGAAAATCAATTAATATTTCATCTGAATGAAATAGAACACTTTATTGAACCCTTCGGTTGAGCTGAGCAATTGTCAAAAATTAAGGAACATAAGAATTTTGCGCATCTGCCTGTCCATATAAGCTGTCATTTACGCGTTGCTGTCTTGCTGATACCGTCACCTTCTCCTTGAATCCGCCACTGATGTCCGTGTTGAAGGTCTGGGTCTGTCTGGTAATGTTATAAAATGTATACCCGTCTCGTCTGCATTGTAGATGTGATCGGAGAAACCACCGCGTGGGATCGAAACGTATGGTGTTGTGATTCCTAACATAGTTTTGGGGTATTTTTTCATTTTCTAAATCAAACTTTACAAAAATGATGAGCCATTGCAGTAGGACAATACCTAATAAATCAATCCATTTCGTCCAGGTATATGAAAATTTTTTCCGAGTTGGCCGTTTAAATAGAGTCAATGACTGAGTATTTTATTTTCAGGTCCCCAGTCAATAATTTTCTAATATATGTGTCACTGACACCAAAACTTCTACGTATGACAATATCTTTCTTTTTTCTTTCTTTTTTTTTTCATAAATTTTGTTTCTTTTCAGACTCCAATTAGCCATAGACAAATGCATGCAATGACAATGATTCATGTACTCATACATTAGACATCACAAAGGAATCTTGCTCAGATGACATCACAGTATCAGATAAGAACAATGTCTAAGATATTCTCACAGACACATCACGTACTGACGTTCCGTCGCTCCTGCGGAAGTTGAAGTTTTTGAAAGTTTCGAGACGATAACAAATACGTACATGTAGATGCAACTCCGTGCTTTTTCCTTACTTAACTTTTCAGAATATGTCACAAAAGAAAATACAATTTGAACACAAGATGCCTAGAAAAAAAAATTAAAAAATCCCGAACCAAATTGAAATACATATGCAGAGGGTCACTACGATTTGTGTTTGTATGCCGAGAAATAGGTCTAAAGATACGAACGTTCGTATCCGGAGCCACTGCCTTTATTATTTGATTATCTCAAGTTATCTCTGTATGATATATGATGAATTTAGATAATGAATTAATGAAACATAACATTTCTTTATGTATTTCTATTATACATACTTAAACACAATACATCAAAGGTGAAAAGCATAGGTAAACAAACATGGCCGCCGCGACGCACTTCAAAACAACTTATAAGATCACCTAAAACTGGTCATAGTTCACCAAAATGTGAACCAATTTCATTGAAACTTGGACAAAATGTCTGCAGTATGTATATCTTTCATAAAATGGGTGTTTCTTGACATTTGGAAGGTGTTTTCTGTTACTTATAGAGTGTTTTCTGTGTTTAGTTGGTTGTTTCCAGTGTTTTCTGTGATTCTACGGACCCGTAATCCTGCAGTGAAGACAGTAAAACACATTAACAACTCAGTTGAATACTGTATCCATGCTGAGACTTGGCACACCCAGTTCTGACAAACTTGTTAAAAAGAAGTTGTTTGAAAGGTTGTAAAACATTAAATGCAAGTGTAAGTCCATGAAAATTTCTATACTTACATCCAATAACATACATCCTACATCCATAGAAAAGGAAAAGCAGGGACAACAGACGCCTAGCTCTGCGCTGCTGCTCTGCATTGTTCACCACTTTTCATGATTTCTGTTGTTTGGACAAACACCTGGCTGTATCATCTCTGTTTCGGAATTTATTTTTGAATATTATCTTTTTAAATTTTCATTGCTTTTTCGTAAATTTGCAACCCGAATGGTACACACAAACAAAAATTTCTGGGTATCCCTCGGCCCTTACAACTCATGCTCATTACGCTGGAAAACGACTTGTGGCTGTGCGAGATGACATTAATTGTCACATTATTATCCTTCCTTTCAAGATCAAGCTTTATAAATTCGTTTCTTTGTCAAAATCACTCGTATTCATCTATAATCGTCTATTCAAAATATCTTGGCGACTGATAGCGAGTAAATTCGAGCTAAAAATACGCTTTTCCTACTTTCCACACGGAAGAGCGCTTCCAAGGGAGGTTATAAAATCCGCTATTTTGTCGTTTTTTTTTCTTTCCGTATTTCCTTTTTTAGAGTTGAATACCCACCTTTTTTATTTTTTGAATATTTGTAGCACTATCAGAGCTGCTTGAAATACTGTCTTTCATTGTTTGTACTATATGGCAAGTTTGTGATTTTTGTTACCAAAAAATACGGCTTTTTCGGGAAAATCCCCTTCAAATTACAGGTTTATACACCCATATATGACATATGACCAATGTGATTCTTCTATTATGCATTGGTATATATTTCATAGGCAAAACCTGAAGCAATCATTATGAAAATAAGTATATCCTACACGAGAAACGATAGGAAATAATGTTCAAAAGCAATCTGCTGACTTTTTTCATAAATTGACAATACAGATGCCGTTTCCATGGATACATGAGAAATATTTGAATTATCCTTTATGTTTTTAATATTGTTTTATCATTTTGATTTATGTTATTTTTGTTTTTTTCTTATTTGAAAACATGCGTTTCCAGCAAATTTTGGTCCTTACAGAGAATGGCTTTTAAGTCTAAGACAAAATTTTGTCTGAGAATTTTTCGATATCTATTGTGCTAAGCCCAGAAGTCTCTGACGAGACTGTAGCTCTCCTGGTTGTTTTGTTTTAAAAAGATAAATTTCCTTTTTTTAAACCAAAGACCATTATACATTGTTATAAGGAAGCAGGCGCTTTAACAAATTATAAGGAGCATTGCACAACAAAACAACATATCCTTTAGACTGCAACTAGAATAGCACGCATGGAATTCATAATATCCCATATAAGATATTTCAAAAAAGAATGTCATGACCATTTTCCAAGATCCTAGGGGCCAGGGGATGCAAGCTCAAATGAACTATCGATGACACAAAAAATAAGATTCAAAGAGTTATATAGGAGAAAATGACCACACCCATTTTCTAAGACCCTGGGGGGGCAGGGGCTCAAATAAAAAATATCAGAATCACAACTAGACCACAGACACATCATATCGCAATAAGAATTAAGTCTCCATCATTTATAGTGTCAGAGGAGTTGCGAGCACAAGATTACATAGAGTTATATAGGTGAAAATGACTACACCCATTTTCTTAAGCCCTGGGGGTCAGGGGCTCAAACAAAATATCAGGTGCACAACTAGACCACAGAGCCATCATATTGCAAAAAGAATTATGTCTCCATCATTTATAGTGTCAGAGGAGTTGCAAGCACAAGATTACATAGAGTTATATAGGAGAAAATGACCACACCCATTTTCTAAGACCCTAGGGGTCAGGGGCTCAAACAAAATATCAGGTACACAACAAGACCACAGACACATCATATTGCAAAAAGAATTATGTCTCCATCATTTATAGTGTCAGAGGAGTTGCGAGCACAAGATTACATAGAGTTATATAGGTGAAAATGACCACACCCATTTTCTAAGACCCTGGGGGTCAGGGGCTCAAACAAAAAATCAGGTGCACAACTAGACCACAGACCCATCATATTGCAAAAAGAATTAAGTCTCCATCATTTATAGTGTCAGAGGAGTTGCGAGCACAATATTACATAGAGTTATATGGGTGAAAATGACCACACCCATTTTCTAAGACCCTGGGGGTCAGGGGCTGAAACCAAATGTCAGGTGCACAACTAGACCACATATCAAGTAGGATTCAAAAAGAATTAACTTTCTATCTCCTATGGTTTCAGAGGAGTTGCGAGCAGAAGAATTGTTTACGGACGGACGCCGGACGATGGGGTATCGCATAAGCTCGACTGGTCTGAGACCAGTAGAGCTAAAAATGGCCACACCCATTTTCTAAGACCCTGGGGGTCATTGGCTCAAACAAAATATCAGGTGCACAACTAGACCACAGACCCATCATATTACAAAAAGAATTGTCTCCATCATTATAGTGTCAGAGGAGTTGCGAGCACAAGATTACATAGAGTTATATAGGAGTAAATTACCACATCCATTCTCTAATACCCTGGGGGTCAGGGGCTCAAACAAAATATCAGGTGCACAACTAGACAACAGACCCATCATTTTGGAAAACGAATTAAGTCTCCATCATTTATAGTGTCAGAGGAGTTGCGAGCACAAGATTACATAGAGTTATATAGGTGAAAATGACCACACCCATTTTTTAAGACCCTGGGGGTCAGAGGCTCAAACAAATTATCAGGTGCACAACAAGACCACAGACCCATCATATTGCAAAAAGAATTAAGTCTCAACCATTTATAGTGTCAGAGGAGTTGCGAGCACAAGATTACATAGATTTTCATAACCATGCCCATTTTCTAAGACCCTGGGGGTCAGGGGCTGAAACCAAATGTCAGGTGCACAACTAGACCACTTACAAAAAAGGATGCAAAAAGAATAAACTTTCTATCACCTATGGTTTCAGAGGAGTTGCGAGCACAAGAATTGTTTACGGATGGACGGACGAACGCCTGACGACAGGGTATCGCATAAGCTCCACTGGTCTGAGACCATGTTGAGCTAAAAACACAAACACTCGAATACACAAACATTCAGCCTATTTTCTGATAGTGTATACAAGTGTTTGCGTTTTCATCTACATGTATATATTTAGGTACTATAGCTGACTAATTCAGAAAACAAAATCCCCCATATGACTTGTGAAAGACTTGTTACATCACACTGCATACTTGAGGAATTTTTTGCTACAATGTTATCAGCAAATTCTTTAAAGAGAGGTAATTGAATTTTTTGCCCTAATTTCACCCTAAAGGAAAATGGGTATTTATACATGTATTTAGCCTTTCTTTGATTATACTATATATATATCAAAGTCTATTGTAATGGAGAATGGGAGAAGAATTAACATAAATCTCTGGAGGGACAGAGAAATCTGAATCCTTGTTGCCAATGACAACTGATCTCCATGACAACAGATGTATCCTACATGAAATCTGCATGGACACTCGGATTGAGATTTCAATCGTCCCCCCCCCCTTAAAAAAACATTGAGTAATATCCCATAAATATCTACTGAGCCAATTTTGAAAATACAGTAAGTACAGGCAATTTGGGAGTTCCACATGGAATTATCAATTCTGGATCAAACCTTAATTTTTCACTTATTAAAGATGGAAAATAAAAAAAAAATTCTACAAAGAAAACTATCAATATTGAATAATCAATATTTACGAAAATAAGTTCAAATTTCAAATTTGTGCAAACTCCAAAACCGGCAATCAGGAACTCCCAAATCGCTCGTATATTTTTATCTTTATGTACCTGTATCCATTTATCAATGCACATGGAATGGAATTCGTGAAAGCACGGCAATATCCGTAGTTTTTCACTGAGCTGGTATTCACTCATACAGATCATACATTTTGTATTGTCTTCTGGCTTGGTTTCACCCTAATACGTCCTTTCGGGCAGCCGAGAAGTCTGATTGGCTGTCAGACCGCGCTTTTTCACTTCACCCAGAACTTCTGCCAAGTTGAGCAAATCCTGATAAAATATTAACATTATTTTCTTTATTTACAATACCACAGACATTTAGACTCAACACAGAAAAGGTTTTGTATAAACATTTACCGTTTATCGGTAAATTTTCGCCTGCGTCTAATTTTCGCAAAGTTTGCGAGCATCATAAAATCGCGAAAAATGAACATAGCGAAAAAAATTAAAGAGATCTTAACCCTTGATCATGTCAATAGATTAGCAAAATTTAGACTGAGCCAAAAAAGACACACTTTTTTAGGATCATTTTTGCGAAATTTACCCGAAATACTGTTGCACGTGAGTGCATGTACATGTATGTCAGCAAAACTAGTGAGGCTTGAACCAGCAACCTTCAGATAACTGGCTGGACACCTTAACCATTAGACTAAGGCACCAACAGGATCAACATCCTTTAATTTCCTATTCTGAATACCTTTTATATCATATGTCAAATCAGTAACATATGAGCCAATAAAAAATAAAATAACATACAAATTATGAGAAAACTGATATAGGGAATCTGAAGTAAACTTTAGAAGATATACAACTGAGATCATACATAAGGGACAATCATGGCGGAACGATGTACATTGTATGTTGTCTTCCACTAGAAATCATGTTACATCTATGTAACTTAAGCCATTAAAAATACACTCAAATGAGCGTTAAAACAATTACATATACAATTTTTTTTCTTATTCCCCCCTTGCAAAAGATTAACTGCACCATCTTGAATTTGAAATAACGTTTCTGCCATTGTAAGAATGCAGCAGGATTATTTTCGTGTGAGGAAAATTTTCGCAGAATCTCTTGATTAGTAAAATACACAAACATTTCCATGTTACTAGTATGTGAATTACATCTTTTACAGCCCATGTACTACATTACAGCCCATGTACATGTAGTACATTGCTTTCCCCTTTAACCCATTAGTTACACTGTACTTTTACTCACATCTTGAAGTACATCAATTATTTCAACTAATAACAGCACATCTTTTCAAATTGAAATTTTATATTTAATGTACCTCATAATCATTTCCTTCTGATGGGTCTCCAAACGACACTCCACCAATGTGCATTCTGGGACCTCGTCTTCCCCTCCGTCTGCCACTCTGAAATATGATCAAACATTTCTTGAAACTTCTAAAACGTGGGTCCTGTAGCATCATATCCCACTCAATCTGCTACGTCTTTTGGTACATTTTTGGCCATCATAACTTTCATACTTTTTAGCCATGTAACATTGTTTAGATTGAGGATCACCGACGCGGACTTAGTACTTGAAACGTGCATGTCTGTTCTTAAATGATGCTATTGAATTTAAAGACGTTTACATGAAATACACTTACTTATAATGATATAGGCTAAGTAACAAAGGAAAATAATCACTTTCTCTAGTTTACATCGAATTTTCAGATACAATTCAATCAATGTTGATAGCTCTCACTTATTTCTCAACGCAATAGTTTTTTATCCTTTTTCTTCTTTAATATTAGCATTGTCTTCCATAGTGTACGAGGGCTGATTGATATGTTGTGAGCCTCGGTTTTCTGGGATGCAAAAGATTTTCTGCTGATAGACTATCTCCAAAAAGGACAAACAATCAATGACACATACTATGCTTCACTTCTAACACAGTTACGGGAAAATATTAAACTTAAGTGCCGCGGAAAGCTAACTAGTTAAAGGTGTGTTGTTCCGTCAGGAAATGCTCCTGTTCACAAGTCTGTCACTGCCATGGCTGCCATTCATGATTGTGGCTTTAATTTGATTGAGCATCTGCCTTATTAGCTGATCTAGCTCCATCAGACTTTCATCTATTCCCAAAACTGAAAGCAGCTATTTCTGGCATGCACTTTTAGTTCGATGATGACGTCATACTTGCAGCGGAGGGCTTTCTGACCAGTCAAGATAAGGAGTTCTTTAAAAATGGTATTGAGACTCATAATCACTGGTGGCAAAGTGTGTAAATACTGAAGGGGATTACGTAGAAAAATAATGCAAAATGTCTAATAAAAATCAAATCCATCAATTCGAGGCTCAAAACATATCAATTAGCCCTTGTACATGTAATACATTAGAACATTATACAAACTTTAGACCACTGAAGTCCAGTCTAGAGAGAGTTCATGTAATTCACTTTCAAGCATTTAACTTAATCAAAAACTTCATCATGTAAACAGAAATCAAGGGATCTCCAAAATTCTGACATCACACCTATTAGCAGACTTAACATTATGACATCATGATCAAACGAAGCATCAAAACAATGGACTGTCAAAACACTGTTTGACATTCAATTGATAATGACAACAGAATGTAATGTTCTGCACTCAGGTGCATTTGGCGATCCATATATTGCCCTGCATTCTGGAGATTTCTACTTACCGAGGCTCCTTCCATGCTGTCAAAGAAAGACATAAAGCCATCCATACCACCTGCATGAAAGGACAAAAACTTAAAATTGTATTAAAATGTTCATTTTAAAACATTCATGAAATTGAAGCTGACAATTTTAGGTTTGACAGTAAGTGTTTTCTTAAAAATGCTTTTCCCTGACATGGTCGCCATAGCACTTTCTATATAGCCATAACCTCGGACAGTGCATGTTTTGTATATATTGTTTTTATTTTTGTGCCTGAACATCAACAATGGGTGCAGCAAGCCAAACAGGGGATGCTAGATCCTCCCAGGCACATGGTCCCACCTCTAGCTTGCTAAAGGTCCGTCGATGCTCAATTTGGTGATCTATTGTGAGTGCTGTTGAGATTTTCATCAGGATCTTCTATATTTCATTTGAATTATACAGGAAAACTTCAGTATCGTTGGATTTTGTGTTTGAAACCGTCCTTCCTCTACTTTGTTTTTTGAATCAATACAAATGTAGATCCAAGCCTACATGTTTCAAACCAAATGTATTACTTATAATTCTTCCAACTTATTGTGCTTGAACAAATATATATTCACCTAAATTACTGCATGGTGCTGGTTGCCATGGCGAGAGGACCTGAAACTTCTAGACGACCTAGTTCTTGGCCGTCTGGATGGTGAGGTACTGGTCGGAAACAAGTGCTATAAATAGAAAATAACAAAAGCTATATACATTGTATATATCATGTATTTTGTCAGAACACTTGTATAGCTGCATTACATGTATAACATGTATTAGGTACATACATGTACATGTATTACCTTTCTATACAGTATATAAAGAAAGAGACATACAGGCGGATCAACTATGTTATACCATTACAAGTCTATGTGTCAATGACTATCCTTTCTTTTTATTTTCATCAGCTTATCTTCCTTATGAGATGGTATCTTTCACAAAAGCATTACGACTTTGTGAAAATGTAGAAATGTTCGCATGTGTAGCATTTATTTTTTATGAACTATGAATTTAATCCTGATTTCCATAGAAAATTTCCGATGTCACAATTAGTTTACGTCAGATAATGTCCCAAAAGGGAAGTAATTCTGTATATCAAGAACATCAAATAAAGACAAGTTGCATTCAATTCTATATTCACAGCCCTGCCTACCTGTTTCTCACCATAATTTTTTGTTCACGAAAGTGTAATTTTTTGGATAAAAGCGTAATATAAACCACTGATGCAAATTTATGAAAAAAAGTCTTTTGTCCGCTTCGACATTGTTAAACATTTTAAGTATTTATGAGCTTACCTTTACGATACGGAAAACATTTATTAAACCAAAAGTTTAAAAAATCAAAAACATCAATTTGCTCAAAAGTAAGTGTCAGGCATAAAATGGAACAGCAAAAGCATAATGCATAATTAAAGGTAAAAAGCGTAAAAATTGTATTAAAATCGTAAAAGTAGGCAGGTCTGTATTTATTGAACATGCTTTCACTGCGGAAGACTATGTGTAGTACTGTACTAACCTCAAATGATAAAGAATCATCAGAGTCTGTGTTCATCAATTTATCTTCATTTCCTGAAATCAATAATAAAAAAAAATACCACATTAAGAAGATAAAAAAAGGTAAAGTTAGGGTTTATAGTCTCGTTCGCCTGAGCCTCACGTAACTTCAACAATCACCTCCCTGGCGAGACCTGTGCAATCCAGTGCTTTCTCAACTCCCTTGGGGGTATACAAGCAGAGCTGCCGTTTAGACGCTAATGCCTTTCATTAACATTTCAAGCTCGTCTCATGTGCCAGGTACCCGGTTTACTCCTGGGTGGAGAGAGTGCAACGTAGTGTAAAGTAACTTGCCCAAGGTTACAATGGATTTGCAATGGTCGGCGTCGGTGAGATTCGAACCCACGACCTATGGGTTCCTAGTCCACCGCGCTAACCACTACGCTACCAGCATCAGATAGATGATGATAATGATGAATACCAATGACTACATTAACATTGCGAAAAACTGTCGTTTCGAAATACAGAGTTACATGAACCTACTATCTACGCAGGTATCTGACATCAAGTGATCGACCACTTTCATATTACCACTAGGCTTGCATTTTAAACACTCCAAGACCTGACATAACAACTTTTGACATTATTTTTCATGGATCTCTTTCGACGTCACAGTCAAAAGTTACGTCAAATGTTGTCATATCGGGTCTTGACCTGTATAAAATTCAAGTTTACTGCAGTAATGTGAAATTAAAAAAAAATGTTTTTTTCAGAAAAAAAACCCCAGATGTCTCCCCCCTCCCTCTGAGTTTCTTTGACCTTAGGCGAAGATGATGTGAAACCTTTGAGACATGGGAAACATCATACTAAACATGAAAGTGATTTATTATATTGTTTGAGGTAAAGCCCAAACATGATTAGCATATACAGTTTCATTATAAGCATATTTAGTGAAATTTACTTTGGTCACATGACCTTGGATATAGGTGATCTGAAACCTACAATTGTATAGATCATGAGCAACAAAAAAAACTGAATTACTGATTGGATACACGGTTCGAAATATAAAGCCTAAACATGAAAAGCATAGACAATTTCAGCCAGGGCATGATTAGCATATACAATTTCATTATCAAAGTAGGAAGTGACCTTAATCATGTGACCTTGGGACAATGTGATAAGAAACATTTGGTCCTGAGAAACAGCATACTGAAATATGAAAACAATTGTAAGAAGGGTTCAGAAGATATAGCCCAGACAAGATTAGTACGAACAATTTCATTAAAAAGAACTTAATGATTTTGACCTTGGGCACATGACCTTGGGTCAAAATGATAAGAAACCCTCCAATCCTGAGCAATAGCATACTAAAGTATCAGAGTGATCCACTGTATACGATTCCACAGATAAAGCCCAGACTCAATAGCATTTACAATTTCATAAAAAACTGTAACACTTGACCTTGACCTTAGTCATATGACCTTGGATCAAGGTGGTGTGAAACCTTCGGGTTATTAGCACCATCATATTAAAACATGAAGTGATCTGATCACGGTTCAAAAGATTAAGCCTGGACATAATACACGTAACAAATACAATTTCATTTAAAATATACTAATTGACCTTGACCTTGGTCAAACGACCTTGAGTCAACGTGATGTGAAACCTTTAGGTGGTAAGTAACAACATACTAAAATATGACAGTGATCTGATAAATAGTTCAAAGAGATACAGCCCAACGGGATAACATGTATAATTTCATTAAAATGTACTTAGTAACTTTTACCTTGATCAAATGACCATGGGTCAAGACGAAACCTTTTGGTCATGAGCAAATACATACTAAAACGTGAAAGCAATCCCGTAAGGGGTCCAAGGGATAAACCCTAGACAGGAATGTAAGTACAATTTCATTAAAAATGTAGTAAGTGACCTGGGCCTTTGTCACATGACATTAGGTTAAGGTGATGTTAAATCTTCGGGTCATATGGAAAGTCATCGGGTAACGGTTCATGAGATATAGCCCGGACAGGAATGTAAGCATAATTTCATTGAAAATGCACTAAGTGAACTTGACCTTGGTCACGTGACGTTGGGTCAAGATGATGTGAAACCTTCGGGTTATAAGATACAATATACTGAAATATGAAAGTGATAGGGCAAACAGTTCAAAAGATAAAGCCTTGACAGGAATGCATGTAACATTTTATTGAAAATGTTCTACGTCACCTTGACCTTGGTCACATGACCTTGGGTTAAGGAGATGTGAAACCTTCGGGTCATAAGGAATAACATACTAAAATATGAAAGTGATCGGGCAAACGGTTCAGGAGATATAGCCCGGACACGACGTGTGACAGACGGACAGACGGACGGACAGACGGACGATGAAGGCAAAACCAATATGTCTTCTCCCCGTTGGGGGGAGACATAAATCGTCCATTGCGACGTCATCAGATTCAATGGAAACCAGCATTTAAATTCAGGAAAACATGGCTAAGAAAATATGACATTTCAAAGGAACTTAACGACAACACAATGCTTTTACATAAGATATCTGCATAAACCGAAGAAAGAACATATGTGCTGCCCGGCTGTGGGAAGTATGGCTCCAAGGCTTCACGAAAACAAAAGCGAACTAGATCTATAGTGACTTTATAGCAAGAACTTTATATGAATATGAAGAGTGCAATCTTTATTTAACCACCTGGTTGACTGACATTGACATGTAAGTATTACATAAACCAAATTCTGAATTTACCCGTATTTGCAGTTAATCTTACCTGAGAAAAGTAGGCCACTGCCTCTGTGTCGACCATATGAGGGGAACAAAACTCTCTCCAAATAATTATTCTGAAGAGGATCTGAGTGGTGGCTGGTCCCCCCTGGGGGCTGATTCTCCATGTTTTGTAGAGTTAGGGCAAGCTCCATGTCCATCTTCTCCTGTCACATACAAAAACATAGGTAATCACAGATTATGAAGCTCAATTCGCAGCAGCAAAATTCAATTTAAACATATTTCTAAGTACCTGTATACATGCATTGGCTTTAAGAAGTAAAATCACGCAAGCGGAAAAAGTAGGTCAAGGATATTCTATGAAACTTGATCACAAATACATCCAATATGCAAGTTTGGAACATATAGAACTTATACTTTACCCAATATTGGCTTTTAAAGGCAAAATGACTCAAGCAGAAATAGTAAGTCAAGCACAATTTATGAAAGATTGATCACTAACACTTTACACAATATTGACTTTTAAAGGCAAAATCACTCAAGTGAAAAAGGTAGGTCAAGGTCATTTTATGAAAGATTAATCAAAGATACATTCGATATGCAAGTTTGGTGCATGTAGCACATACACTTTGCTCAATATTGGCATTAAAAGGCAAAATCGCTCAAGTGGAAAAAGTAGGTCAAGGTCATTTTATGAAAACTTGATCAAAGACACATCCGCTATTAAAGTTTGGTACATGTAGCACTAATACTTTGCTCAATATTGGTCTTTAAAGGCAAAATCACTCAAGCGGAAAAAGTACCGTAGGTCAAAGTCATTTTATAAAAACTTGATCAAAGATACATCCAATATGCAGCATCCGATGTATGGGTTCACCTCAGCATTGAAAGATGAATCACTTGTGCAAGTCGGGTTACTGTAGCATCAGTACTTTGTCAGATACTGAGCTACCAAAAACTTTAACCGGATGGGGACGTTGACACGGGGGTTATAGCATAAGATCATCCCAACTTCGTCGATTTTATTCTTATAATTGAACAGCATAAAACTTCAACTGCCCTAAAGGGACAAATTATGTCCACAGCAGCATTCTTTTAACGAGATCCATTTATAACATAGCATTCAAATGTTCACATTGAAGATTACCATACAATGCCTTGGTATGAAAAAGTAGACCTTAGTATGAAAATTTGTATATGAAATATGAAAGCCCTAAGATTTTACCCAATCTTCAGAATTACAGCAGTTCTCAAATTAAAAATACATGTTTTCTTATCAACATGATAAAGTACTATCAAATTATCCCATTAACGGTAATTCATGTCGATTATACCTTCTCTTACACCTTAAAATCGGAACGAATAGGGTTTTTTTTTTGATATGATAAAATCTCTTCACCCAACATGTCCAAAGGATTCAGTTAATTTAGATTTACCTGTAGCCTCCTAGCCATTTCCTCATCAGCTTGAGCCTGTTGTACGACTCTGACAACATCACTGTCCCGTCTCCCACTCTCCCTTCTCCTGTGCTCCCTTCTCCCACTTTCCCGCCTCTCCTGTCTGCCATGTCGGGGGACTGAAGGATGTGTGATGGTTACTGCATCTTGACCCTCCACTCAGTGCTCCTGTTAACATTTTAAAACTAATCTTTCCATTGATATATAAGCGCATTGGTTTTATACACATTTATCACACATCCTGGTTCATAAATAACTACCTGCATTGTGACCTAGCTGATAAAATCCCTTAATAATCATATCATACCTTTAACACATTTTTATGTTTATCGCCATTTATAACAACATTTTCAGTACTTTTAAATGGGATGCAACTGTTGTAAAATTATCGTCAAATAATTTTCTTCTTAACATAAATGTATGAAAATGGAAAAAAAAAAGTCATACATGTATACAATTACAAAGTATGTTTGATCGTCACTGATACCCTTGTTCTACATATATATTAGGCATGGCATAATTGTTCGCTGACATAAAAGGGTCAAGTCTGTGGGGTGCAATTATATCTTGTGTTGACTGTAACATGATAACAATAAATCTCTTTGAAAGCCACAAAAGAATACAAAATTAATGTAAAGTCAATATTTGATCATTATATTTCTGTTACAATACATGCATGCAATCTTATCATATACTTACACTTGAATAAGAAGTATTTTGCAAAGAAAAAAAAACCTTTTGAGGGTCTAGTCCTAAACCAGGTACCCTAACTGTGGCATTGCTTAGTGGCACTGCATTTCCGACTTTATCCTTAAAGTCTTACAGATGACTCCTACGCTGGCCACTAGAGGGCTCTCCATGTCAATTCCGTCGGAATTTCCTGACCCATCCATGTCATCTTCATGAATAATTCGGTTATTAACGGTACGGTCATTTCCCTGAACAATGTTACCATGACGACCTCGTCGCAATGATTTTGCAACTGGAGATATACGGTTAACGGACGAATGAACAGTTCGTGATCGTTTCACATAAATTCACGTGAACTTAAATATAGTTCTTGTAAATTTCACATAAATTTGATGTGTGCGTGACCAATCAGACTCAGTATTGCCAATCATATCGAGAAACATATTTGGTAAAGGACGTGTGATTCCCTTCTGTCAGGAAAAAAGGTAAAAAAATGCGTTTGCAAAGCGAAGAATGTAGCGGTCATCTGAGATTTCAATTCAGATTAGAAAATACTTAGTAGAGAGCATGGAGTACTTTGTATGTAGCTGTTTCGGTGAAGTCAATTAACTATTTTGCAGTCAAACCCACGACTGTCTTTTAGGATTTAAGATCCAAGAAACATGTTCGAGTTACATGACATTGTGTACTATTATGCTGGTAAAAGAGAAAAAGTGTTAGACAACCAAAGCCTGAGGAGGACATCTTGAATATCCAATGGGATAAAAACATGGCAGAGGCATTGAGCACTTCCTATCTTAACATTTTGTGAAATTATGTACAGTTGTTGCGATAATGCTGAATAATTGACGACGGACAGATAAACGGACGGACAGACTCGCGCGTATGTATAACGAACATTATGATTCGCTCATTAGAGCTAAAGAAATATCCAAGGTAAGGGTCCATATGTATTTCATTTCTACCGAGTTTAACCCTTTTCGTTTCTGGAAAGCAGGTTGAAAATGTTTTCGAATAACTATAACCCTTCTCGTGTTTTCTCTTTACATGAAAAAGTACGCAAAAAGGAACAGATTTTCGTAACTCTGTCCGTCACAATTGTGAGCAGAGGGTGAAAAGAGACGAAAATAATCTAGAAAAAAAATAGCCCAACTTGTTTTATGGACCTCATCGAAAAGTACTAATAGGTTGAGTGATTTTTAAGTTCCTGCTTCGTGGCAAGTTTCTATCATTGAGGAGAAGCATAATATTAGTTATTAGGTTTGTTACTGACCTTACACGGAGATCTGTCGGGTTGATAAAGCCCATAGAAGGCGAGGCGCTTGCGCCGAGCCTTCTATGGGCTTTATCAACCCGACAGATTTTCGTGTAAGGTCAGTAACAAACCTAATAACTGATTTGTTTTGTCGAGGACCATTTTAGGTACAAAAATGTTGATATCAAGAACAGCAGCACGTGATTTATATTATTATCCTCCGTCTGGTTTTGCTAATTGTCGGCCATTGCCTTACAAATTTTTGAAACTGACTTTCCACAAGAATTTGTCGGGCAGTCACATGACCAAATTCAAGCATTCCCATTGGGTCAAACTAGTCCGAGGCAAAACAAAATGTGTTACAAGGATGATGCAATTACAGGCATATTGTTCGAAAGCTATAGAAATAGTAAGCGTCTTGAAAGACATAGAATAATTCTTTAAAAATATAATACTAGCTTCCTCAACAATTTTGTGTCTGTGACGACTCGTTAAAATCAGAGGCGTCAGCCAATCCGTTCTACGTACCGACATCCTGAGTAACAAGTTTTGTCTTTTAAAAATGTATACTAAAGCTTGGCCCAGGTTAGCCGCGGAAATGGCCAACGCAACTTTGCAATTTGGTTGATTGGGGTCACAGAGATTTCTCACGCTTCCCGGTTGCTCTATTTACTATGGGTTATTAATAATTTATCATGCTTCCCGGTCCAATATTTACATGTACTATGGTTTATTGATAATTATTAATAATAACCCATAGTAAATAGAGCAACCGGAAAGCGTGATAAATCCCTGTGGTTGCAGTGTGTCATTGGTCCTTTCCGCGGTTAGGATCATGTGATCTTATTGATATATATTTGATCATATTAAATAACAGAAATGAACTTTCAAAATATCTTCTACAACTTTACCTGGGTATAATTTTGATTCAATCAAATATCAAGTCAGAATACAATCTCCTAACTTAAAAAGAAGAATTTCATTTTTCTTTAACTTGATTTATATACTTAAAATGTTATGATATTCCTACTGGAATTTTGTGTTTCTTGCATTAAAAAACGGATTTTTTTCTTCAAAGTTATAGATGTAGAGAAGAATACTTTAAAAGCATATCCTTATCTAGAAATTTAGCTTCAAAGGAAGTGAATTTTATCTACAAATCGATATTTTGGATTATTTATCGAAAAACGTAATCTTTTATCTTTTGTCATTCACTTTTTCTTCGATATTAATTTATTTTTCATGGAGAATGTATGTTTGTCTTGGAAATGACAAAATCGAGTAAACGTCAATGTATCATAAAAACAGATGTAAGCATTAAAATGCAAAATTTTCTCCACATAATTCATAGCACATTATTTGATACCATTATTTAAAAGTACATTTACTTTGTGTATCTCGAAAGTTTCAATTCTACAAAATACATATCACATAATTTGAAATCAACATTTTGTTTTAAAAGGATTCACTTTGTGTATCTGAAATCATCACTCATAAAGAACATTCTTTTTTTTTTGTATCTTAAAGTTTACACTCTGCCATTGGTAAATCCACACCACAGATAATCACCATAGATAGAAATCACATATGGGCGGAACTGTTGTTATTGACATACTTTACATATGTACGTCCCATCAGCACTCAGCATGTCGATTGCTCTGCTGTAATGCTCAGTCAACAGAATATGGCAATTGCCATCACATTTAACATCGTATGGTTTAAACTTCTTCTCAGACTTTATCTCATCACCTCTATATGTGAACTTGACACGCCCATCATTATTAAGTACGACAACTTTTCCATTGTCATCACTGAGCATGTTGATAACACACACGTCCTTGTTATTGTTCTCCGCAGTCCTGGTCGGCCATGTAAACAACCTTGTCTTACCATCCTCCATGAACTCATACGTGTGGAGCACCTTCCCCGTGAGAGTCATACGCTGGACAATACGGCGGCTGGTCGGTACTAGATTGCTGTCGTCACCATCATCCCTCAGTGTAACTAGTATGTCATAATTCTCTGTTTTACTGATGTAGGTAGGATGTAATGGTTTGGTATCAAATGTTGCTATTGCCTTATCATCTTGAGTTAGAACTGAAATGCTTCCTTTCTCTCTCTCACTTAGAACAAAATATCCACTCCATGACATGATCAGATCAAGGCCAGGAGTTTTCATTACCTTAAATTCCTCACCAGTGCTTTCAAGTAATTTTATATATCTGTCATTCTTGGCTTTTACCCAGGCGTTTGTTTCAGACACATGTTTTTACTGACATTATGACATCAGAGTATCTGTCAATTTCATTCATTTCTTCCACAGACATGCTATGTATTTCACCAATCATGTTCTCAAGAACCTGTATATCCATCTGCCCTGGTACAAAAACAGTAGTACTCGTGTACTTAGAGAGAGCCTTTTCCAGTTCATTTCTCATCTCCTTCTCGATGTCTAGAATGTTATGGTCAGGTAATGTACTAATATCCTTGTCTAGAGCTGTAGTAACCATATCAAGGTATTCTACTTTCTGTTTCAATCCCTCGTACTTTTCTGTATATATTTGTTTGGCAGCCTCTGATTTTCGTTGACAGACATATATTTTGTCATCGAACAATTTGTTTATTCCATCGATGTATCTTTATCTTGAACCATTAAAAACTGATTTTTTGAGTTCAAAACGCGTATCTTCCTCTTGTATTTTTCTTATGAAGCGATCTAATTCTTTTTTTAAACGCGGAAAATAATTTGCACGCACGAATTTGTTCACACTCCTCTGGTAAGCTACGTTTTTTCGGTTTATGGTCACTTCGCACCATAACCAACTCGTACCTTGGTCACTTCTTACCCAAAATTTACCAACTCGTACCATTACCATTTCGTACCATGACCAACTCGTACCAAAATAAAAAGTCAATTCGTACCCATTGCGAATTCATAGGTACAACTCGTAACCAATTTTATTCCAACTCGTACCATAACATTCTCGTACCATGACCAACTCGTACCACACAGATTCTCGTACCAATTGATATTTACTCGTACCATAACCAACTCGTACCCAATTTTATTTCAGCTCGTACCATAACATACATGTACTAGTGCCATTAACAACTCGTACAACACATAATCTCTTACCTAATGACATTAATATCATAACCAACTCGAATCACCTAGAATCTCGTACACATTTACATTTACTCGAATCATAACCAACTTGTACCACACATAATCTCGTACCCATTGACATGAACTCTTTTAAAGCCAACTCGAATAACCCAGAATCTCGTACCCATTAACATTTACTCGAATTATAGCCAACTCGAATCACCCATCGATGTAGCGTATATATACAACATCTTTTGAATAAACTATGAATTATTAGTTGAAGTCTTTACAATGTATGATAAGTTTCCACTAATGCGGATTAGATATTCGAAAACATTGCATGTCTGGTGACGCTTATTCAATGAAAATTAATGCAAAAATTTGTCAAGATCCGAAAAAGTTATTTCAGGTACGAGTTTACATAGTACAATTTACTGAGTACCATGGTACGCGTTGGTAGGGGTGGGAATTTATGCATGGTACGAGTTTATAGTACGAGTATTGGTACCAATGGTACGAGTTTATTGATGGCACGAATTTATGCATGGTACGAGTTTATGGTACGAGTATTGGTACCATGGTACGAGTTGGTAATGGTTCGAGTTTATCTATGGTACGAGTTGGTAGAATTTATGATACGAGTTGGTCATGGTACGAAATGGTTTTGGTACGAGTTGGTAGTAAGGTATGGTACGAAGTGGCAGCTACGAGTTGGTTATGGTACGAATTGACCATACCCCGTTTTTTTCCCTCAGTATGTCTCTTATAGTTTCCCAGTCGTGTGAAGAATGCTCCTCTTAATACATGTTGTACATACTGTTTTATCACACGTTTTACAGTATGCATATAGCTCTTCCTGTTGTGATTTTCACAAATTTTAAGAGCAACTTGTGTAGACTAGTAGCCATCTTGATTCTAGTGAACAGGCGGGATTAAAGTACTCGTTATAACACAAACTTTTTTTGAGATATCAAATAACCAGGGCATTTGTTGTTTAAAGGTTCACATTTCTCGAGATTACCCTTTGTTACCTGTCATATGGATCGACTGTAATTTATCAAATAATAATTTCTATGGAGAGTCAGATGACTCAAAATTTTGAAGTTTTCATACACTTATGAGTTCACTGTATGATAATACTGAGTTTCTTTTTTGACTGCACTTGCGACAAGTGACGAGTACCTGAATAGCCGCGATAGTATAGTAACTGTCTCTTACACTGAACATCTTCACGGCGGCATATCTCGCAACACAGAACAATAGGGTTATCTATATTTTTGTAAACTATAGATCATTGATAACAAGAAGGGAAATGTGATGCAGCGTAAACATGTCTTAGCTAAGAATGTATCCAAAATAAGATGAATTTCAGCTTTTTAAATTGCACAAACACTATCTGTGTTATATACTACATGAATCACGCCGATCGTTTTCAACTTTGTTTTAAAGATATTATTTCCCTTTTTCTGATAAAACTCATAGCTAAGGCATCCTTACACTGCATCACATTCATTTTTTATAATATATTTATATTACACGAAATAATAGAAAAACCTAAAGCTCTTCGTTGCTAAATCATTCGTCGTGAACTGGGTCATCTTTTTATTTTGATCCTTTTTCTTCAAAAGAATACTGTTTTGTTGAAAGTGTTCGGTAAAATCTTCTTTTTTTCATTTATTCATGTCAAATTTCTCCTTACACTTTAAAAATGTGTAAAGGGAGAGGGGGTTCCGGTCCGTAGTTTCACAGATAATTGATAAACCAAACTTTTTGACAATAAAGGGGTGCTGATTTGCAATCCGACCCGACCCTACACTTCGACCCTATCCCTTCCAACTTCTATCCACATATCGTAAATTTTATCTAGATGGTAAATATGGGATACACGCACAAACCTCTGCAATAAATTCATTTCATTTTAAGTAACAAGAGAGATAACTCTTCATTGCTTGTCAGAAATTTTAATTTATTCAATTATTTTTTGAAACTTTCTAGGGAAAGCACCTTTTTTCTGGTTCAAAGATTCCTAGTATGTAAGGTTAATTTTTCTAGAAAAAGGTATACGTCAGAAATTAATTGATTGATTAAAACAATTATCTATCTTTTGCCTAAATAAGGTAACGGCAGAATTGTGAGATTCTGTCAGAGTAGGAAGTACAAATATGTCATGACAAAAACCCAAAACAAGTGTCTGGTGCATTAAAGTACTATTTTGCCATTTCGAATCTTGTCATTTCTTCCAAAACCATAATCGAATTTAAAGAAGGTCGACATCCTAGTACCATCCCAACAAAGCTATCTTGATCATAAATTCTATTTAACTATGCTTACAAAAAATTCAAAATGAAATAAATAAAACCAGAGGGCGCTACTGAAATACTTTTGTCTGTGTAAAAAGATCACTTCGGCATTTTTGAAATTAGCACCACTGATGAGGATTTACTATCCGAAACACGTACGTGTCTAGATCATTAAATTGGTTCTTTTTAATTTTG
Organism: Pinctada imbricata; assembly: GCA_033119305.1. Taxonomy (NCBI): domain Eukaryota; kingdom Metazoa; phylum Mollusca; class Bivalvia; order Pterioida; family Pteriidae; genus Pinctada; species Pinctada imbricata. Next base: position 43,957,048 of record VSWD01000014.1, read on the forward strand.
AATTTTTCTTCAAGAAGGTTAAGAGTTGAAGCACGTCTGTATTATTACAGAAAATTTGGAGCTGTGCACTCTTCGCAAAGTACAAATGCACAAATTTAAATTGAAGAAATAAACATAGAAGGCGATTCTAACAATAGTTATTTTTGAAAAATCACTTCGGCATTATTCAGTCCCATTGATGAGGATTTATACGTGCCAGGACATTACATGTAACTTGAAAATTCCTTCAAGAAGGTAAAGAGCAGAAATACCTCCATATTATTTATTGGTAGAGAACCCTAGCATAGTATTTGAATTTGAAGACGTTCATTACATTGCTCAATATTTGATGAAAAATAAATGTAACTGGTCGAATGATTTTTCTTTAATGTGAGACGAATAGTGTGAAATCTGCTTATTGTAAATAAGGTAATTGAAAAAAATATCTACATCGTACATCAATCTAGAATACATTAATTTTCAATACTTTTTTACTTGTTATAATTGTTTTTGTCTATGTTTTATATAGTAGAAAAAAAGTTCTCTGTGTTTGGGTTTCTTCTTCTATATGTCGAACCATCTCTTTTTTGTTTTGCACCCCTTATGCTTCCCAATAGGTTTTGTGCTCAGAAACTATAAAAAAAGAAATTTATAGAAATATGCCATGTATAGGTTGTTTAAACTAAAAAAAAAAAAGATTTACATTTCTCAAGATGTTTTTCCCTCAAGAATACACAATGGAATAATAAAAAGTAAAGACTGCTTAAATATCTGACAAATTGAACAGTCACAGTTTTATTTATTTTATCTAATCTCTGGCGGAGCAAAGATGCAAGGTTATACATCATCGAAATAAATTCTGCACGATTAGAATATCTTTTTCTTTTATTTTATTAGTCCCCTAGCTACCGGCTCGCCGGAGGCGACTTATAGTTTCCATCCCCGACTGTTAATTTGTCTGTCACTCTTCAGTTTTCCGGCCTTTTTTCGCTGTAGTTGCATATATTTTATTTTTGGTATGTGGATATATTTCAATGTGATACAGATCAAGATCGAGTTTGGTTATGATTTACCTATTTTCTCAAGAGTTATGACCCTTGAACTTAGCAAATTTCATGAAATAATCAGTTTTCAAGACTTTTCTTCGATTCTATTGCAGATATTGAACTGAGTTTTGGTATAATAAATACATTTTAGTGTGATACAGATTAAGATTGAGTTTGGATTTTACAAGGGTTATGGTCCTTTGAATTTGATGAAATAATCAGTTTTCCGGACATTCCGGCAATTCTATTGCAGATATTGACCTGATTTTTGGTATATGAATTCATCTTAGTGTGATACAGATCAAGTTCGAGTCTGGATTTGATTGATATTTGATTTTTTTTTTCGGCGGCAAGTTCTGCTTTTTTTGAAGAGCCATCAATAATAATTTCGGTTTAACCTTAATATTATTCCCCTTTTTCCTCTCATGAGAGTACGTTCCACTGTTTTCACTATTGGAAATTGATTTGTATTTTTTGTAGTTTTATATAACCGTTGACAATTATTTCTTGTTTTCGGAGTTTGACTTTCATTCACTGTTTAGAGAAACCGAAGTAATTTAGCGGCGCCTGTATAATAATAATTTTGTATTATCTAACAAAGTCTTCAATCACAGTTATACTCAACAACTTTAATTAATTTGTTTCATGGAATGTTTTATTTTCTTGTGAGAAAGTTCTGTTTTTTATTTTATTTTCAAGAATCTGTATGCACTTTGATTGTGAATTATTGAAATTTGGTCTTGTGTTTGCCTTTCCTTTACTGACTTAGTCAGATGAATTTCAGTCTGTTTGATTTCAACAAAGATATTTCAGTGAGAAATTATCAGCCATCTTTTCACAAAAAAAGTTTCTATTATTTTTATTTAACATAATATAATGTTTTATCGCATGCGATTGGTTTCTGTCAATATATAAGAGCGCATGAAGAATAATATCGAAAAACATATTTTCATTTGAAAAAAAAATGAAATAAAATATCAAAGGACAGAAGGGCCTGAGAGATACTTCTTTTCAAAATTCATTGTTTTGAATAATTTTATTGTAAGGCAATGATGATTTTTTTTTAACATAGGATGCATATGTGAAGCTCATTATGTGCTCAATGTACTATATAAGACAAACTATGTTTATCTATACTACAAGAGGTATTCTTTAAAACATATTTTTCTCACAACTTAGTCTCTCAGTGTAAAATATAGGAAAGACAACGATTAGAGTTATCTTTCCTTACTTTGTTGTACAAGCTTGGAGAGATAAACCAATTATCATTGAAAAGTAATATATTATTGCGCAATCAACGTGCAGTGAAAACGAGAAATATGATTGATTTTATGTTATGCATTTATATTATATGAAATTAAGACTTTCTATTGTAGACATGCTGCATAATACACACCAATTGTGCCTCACATGACATTCTGTGAAATGAGCTACATGAAAATTTCACATAAATGTTCATGTGAAATTCATATAAATTTCACATAACATGCGCGGATCCAGGATTTTTTTCCAGGAGGGGTCCTACAGTTCATTTGTCCTTAATTTTTTGAAAAGGAAAAAAAATAATCTTCAATTCCCACCACGTTGTTCTTGATTATTGATCAAATATTGATAATCTTATATGAAAATAGTCTGGCGAGCGGTAGCGAAAATTTGTATAAAAAGGTCAGACAATAATACCATCTGCATCCTCTATTCCTGTACTTTTCAGTTAATTTCCTTGTTTATTGACAAAGGTGCAATGTATAGGGGTTGCAAAGGTAAGCATAATTTGAAATTAATATGTTTGCAATAAAATCTGGCGAGCCCGGGAATTTTTTATATATAGACCAAAAATTGATAAGAATGAAATACCGGTATTTTCAATACAAATGCATGTTATTTTCAAATATCATGACAACAAAATGGGAATCGGGACTTTATGTTATGAAAAAATGTAATCTTATAAGCTTTATCAGGCTATGCTTCGAAGAGTCCAGGGGTGGAGGGTCCGTATCCCCTCACATCTCCCCTTCTGGATCCGCGTTTGTATACGATTTATATCAAAATATTTCACATAAATTTAACATAAATTTACTGGACATGAATTTTCACATGTTTTTGTCTTTGCCACATTCGTACGAAATTTAATTTACAAAAAATGTTGGAAATTTCACATGATTTTCATGTAAAGAAATTTCATGTTATGTCGTAATGGGCTCGTTTCACATAAATTTTATGTGAACTTTTATGTAAATAATAAGGAAGTGTTCGAACTCTATACCTTCATGAAGAACATTTCAAACCATGCAATTTTCATACAATAGATACGTGTTTCGAATATAAGATTCTAATCAGTGATGCTTTTAGTCAAAAAACTTTTCATAAGCAGCCCAAATTCAATTCACTAGCGCCCTCTGGTTTTATTTTTAGAATATAAATTTCTGCATATACTTTACAGAGAATGCGTGGCTCAAAATATTTCCTGTAGGGTTGATTCAGTAGCAAATCCAAATAAAATCTATGTTCAAAATAACATTGAATTTCATATGAGGCATCATTCGTTGCGTAAACTTTCGGATTAGATAAAGAACTAGAGGGGAAATCAAATCAAAATAAATAAAAGACACATGAATGCCCCTTAAATTTCGTAGCATCGCACAAATTCATAATAGTTAAAATGAATAGCTGTAGATTCAACAAATCAAATGGTGTCCTAATTAGTCATTTAATCAAATAAGGGATATATTAGAAATTACTAGCTTTGTGGAACCATGCAGATGATCAAATACAATTCTGTACATTGAATTGAAGGAAGACTTCTTCATTGCTTGTCAAAGATTAAAGTTTAAACTTCTTTTGAGAAAAAAACACAACAGACATGTAAATAATACGCAGACAAGGACATATTTTACATAAACACATACCATAGAAGTAAGTATATATGGCGACCTACCAGCGGTCCAAGTGAGGCTCGAACCAGCAATTTTTCGTTAGATGGTCCGACGCCCTAACCACCAAACTCCATACAGTTCTATTTGATCAAAGTACACGGTTTTTTTTTCCTTCATAGTTCATTGTAGCTCAAAGGTCCTCAAAAATGATTCCACCAGTTATTTTGCAATGAGACTTCACATATCCAATAAATGACCGTTTTCCTATAAAATACTTGAGTGCCGTAAAAATTTAATATTTTTGACACCCTTATTTAGCCAATAAACAAAACAACCCATGTGGCCTCAGCTCGGGGTCATGAACTTGTGTATTCTTCCGCCAACTTTGTCACATACTAATGTCAACATGTAGGAATCACACATCAATAAAAATATTTTTATAATTTTTTTCAACCTTTATTTAGAAAACTTGCATACTCAACATGTTTAATTTCACATTATAACATGCAAAAATAAATTACCAAAGGTTGCATACAGAATTCTCATAGGGACTATACAGGTGGTCAATGAATCAAGGGAGAAAACTGTATACTATGATCTAAAAATCCCTTAAACATTTTCCAAATTTAATGAAATTTTGCATACTAAAAATTGACTATATTTCTAGATGATGTTCAAAATTTCAATTTAATTGGTTACCATCTTCAAATCTTTTAAAGAGGAACAAATTAGCATATATCATGGTTAAAATTGCATGCCAATTTGATGTGAAGCCAAAAAGTGTGAAGTTCCAGCTAATATTTCTAGCATTTAATTAAACAATATTTAATTAACTGAGCATTAAAAAATTAGAACAATCATATTCTTATGTCATTGAGAGACTTGAAGTTTTTTTTTCAATTCCTTATAATTTAATTTTTAAAAATAGAAATAATACAATTTATTTATTTTAAAAGGGAAAAAAATAATTAAAAATGTAAATAAAGTTTTACAATACATGTATGAGGAACAAAAAAATCCCTAAATACATACTCAATCAGATAAATCACCTGCAGGCATTACATTGTTTGTTTAGCCTTATTTAATAGCCAAATAGACTGAGGGGGTCAGCCAAATCTGAGGGCCAGAATATTGATGAGCTGTTTGTTTGATGCCCCATAAAGGAATTAAGGAGTGATGCACATGTTTGATTTGATTGTAATCTTATTAATGTAAGATGGTGAAGTGTACAAAGAAGACAACTGATGTTATTACAGTGTACATAAGTGGTATATATGGATAATTCAACTAAATTATGTACTGTTTTAAAAGAAAAATCCACTGTTTTGAGTAATGTAGAATTCCATGTCCATGCATTTATATAGAGTAAAAACATATTTCAAGCAGTCTTACATATCTTCAAAATGAAAAGTTTGTATCATGAACATTTTATTTTCACAGAAATATAATAAGGAATGTCCCTCTGGTATCATAGTATGACTTAAAAAGACCAATTTCGATACTACACTCAGCCAGTTTAGTACCTGAATTTTCTAACCATGGACTAGACACTGGATCCACCTGTATATGCCAATTTCATCACATTATCATCTGAAACATTAAAAAAAGGGAATTAAGTCAGGTTTACAACAGACAATGCATATTGAGAAACTAATGTACAAGCTGAATGAACTAAATTTACAAGTGAAATGATTAAATTTCTATGCCAGATTACAATTTAAATATTGTACTTTTTTTAAATGCCATGGCATCTGTGATCTCATTAGAGTACAATTATTGGGGAGGGGGCAAGGGGGCAAAAAAGTGTATGGACACGGAGGGAAGGGGGACAGGAGGCGGGCTACTGAACAACCCATTGAAATTACATGCTTTTCCATGTTTTAATTGAAATAGTATGTGCGGATAAGAGAACGAAAGATTTGTTCCTGATGCATTAAATAATCCTTTTGAAAAGGCCCACTTGGGCCTCTTGTTCTATTTTTCGTTGGATTTTTTTTTTCAAGTTTTACTTCAATTCATGGTCATAATCAGTATACATGTAAGTTAAAGCGGTTATAAATTTGACCCAAATTTAGCTTTTTTGCACCTAACCCAGCACTCATTTTTCAACATAATGGAAAACGTCAGAGGAAACTCTAAAATTTTGCTTCAAAGTTCGCCTGACAACAAAGAATAATGCAAGCAGCGGATTCCATTCATACCTGTTGATTACATGTTCGAATTTCAGTGCAGAAAATTCATAAATATGACTTTTACGGCTATTAAGGGTTATTCCCGACTTTCACATGCATCGCCCTGTAAGATCATAGTACACAGTTTTTTCCTTCATAGTTCATTGTAGCTCAAAGGTCCACAAAAATGATTAAACCAGTTATTTTGCAATGAGACTTCACATATCCAATAAATGACCGTTTTCCTATAAAATACTTGAGTGCCGTAAAAATTTAATATTTTTGACACCCTCATTTAGCCAATAAACAAAACAACCCATGTGGCCTCAGCTCGGGGTCATGAACTTGTGTATTCTTCCGCCAACTTTGTCACATAATAATGTCAACATGTAGGAATCACACATCAATAAATATTTTTATAATTTTTTTCAACCTTTATTTAGAAAACTTGCATACTCAACATGTTTAATTTCACATTATAACATGCAAAAATAAATTACCAAAGGTTGCATACAGAATTCTCATACGGACTATTCAGGTGGTCAATAAATCAAGGGAGAAAACTGTATACTATGATCTAAAAATCCCTTAAACATTTTCCAAATTTAATCAAATTTTGCATACTAAAAATTGACTATATTTCTAGATGATGTTCAAAATTTCAATTTAATTGATTACCATCTTCATATCTTTTAAAGAGGAACAAATTAGCATATATCATGGTTAAAATTGCATGCCAATTTGATGTGAAGCCAAAAAGTGTGAAGTTCCAGCTAATATTTCTAGCATTTAATTAAACAATATTTAATTAACTGAGCATTAAAAAATTAGAACAATCATATTCTTATGTCATTGAGAGACTTGAAGTTTTTTTTTCAATTCCTTATAATTTAATTTTTAAAAATAAAAATAATACAATTTATTCATTTTAAAAGGGAAAAAAATAATTAAAAATGTAAATAAAGTTTTACAATACATGTATGAGGAACAAAAAAATCCCCAAATACATACTCAATCAGATAAATCACCTGCAGGCATTACATTGTTTGTTTAGCCTTATTTAATAGCCAAATAGACTGAGGGGGTCAGCCAAATCTGAGGGCCAGAATATTGATGAGCTGTTTGTTTGATGCCCCATAAAGGGATTAAGGAGTGATGCACATGTTTGATTTGATTGTAATCTTATTAATGTAAGATGGTGAAGTGTACAAAGAAGACAACTGATGTTATTACAGTGTACATAAGTGGTATATATGGATAATTCAACTAAATTATGTACTGTTTTAAAAGAAAAATCCACTGTTTTGAGTAATGTAGAATTCCATGTCCATGCATTTATATAGAGTAAAAACATATTTCAAGCAGTCTTACATATCTTCAAAATGAAAAGTTTGTATCATGAACATTTTATTTTCACAAAATATAATAAGGAATGTCCCTCTGGTATCATAGTATGACTTAAAAAGACCAATTTCGATACTACACTCAGCCAGTTTAGTACCTGAATTTTCTAACCATGGACTAGACACTGGATCCACCTGTATATGCCAATTTCATCACATTATCATCTGAAACATTAAAAAAAGGGAATTAAGTCAGGTTTACAACAGACAATGCATATTGAGAAACTAATGTACAAGCTGAATGAACTAAATTTACAAGTGAAATGATTAAATTTCTATGCCAGATTACAATTTAAATATTGTACTTTTTTTAAATGCCATGGCATCTGTGATCTCATTAGAGTACAATTATTGGGGAGGGGGCAAGGGGGCAAAAAAGGGTATGGACACGGAGGGAAGGGGGACAGGAGGCGGGCTACTGAACAACCCATTGAAATTACATGCTTTTCCATGTTTTAATTGAAATAGTATGTGCGGATAAGAGAACGAAAGATTTATTCCTGATGCATTAAATAATCCTTTTGAATAGGCCCACTTGGGCCTCTTGTTCTATTTTTCGTTGGATATTTTTTTCAAGTTTTACTTCAATTCATGGTCATAATCAGTATACATGTAAGTTAAAGCGGTTATAAATTTGACCCAAATTTAGCTTTTTTGCACCTAACCCAGCACTCATTTTTCAACATAATGGAAAACGTCAGAGGAAACTCTAAAATTTTGCTTCAAAGTTCGCCTGACAACAAAGAATAATGCAAGCAGCGGATTCCATTCATACCTGTTGATTACATGTTCGAATTTCAGTGCAGAAAATTCATAAATATGACTTTTACGGCTATTAAGGGTTATTCCCGACTTTCACATGCATCGCCCTGTAAGATCATAGTACACAGTTTTTTTCCTTCATAGTTCATTGTAGCTCAAAGGTCCTCAAAAATGATTCCACCAGTTATTTTGCAATGAGACAATAAATGACCGTTTTCCTATAAAATACTTGAGTGCCGTAAAAATTTAATATTTTTGACACCCTTATTTAGCCAATAAACAAAACAACCCATGTGGCCTCAGCTCGGGGTCATGAACTTGTGTATTCTTCCGCCAACTTTGTCACATAATAATGTCAACATGTAGGAATCACACATCAATAAAAATATTTTTATAATTTTTTTCAACCTTTATTTAGAAAACTTGCATACTCAACATGTTTAATTTCACATTATAACATGCAAAAATAAATTACCAAAGGTTGCATACAGAATTCTCATAGGGACTATTCAGGTGGTCAATGAATCAAGGGAGAAAACTGTATACTATGATCATTTACGCTTGGTTACTCTCCATTACAATATTTGCCATGGCGGATGAATACGTCTGACCCGTAGCAAGATGGAGGCTTGAAGATTGCCTAACCACTAGACCACGGCGTCGAAAGTAACAGTACGACAGATAAGAAACTTTTTAATTTCGACTCATAAACATGACAACAAGCAATGGACACACCGTGTAACCAGAAATTTTCGTGAGTATCAAATATCGTAATGTTAGGGATGACTTTGATGTCGTAATTTTCGCCAGGTTCCAAAATTTAAAGCAATATCACCAGATCGCCTGGGAATCTAAAAAAAATTAGAAGCGCATGCGCATATCCAGGCGATCATGGCCATAATGAACATATGTTTCAATCACGATTGTTTGTTGTTGTTTTTTTTTTTTTGTACCTTTTGCTTTTATAACACTCAACCAGTTCTTAGGTTTAATCGGGATATGTGAAGAATTGCACATGTAAAATAAGAAGAAAAATCAATTTGAAATTGTTTGACTCATAAATTGCAATTTTTGTCGTTTTTAAATACCGCTCGATAATGGTGAAAACTTTCGCATGCAAACAGCTCTGCTTATACGGTACATAACTTCCACACCAAGTTATTCACAATGAACATACTCTCAATATACAACATGTAACGCAGAGATAGTGGAAAAGGCAGACAAAAATTAAAGAAAAAAAGAGTGATATATAACAAGAACCGACATTGGGTGGCCATCCATTTTATTTACGCAGTTGTATGGAACGCCATCGCTGTCTTATAAATGAAATATTTCAATATATGGGATGGTTTAATAAATATATGCGGTGGTAAGTACATTATATGCAGTGGTAAGTACATTATATGCGGTGGTAAGTACATTATATGGAGTGATAAGTATAATATATTGAGTGGTAAATACATTATATGGAGTGCTAAGTACATTATATGAGGTGCTAAGAACATTATATGCGGTGGTAAGTACATTATATGGAGTGCTAAGTACATTATATGGAGTGGTAAATACATTATATGCGGTGCTAAGTACATTATATGCGGTCTTAGATACATTATATGGGGTGGTATGTTCATTACATGGGGTGGTTCATAATTATATGCGGTGCTAAGTACATTATATGCAGTGCTAAATACATTATATGCGGTGCTAAGAACATTATATGGAGTAGTAAATACATTATATGCGGTGCTAAGAACATTATATGGGGTGTTGAGTACACTTATGCGGTGCTTAGTTCGTTATGTGGTGATTTCGTTATGATAAACATTCTTATGACCGAGATTAATCATTTCTGAGACTCGGATGCGCCGAATTACCCAGAAGGAACCAAAGGGACCCAGAGGGACCAAAAACCTCAAAAGGAACCTAAAAGGAACCCAAAAGCCAATATTTGAAAACTGATAAATTTTTTATGGCTTGCAGAATTTCAAAATCATGCTTTGGTTCAAAGGAGCTGTTAAGATAAGGGCCTGATTTAGCCATGAAATCACTCGATTGATTCTCGTGCGCTGTACTTCCAATTTAGATTAAGTTTGGTCTGGATAAAAAGTGTTAATTATAATAAGGTTCCCAGTAGACATTTTATTTAAATTAATTTGGTGAAAGCTGTAAATTATGACTACGGGTTGAAGAGGTAGGGGTACAGATGACAGTAAACGTCGAATATCGAATAGAATGCACAAAAGTGCATTATATTACATACTTATTTTTTAATGTTTATTATGCTTCTGTTGCCTTTTCATGTCAAAATTGGAAAAGAGAAACTAACTCTGAGGATATTATACTATCAATGTAATCGGCAAACTCTGCAATCCAGAAACTGAAAAAAAAAACGGTTTTACTTCGTTCTTCTCAGCCACTTATGTAGATTGCGCGAAATACGCACGGTGTAGAAATAGACAAATTTATTTCCTTCCAAACATATTTGATCGGAACACACTATGACTAGATTGTCCTGTTCACTAATCCCAGAGCACCCTGTTTGGGCGATTTATTCTGTCGTCTGAAGAATTTTGCTATAAATTATTGTTTCCGAGAATCGACCTCCTTTAGTCGTAACTGGAAATTAACTTCAACTTACCCTATCAGCTGCCTTCAAACCGCAATATGAAAAAATAAAATGTCTACGGGAAATTCCCATGTTAATTTCAAGCCACTGCCATATTGTTCTCCGTGTCAACAGTAGTAAACAGTGACGTCAAAGCTTCCGACGTCACACATTTTCAGTTGTTTTACTATAGAAAATCCCCGTAGACTTTTTATTTTCCGTCCTATTTCTAACTTAGCTGACGCACAGCCAAAAGAATGGTATTTTCTGTTACGACTAAAGGAGTACTATACAATTAATATCTTTTTGGAAGATGACATTATCATATTTCAGAGAAATCCGGGAAAAAGCGAACAGGATAGTAGATTGTTCCATGATATAAAAAGAAAAAGGTGGCGATTTAAACTACTTTAAACATCGCTGTAGAGATAAATTTGAAAATAGTCATCCATCCCCCTTTTTTCGTTTTTGCCTGTGGGACATTGTTTCCCCCCTCGCTTCAGAACCCCACTTGGCCAGAAAATGTGTTTTATTTATATACCTTTTGGTGAAAGTGGCATTGTAAAGCGAGGGGGGACGCTGTTGTGTAAAAGCAATTCCGTTTTCCATTGTTTTCTGTGTAAAAATGCTTATTTTGACCCAAATACCGGTTTTTTTCTTCCACCCCCCCCCCAAATGATAGAGCTGGGAAAAATGTTGAATCCTTTTGTGTTTATGTGTCCTTTTTGGGTATTTGCTCTTTTGTCCGTTTTGGGTCCTTTTGGAATAATGATAACCCGAGTCTAAAAATGTTTAATCTTGGTCATCAGAATGTTTATCATAACGAGATCACCACATAACGAACTAAGCACCGGATATAATGTACTCACCACCCCATATAATGTTCTTTGCACAGCATATAATTTACTAAGCACTGCATATAATGTACTTAGCACCGCATATAATGTACTAACCACCCCATGTAATGAGCATACCACCCCATATAATGTACTAAGCACCGCATATAATGTACTTAAAACCCTATATAATGTACATACCACCCCATATAATGTTCTTAACACCGCATATAATGTACTGAGTACTCCATATAATGTACTTAGCACCGCATATAATGTATTTACCACTCCATATACTGCACTTAGCACTCCATATAATGTACTTACCACCGCATATAATATTCTTAGCACCGCATATAATGTACTTACCACCGCATATAATGTTCTTAGCATCGCATATAATGTACTTTCCACCGCATATAATGTTCTTAGCACCGCATATAATGTACTTACCACCGCATATATTAATTAAACCATCCAATATATTGAAATATCTCATTATAAGACAGCGATGGCGTTCCATACAGTTGTGTTGTTCAGTTATCCGTACTCAACCCTCCGATTTATTAAGAATGACATAAGAAGTGGTAATACGGAAAACAGACAGTGTCCTGCTGGCTAAACGGAGTTCGTCATAAATCATCCGAGTTCAATTGCGTTTGAACAAAAGATCATTGAATTACCACAAATGAGGATTTAAAACACGAATTAAGCAAGACTGGTAGAAGAGTATTTGGGAACTTCTGTCTTGAAGGCTGCTCTATTGCATTAACATTGAATACTTCTTTGTCTCTTTATTGTGGTTCATATTTACATAGTTTAATCTCTATAAACAAATTTCTTGATCATTTCAAGTAAAATTTAAAGTTCTATAACGAACCACACATAGAAGGAGAAGTAGCTGTTTTAATGAAGAAGATTCCAGCCTGGTAGCATGTTCCAAAAATTGATCAAAAAGAAATGTCCAAGTCTAGGGCACAAATTCCTACAGGCGTTACATAAGACATGTAAATGAGACCAATCAGAGCCAATGACGGTCATCTTGGATTTCAGGTCGGGAACACACTTGGTTAAGGACTTAAGAGTGTTTTCGGGGGGATAAAGATTTTGCGAATTGAAATAAAAAACGGCCATTATGGATTTCCGTTTGCATTGAACAAAATCATGTGTCTAAGATCAACATTTTCCCCAGATTCCGCCCACATGGAACCAATATGGGTCTAAGATGAACATTTTCCCCAGATTCTGCCCACATGAGACTAATATGGGTCTGAGATGGACATTTTGCCCCGATTCTGCAAACATAGGAGCAATGTGGGTCTAAGATGGGCATTTTGCCAAGATTCCGCCCACATGACATGGGACCAATATGGGTCTAAGACGGATATTTTGCCCAGATTCTGCCCACATGAGACAAATATGGGTCTATATTCGGCATTTTGCCCAGATTCTGCCCACATGAGACCAATATGGGTGTATGATGGGCATTTTGCCCAGATTCTTCCCACTGGACCAATATTGGTTTTGATTTTTTGCTGTGGGTGCTGCAAATGAGTCCTGAAGATCCCCTCCTTTCTTCTATGATAAATGTCGTTTCATTGAACTCTTTGGATATTTCACATTAAGAAAATGCTTTCCATCGCGTCTCTATGATTTGATGTATTTTTCTACGTCTGTTTGTTCGGTGTTTTTTTTTTTTTTTTTTTTTTTTTTTTCTTTTTCTTTTTTTTTTTTTTTTTTTTTCGTCTTGAAAAAGTATGTTCCGTTTATCTTTATCTGAATCGCGCATTTTACAGAGCTACCTACTATAAATTCTGATCTTGTTTTGGAATCTTCGGATTGTTCATTACATAGTGTTGTCTTTATTGTTTCTATGGTGTTTTGTTTTTGTCTCCGTCTGTTCGTCTTTTTTCGCTTGAGAAAATTCTGTATTATTTCATTCCAGAATTTGTATGCTTATATCTTTGATTGTGATTTTCAATTCTGATTTTGAATTTTTGAATTTCTTTTTATTCACTGATTTACTGTTATGGATCTCCTCCCTATTTTGTTTTAATTTATGGATCTCCTCCCTATTTTGTTTTAATTTATGGATCTCCTCCCTATTTTGTTTTAATTTATGTTTTAAAGCATTTGTATGCCTATTTTGATTAGTAGCGAGCAGAGCTCGCCCTTATGGTAACGCGTTTACACATATCTTATTGAGAAAATCTGCTGAATCAAAGAATAAGAACGTACAACTATGCTTTCAAAAACTTTCGTCCCCTCGCACACAGAGTTGCTGCGGAGATGCTGGATATTGCCATTTAATTTTTTTTCGACTCCAAGTAGACGTATATATGTTATACTCAATTTTTGTTTATAAGTTAAATTTATTGAAAACATTTTTCGTAAATCAGATAACGATAAAGCATCAACAAGACGGCGTAACCACGGGAAATCCGACATTTCCGGTTTTAAACGAGACGTTTCGCTCTGATTGCTTTTCTCGTCTCGGGTGGTTTTGTACTGTCAGAAGTCGGAATATGTTTGTTTTTTCTTTTGTTCTTAAGTTATTTATTTTCAGCTAGCCTAAACATTATTCTTACAAAATAAATATGAATTATAAAGAATCATATTTTTAAAGAACCATATTTTAAGCCCCACCCCCTTAAAATGTTCATCTGCAGGTCTAGATCAATTTTACAAATGCTTCCGTTTTTCCACTCGCCTTAAACTACCTTTTTTGGCAATCATCAAACAGAAAGTTTTGTAAGATAAGATAAACCATCTTAGTCAAAATAAAAAAGAAAGATCTTTTTCTATTTTATATAATCATATCTATTTTCTCTCCGCTCGCACAAAAAGGCTTTGCCTTGATTCATATTATTTTTGATAAAAATGATGGGATTTCAATTTGACTTTTATTTACTGATGATATATTACATTTTCAAAATCAAAAACTTTCCTTTCCTGAGTAGTAACATTCCTTTATGTCTCCTGCCTATATGGTTTATTCATATTGCAATTAATATGCTATTCCAGAGGAAGCTCAGACTACAACGATTTCTATCTGAGGGCAAGGAGACTCACAGAAAAAAACTTCTGAACCAAGGGTTCATTTGTGAGCGACTGAATTTGTCACTGAAAAATGATGTGGACGATGCAATGGAAATATTCAACGTTAAAACATCTCGTTATCATCGATGTTGGAAGGTATTTTAGGTTAAAACCACAAAAAACACCGAATTACCGGATTACGTTTTTTCTGTATTGCCTAAGTGACGGGTGTTAGTAGCAGACAGGATGTGTTTACTCTCCCCGGGCAACTCATCTCATCTCCATTTGGGATTCACTTTTGCTTCTTGTAAGAATCTTTCAGTTGATTGTATTGTACATAGAAGTTTTACAGAATCGAAATTTATTGTAGATGGCGCTGTAAAAATCAATTTGTGTGGTACCACGCACACATAAATGGCTAGAGATTAATATAATCTTACACCACAATGAGGGAGGGATGGCGATTTCTCTACCCGAGTGTACAAATTTTGCAAGTCCATGACTAGGCTTGCCGAGGCATGGACAAGCATCATTTTTACACGAGGGTTGAGAAATCGCCATCCCTCCCTCATTGTGGTGTTTGATTGTTTTTCTCCCTCGTCGTCAATTAGAGTGTCTGTTACATTTGTATAATCACCTGTTTGTTGCCTTATTTCCATAATGTCGCTTTGGTAGCGATGACGTTAGAGGGTGAGATCAATTACGTCAGAGGGTGGGATCGATTTATCTCACCCGAGGAAAATTGGAGAGTTCTCAGTCTCGAGTGGAAGAATAAAATTTCTTTTGGTTTGTCTGAAATTTTGTAACGGATTAAGATAAACATGTATAAACAATTAAAATGTTTTAAAAGTTGATTGGTTTATTATTTGAGTGTTCGTTTTGTTTCTATTTAGTAATGGAAGATTCCACAAGAAATTAGTATGTTTAGTAGACTTTGAGATCCATAAAATTGCTTCATCAATTGTAGTGTACTTCCTTAAATGCATTTATTAGTATGGTGCTACTTACAGTAATTTTTTGGAGATTTCCTTACAGATGAGCGACAAATTAAGTAACGCTAAGAAAGAAATTGGGATGCGGTTTGGCCTTTTTTGTCCTACCTACAAGGATACTTTATTTGCATAAGATGATAATTATGTAACATGATTCATGTGATACATGAATATAACTGGTACGGAGTGTTTTGACCGCATTCGAGAATGCCTTCCACAGTTGCATTGGATATAGTTCATTAGATAAGTTGTCCTCCCTGTTCCTTTGCAGCTGTATGACTGTCTCTGTCCAATTTTTCTTTTCGTGTGAGAAAGTTCTTTTTTTCAAAATTCGTAAGCCTTTCTCTGATGGTTTATGGAATCTGGTTTCGGTTTTTGTGTTTGACTTTCATTCACCGCCTTTCTATTGTGGTTTATGGAATCTGGTTTCGGTTTTAGTGTTTGACTTTCATTCACCGCCTTTCTATTGTGGTTTATGGAATCTGGTTTCGGTTTTAGTGTTTGACTTTCATTCACTGCCTTTCTGTTGTGGTTTATGGAATCTGGTTTCGGTTTTAGTGTTTGACTTTCATTCACTGCCTTTCTGTTGTGGTTTATGGAATCTGGTTTCGGTTTTTGTGTTTGACTTTCATTCACCGCCTTTCTATTGTGGTTTATGGAGTCTGGTTTCGGTTTTTGTAATTGACTTTCATTCACCGCCTTTCTATTGTGGTTTATGGAATCTGGTTTCGGTTTTAGTGTTTGACTTTCATTCACCGCCTTTCTATTGTGGTTTATGGAATCTGGTTTCGGTTTTAGTGTTTGACTTTCATTCACTGCCTTTCTGTTGTGGTTTATGGAATCTGGTTTCGGTTTTAGTGTTTGACTTTCATTCACTGCCTTTCTGTTGTGGTTTATGGAATCTGGTTTCGGTTTTTGTGTTTGACTTTCATTCACCGCCTTTCTATTGTGTTTTATGGAATCTGGTTTCGGTTTTAGTGTTTGACTTTCATTCACTGCCTTTCTGTTGTGGTTTATGGAAACTGGTAACGGTGTTTGTGTTTGACTTTCATTCACCGCCTTTCTATTGTGGTTTATGGAATCTGGTTTCGGTTTTAGTGTTTGACTTTCATTCACTGCCTTTCTGTTGTGGTTTATGGAATCTGGTTTCGGTTTTAGTGTTTGACTTTCATTCACCGCCTTTCTATTGTGGTTTATGGAATCTGGTTTCGGTTTTAGTGTTTGACTTTCATTCACTGCCTTTCTGTTGTGGTTTATGGAATCTGGTTTCGGTTTTTGTGTTTGACTTTCATTGACCGCCTTTCTATTGTGGTTTTTGGAATCTGGTTTCGGTTTTAGTGTTTGACTTTCATTGACTGACTGAGTAATTGTTACCTGTAGTGTCTGTAGTGGAAAAATAATTAACGACTGAAGGACGACGGTGATTGCTCATTTTAGCTTTGCTCAATAAATTACAAAATTGGTAGAAAAGTAATAGTACTTGTTTCTTCCTATGTTTCGTAAAATTAAAAGCTTCTTTTCGGAGATTATGTAATGTTAAACGTCTTTATATTCAATAGCATCATTTAAAACCTGATAAATTTACAGCATGGACAGGACATGCACGTTTCGGGTACTAAACCCTCGTCAGTGATCCTCAGTCTAAATAATGTAATATGGCCAAAAAGTATGAAAATTATTATGTCCAAAATGTATCTTTTTTATTTATTTTATGACCCATAACGGTATTTCATCAGAAGACCCAAATGAAATTGCTAACATGTACAATGATTTCATAACTAATATTTCAAAAACACTCATTGATGAAAATCAAAGAGAAACACTGGAAACTGCGCATATCGTAAACTTTGTACGCTCGAAAAACTCCATGAATATAAAATTCTCATTTAATCACATTTCAGAGGAAGAAGTACTCGATCTCCTTACTAAGCTAAATATTAAAAAATCTGCCGGAACAGACAATATCGGTCCCAAAATACTGAAGATTGCGGCACCAATCATATTTAAACCAATCAGTCATATCATAAACTTGAGCATTGCAACTTGTACGTTTCCTGACAAAATGAAAGAGGCCAAAATAACACCAATTTACAAAAAAGGTGACAAATCTACACCCGGTAATTATCGGCCAATTTTTCTATTTTACCTACTCTGTCTAAAATATTTGAGAAACATTTGGCATCACAAATACGGAATTATCTCAATGATTTTGATCTTCTAGTAAAGGAGCAATCAGGTTTTCGTGAACATCATTCGTGTATGTCTGCCTTAACCAAAATGACTGAAAACTGGCTATCAGAAATTGACAATGGTAATCTAACTGGTACGGTCTATCTAGATTTTAGTAAGGCGTTTGACTTAGTAAATCATGACATCTTATTACAGAAACTGCAAATGTATCAATTTGATGATTCATCCCTAAATTTGTTCAAATCGTACCTAAAAAACCGTTGCCAGGAAGTCAGGCTGGGAAAATATGTCTCGAATAAAACGGAATTAATTGCAGGAGTTCCCCAGGGATCAGTCCTTGGACCACTCTTTTTTATTCTTTTCATAAATGACATGCCCTTAATTGTGAAAAAATCCATCATAGATATATTTGCAGATAATGCGACCTTGCAAAACTCATCACAAAAGATAGATGAAATAAATAAAAAATCTCCAAACAGACATAGACTTTATCCAGGCATGGTGCAAGCAAAATGATATGGTATTGAATGAAACTAAAACAAAAAGTATGGTAATCGGAACAAAACAACGTATCTCAAAAATAGAATCAAATCTACCACTAAGAATAAACAAAGATTTAACTTATTTTATATGGTTTTAATATGTATACGTGCGTGAGATGGACAGAACGTCAGAGGGAGAAAGAGAGAGGCTATTATTTACAAGTTTTTGGTGATATTTAGCAGAGAGAGTGCGCTATGCTTTAAGTATTGTAGAATGATGTAGAGAGAGAGAGAGAGAGAGAGAGAGAGAGAGAGAGAGAGAGAGAGAGAGCTATACTTTATATATTGTAAAACGATGTATTGGGGAGAGAGCTAGAGAGAGCTATGCTTTATATATTGTAGATTGATGTATTGGGGAGAGAGAGAGAGAGAGAGAGAGAGAGAGATAGAGAAAGAGAGAGAGAGACCTTTGCTTTATACATTGTAGAATATTGTAAAATGCTGCATTGGAGAGAGAGAGAGAGAGAGCTATGATGATCCTTATTTATTGTAAAATGATGTCTAGAAGGCCCTGGGGAAGAAAAGCAAAATTGCTTATCAGGTCACCTTCTCTAAATAAAGTATTTATTATTATTATTATTATTACAAGCTAATCGGTTCCATAATAATAATATGGTGATTTAAAAAAATCTAGCCAAAAAGTATCTGAAACCAGGAAACATTGACATCCCCTAAAATGCCTATATTTCATTTTAGTGGTTTATACTTTTCCATCATATGATCCATGGTGATCATGGTTTAAACTTTTCTATCTCAAATCACCATATTATTAATTATGGAACCAATTAACTTGCGGTACATGTAATATTAGTACATATATATACTACATCGGTAATACATGTATGTTATTTCAGTATTTTCAAGGTAATGCACTGGCATCATCCAAATGGAATATAAGGTCAGAGTCAAGCAAAATCTAATCTGTGACCTTTCCCAATAAACAATTGTGGGATACATGATGAAATACTCATAAGCAGCCTATATATATACATTCACCTGGAGATATGTGTAACAACCATCCCCTCCCCCTTTGGAACAAAATTTCTCATCAACTCAATGAAAAATCTCAAAAGAGATTTCTAGTATACATTTTTCTATCATTATTCAAAATTTCAGACCATTTGGACAAGTTCACACTGATTTTATATGAATTTAAAGGTTTTTATTGCACAAGAAATATACTTTCACAAAAAATATACTTTTTAGCCTGTAATAACCTTGACCTTTGATAATTGACCTTAAGTACCTTTGCCCCAGAGGATCTATCCTAATGAACATTAATATTAAATATGAACAAATTCTGATGTAGGGTTTAGAAGATTTGAGCTTAGACAGACAGACAGACAGTATGGTGACTTCATGCTACTCCATCATGTCCATATGTGAAAGGTTTTCTATCTGATCAACATACAGTCAATAAACATGGTAAATTGAAGAAATTTCTATAGGACTAGGTGTTTGGTCAGTATCTTATCAGCTGTGGCACACAGAAAAGGAGGTGGACAGAGATACAAACATCCAGATACTATGATATTTATGTCATAATACTTAGTGATAAATCAGATTTCGTTTTTCAAAACTGTCACCTTTAAATCAATGTGCAATGAATTGAAATGAATTTCAAACCGATTCTGAGTGAGTATGTACAGATAATGGAATACCTGTTAAGAATGTTTTGATTTCCACTTAGTCAAGAATTGTGAAGGAAATCAGACAACATGAACAACATATGTATAATTTGTTATGACCTGGCCTTGAACTTCACTTACCTTCATTTAGCAGCACAGTCACATTAAATTTGATGAAATTATCTATCATATCAAATAGGTAACAAATGCTGATTTTGAGAATTTTCATCAATCAGACAAATGTTGCCCTTCATTATTTCACTTGACATGAAAGAAAAATTTGACAACAGGTTGCATCTGTTGAGTCACATTTGGAAATGGTGAGTGGAAGTGCATCAAATGTCATTCAGTTTCCAAGTTTACTGAAAATAGAAAAAATATGTATATGATAAAAGAAGGGATGAATTCAGAAAGCCAACTCAGAAGGGAATACATGTACTTGATGTATAGGTTAATACCAACTCATTGATTTTAAAAGTGTGCACATATTATTAAGTCATATGAAGCACAGGTATATGACACATGCCTTATGAACCAATAAATGTCTCCATCATTTTGAATAAAGCCTATGCTAACACAGTAAAGTATGCCTGTCAGAATTGATTTTAACAAACCAAACAAATTTAAGAGCCATATCTCTGTAATACAATATTAGGTGAACATGAAAATAGAAAGGCAGCATCCTCTCTACATTCTGATCGCTGCAGTGTATAAATTAATATCAGGCATATTCAAAAATATTATGATCCATGAGCGATTTAAGTCCCCTACCAGCAGCATAAATTTTACGTGGGTCGGTCGGTTAACAGCAAACAAACTTAATTCTATTTTAGGCCTGGTGTACTAACAGTTCGCTAAGCTCTGCCCCTTCACGTGCTATAAAGTTTGTGCAGAACAATATTTGAACAGAAATAACAACTAGCAAGCTGTGATTTGTTGTCTAGTAATTCCCCTTGTCACATGAACCAATCAAATTATCAACTCGCCAGAGATTAATCTACAATTTGATCTAAATGGGTCCTTTGGACCCAATGAAATTTGACCAATGGGTCAGCAGAATTTTATGGGTCCCAAGTACTATAAAGCTTCGCTCACGCAGCAAGATACGCCTGTTGGGATTTTTTTCACAACACCAAAATATCTAAGTCCCATAACTCCATAAGGACAAATCAGTGTACATTAAAATCGAAAGGCGGCTTCCTCTTCAAAGTCTGATCACAATGTACAAATATCATGAAAATCTGTTCCATGCACCTATATTTTGTCCTTAGCTTAACATGTATGTGCATATACCCCCCCCCCCCCCATTACACATAATTTCCCGGTTATGCGACAAAAAAAAATTAAAAACCCGAAACATATGTCAAAGAACATCCTTTCTACTTGAAGTATACAAAATTTCAAAACATTTCGACCAGAAATAGATTTTTAAAGAATTTTTAACTATTTTAGTATATTTTCATGGTATTTTAAAAATCTAAGTCCCATAACTCTGTCAAATCAGATAAACCTGGAAATCAAAAGGCGGCTCTCTCTCCATAGTCCAATCATAATGTACGAATTTCGTGAAAATCCGTTGACGCATATTCAAGTTATTGCGTTCCATAGGCGGACAGACGGACAGACAGACGGACTTCGCCATACCATAATACGACTCGTCAAATGACGGGCGTATAAAAACCCGTTACATATGTCAAAGAACATCCTTTCTACTTGAAGTATACAAAATTTTAAAACATTTCAACCAAATAGAATTTTAAAGAATTTTTAACTATTTTAGTATATTTTCACAATATGTTAAAATTCTAAGTCCCATAACTCCGTAATGACAAATTGAATGAACCTAAAAATAAAAAGGCAGCTTCCTCTACATAGTCTGATCACAATGTACAAATATCATAAAAATCTGTTGACGCGAATTCAATTAATTGCATTCCTTAAGCGGACGGACAGACGGACGGATTTCGCCATACCATAATATGTCCCGTCAAATGACGGGCGTATAATAAAGGGTCTTTTCTTCGCTGCGTCTTAAACTCGAGAATAGAAGTGATATGAATGGCTTGCGGCGTTTTATGTCCGCAAGATCATTATATTCCAGAAAAAAATAGAAATAAAACATGTATCTCACAAAATTCCATCTAAAAGTAAAATTTGCCAAATTAAGTAATTTGTTGTTTATTTAGTTGCTTTATTTATGCATGCGAGGCTTCGTACATGTACTGTATAGTACAAACCAATTATATATGGTGTACGAAGACGGTACTTTCTACACTTAGGTGTGAATTAAGGCCTAAAAAAATAATATGTGTGTTTCCCATAACATGCTGAAATAAAATAGGGTAGGTCGGTCGGAATTTTTTTTTTTTTTTTTTTGGATTTTTTTTTTATCTACTTTTGTAGCCTTGTTTAGCATGTTTAGAATAATATTTTAAATGTGATTTAAAGGTACATGTATCATTGAATCATGACCTTCAAATATGTGTTGTCTGTCAAATAGATGGAGAAATCATCAGTAAACACAGACATGTTAAACCACGTAGAAAGAAGGGGGGGGGGTATTTTGTGTCTCTAACCCATGGCAAACAGCAAAATATTTATAAATGTTACTGAGAATTTTAAAACTGGCCTCCCAAGCATGGTGACCTTGAATCTGCATTTTTATCATCTATGCAGATCCCAATGGTTTTTCCTGAAAGCGACCATGACCTTTGACCTGTTTACCAAAAATCAAAAGGCTTCTCCTCCTGATTATCAGCATATCGCCAAATTTGACCTTTAGACCTTTCCCTCAAAATCGACGGGCTTACTTCCATATTGATCCCTATACTGTTGAGTTACCCTATATTCTAATGAAATGTCTCAAATAAGAGCCGAATTTCATAAGTTGTTCCCTCCTCAGGTACGGCCATAAAATTAGAACATACTCGCGGTTAACGTCAGTAGAGAATACCGTATTCAAAATGGGAATACGGTAACTTGCATTTGACGTTAAGTTTGTAGCCGGTAAGTGCTGATTTTAAGGTGCAAACATCCGTTTTTTTCTGGTTCGAGTAACGTGTTGCAAAAAAGACTCAGTTTGCGACCATAAAATCAGCATTTTACATTGTAACGTCAGAAGCACGTTATCCCTATTCAGACCGACATGGAGGCACATGGTCAATAGTTATACAATTTTCGTATTAAAATTTCATTAACAGGCGTGAAAATGTCGAGATGTAATCGTTCTATTGTACTTCTTTAACATACATGTACGTTGCCGTAAAATTACCCGTCGCGCTGCGTTGAAAACAACTAACACACTGTATAGTTACCGAAATATTTATCGCGTACCTTGTATTAGGACAGGTTTTTTAAAAACAGATTTTACAGGACAACTAAATTTCCATTTGAACACATTCAATTTTCATATTAACCTGCAATAGAAATTGAGATACGACGAATATTTTTTTTACGAAAGAAGGCGGCGATTTTACACTAAGTAGGAGATGAGATATCGAAGGTCGCCGGCTGATTTAATGAGAACCCTGAGTCAGACTGTACGTTTTCATAACAATCAGTGAGTACAAACGTTGTCAGGCGTTAATCCTTTTGTGGGAAAAAAAGGAAACCAACCCAGTAGCGCCGTACAATATAAAGTAGCGTTTCGAGAGAGAAATTATAGATTGCTTTGTATTTTTACAAAATTAAAAAAAGTGGAAGAATGAAAATGAATGGTTTTGCAATAGATAATGTTAAAAGGCAGATAAAATTACACCAAAATCGGTAGATTTAGCGAAAAACCTAAATGCACCTAAAATCGGGAAAAAAACATTAGGGTCGGCAGCTTTGAGTAGGGTCGGTCGGGTGATGGGAAACAAAGGTATTTTTTCTTTTGGCCTAAACAATTTTAATTTGTTGATTCATATTATCCTGCAAAGTTTACCACGGCATGGAAGAATTTTTGTGTTACATGTATCTCTGAATCCGAATGATAAGAATGTAAACGTCTTCATATTGAATAGCATCATTTAAGAGCAGATAAATTGGCAACATGGACCAGACATGCACGTTTCGGGTACTTAACCCTTGTCAGTGACAATGTAATATGCCAAAAAAGTATGAAAGTTACTATGTCGAAAAAGCGTACCAAAAGACGTAGTAGAACATGTGGGATATGATGCTACAGGACCCACGTTTTAGAAATTTCAAGAAATTTTGATAACAGAAATTTTAGAATGCGTGGAAGAAACGATCAACCGAAATTGATCGAACTTGGCTACATGTGCCCTTGGGGAATCCTGGTCCACCAGCAGTGACCAGGGCTGTCGCAAGGTATTTTAGGAAAGGGGCCAGGGCCTTTCAAATTGGGAAAAACAGCGGTATTTTGAGCAAAATTGGGAAATCTACAGCTGAAATAAAATTTTATTTTAACCTTTTATTCGAGCTAGATGACATTTGAATATGCACTTCTCCCTCGTTATACTAGCTGCCATCTTTCATTTTTCTAGAATTTGGCACAACAGATTCGGGAGTATATTGATCAATCGAGATTTACTGATAACAATGTGAATAGTGAAATTCAATCAGAATTTTTTCATTAAAAGTATTGAAAACATGAATATACCAATATAGTGGTAAATAGCTTAGTAAATGGTGCGGTAGCGATGGCGGGAAGCTCGTCGACAAAAAATCATTGTATCAATGACTTCACAGAAAGTTGATTTGTTTGTTTTTTTTCCCTACAACAGTTGTGCTGCAAATTTTCCCAACAACTGCTGCAAAGGGCACATATCATCCTCATTTGATGTAAATTTCGACCGCATGGTCAAAGCTATACTTGACAATCAAACTCTTTGGATATTTATCTTACCTGAGACAGTGTTTATTTAAAACATATTATTTACATGATTGTACCTTGTTTAGCAGTAATTATTGGGGGATTAACACTTGTTTGTACCTAGTTACATCAGTGATGGATAGCGGTATGCAACTTTGGCCTTATGGCGGGTTTGATACAATATATCAAAGAAAGACCATACAAAATTGGGAATTTTTAGCGTCTAAATTGGGAAAAAAATATACTATTTTGAATTGGGAATGGGCCCTAATATCAGCCCCAAATCAGCCCTAGTGTCGGCCCTGGTGACACTCACCAAGTGGTAAAAATGTAAATGTCTTCATACTGAATAGCATCATTTAAGAACAGATAAATTGGCAACATGGACCAGACATGCACATTTCGGGTACTTAACCCTCGTCAGTGATCCTCAAATCTAAACAATGTACGTAATATGCAAAAAAAGTATGAAAGTTACAATGTCGAAAAAGCGTAACGTAGCAGAACGGGTAGGATATGATGCTACAGGACCCACGTTTTAGAAATTTCAAGAAATATTGATACCAGAATTTTTAGAATACGTGGAAGAAACGATCAACCGCAATTGATCGTTAGACTCGCATCGGACTGCATAGACTCGCATCGGACTGCATATAACTTTTATATCCAAACATTTTGATGCGCATGCAACAATTAATGTCTCTTACAATACCATGGACATGATCAACCTTCTGTAAGGTTTAAATAACCAGCCAAAATATAAACACGAGACAGTAATTTTACATAAAACTTTCAATGTCAAGAACGATGAACTAAAGGGGACACACTGTACAAAAATGAATAATGGGTACGGTGGGACGCACGATCTGGAATCAATGGGTCCTGGGGAATATTTATGCGTCAGTAACGCAGGACGCAGAAGTAGATTAATCCCTAGCCTCGCTGCTTCGCGGCTCAGTGATAATTTGTTTGGTTCGTGCAACTGGGGGGAATTTCTGGACAACAATCTATGGCTAGCTAGTTGTTATTTCTTAAGCAATAGCTTCATTTTGGCAGATTCAATATGCATTTATCTGCATTCCATAATTTTTCTCGAATTTCAATCCAGCCTGTTCTGATTTCAATGCCTAATAATCATAATAATTTACATGTTCTGAATATACGTATAGTTACGTAATATATTCATCATAAAATATCTTAATAATTTCAAGCAGTCTTTCCAATAACTTCACTAGCCCAACTCCAGAGTTCATAAAATGTATCCGTTTTATCGGATTTGCCGATAAAAAATTATTTGGTCCGATGAAAACTCACATTGTGTCTAAAAATTATATTTGAACCAAAAAACCTCATTTTCTATTCGATCACTATTTGGACCATTAAAAACTCTAAAATATCTGACATTTCATGGGAAGATTTCAAGAACTCTGTGACGTCCGAGGCTACCAATTTTTTTCTGGGCTGGTAGAAATTCTTTAAGAAACTATACAAAAAACTAGTAAAATTTATCTTTGGGCTTGTGGCTGAAAAAAGTTTTCGGAGAGACTGAATAATTTCAGGTCACTGATTTGAAAAAAATAATTTAGGTCAGTTTATCAAGAGAAAATAGCAGATAATTGGCTAATAATGTGATGAAGAAAACACGGACTGCGCCAGTGGGACGTCTCTTTGGCTCATTCCGTAGAGCATCGGACTTAACATCAGAAGGTTGCGAGTTCGATCCGAGGTGGGGGTATAAGTCTCGTGTTTTCTACACTGGCGCCCAACGTAAATCCCACGAGAGATGGTGGTTAGGAGGGTTGTCGAGGAGGGGTAGGGAGGCCAAAAATTGAAAGGGGAGAGTAGTGTACCGTCCGCGCAGCTCACTTCAGAAATCGGAAAATTGAAGTTTTCTAGCTCTACTTCATCGGCATATTTTTCGGTTAAAAATATAAGGGGATAGATCTCGAACTCTCATAACTAACGGTGTATGATATATGTCTGTACAACCAATACTACGCTCACAGTGAAAGAAAATAGTTTTAGATGGGGAGATCTCTATGTTACTGTCCGCACGGCTCACTTCGGAAACTGGATAAACGAAATTTTGATAACTTTGTGATGCATTCAACTAAAATAAAATCTATATTATTGAATAGATCTCGCTTAGTCGTAAATTTTGGTATATGTTACATGGTCGAGGGTTTATCCAATCATATTATACAGACAAAATAAGTTTTAGATAGGGCGTTTTCAATGTTAATTTTAGCGTGACATCGCCGATTTTAACATTGAGCCTATGGAGAGCGTCACGACGTCATGGGAAAAATTAGCATGGGAAATGGCCCATCTAAAACTTGTTTTGTCTATATTGTTTGATTGGGTGTATGTACTCACTATCATATACCAAAATTTATGACTAAGCGAGATCTATTGAAATGGTGTCAACTTCATTTAAATTTTTGCATCATAATACTTAGGTAGTCAAAATTGCATTTATTCAGTTTCCGCAGTGAACCGCGCGGACAGTAATTTTAGCGCAATGTCGTCGAGTACGTTCTCCATAGACTCAGTGTTAAAGATCGTCGACTTCGCACTAAAATTAACATAGAAACTCCCTATTTAAACTATTTTCTTTCACTGTGCGCGTAATATTGGTCGTACAGACATATATCATACACCATTAGTTATGAGAGTTCGAGATCTATCTCCCTATAAAAATTTTAAACGCAAAAATTGACGACAAAGTAAAGAAAACTTCAATTTTCCGATTTCAGAAGTGAGCTGCACGGACAGTAGTAAACTGCCACCTGTACTAGACTGGGACTGTGGGACATCTCTTTGGCTCATTCAGTAGAGCATCAGACTTAACATCAGAACCTTACTAGTTCGATCCCAGGTGGGGGTAGTCTCGTGTTTTCTACAAAACTTCCAACTCGGCACTTTGGGCCTCGGAAGTGTTTCCCATCAAAAAATTTATGTGCCCCCCCCCCCATGCAGTTGGGGGTCCCTGGGCAAATATTAGTAGCCCGAGGAAATTTTTGGTAGCCAGGGCAATTGGGCTAGTGAGTTTTCGCGATGACTGTGAAAACTTTTACTCGCACCTGTCAGCCTGCATGCAGACGATCATTGAGTTTGACCCGGTATGTCTTGCACCGTCTACCTCGGCTTACAATTTCTGTTAAGCTCCAATGAAATCAAATAAATAACTTCCCTTTAAGTAGCTTACCTAATTGAAATGAATTAAATCAGCATATAGAAGGTTATATTCAGCTCCATTTTCAGCGTCGCGCGGAAAATGCAACCTCGGCGTCCATCTTGTTTTCCTTGGAGATTTAGCTCGCCTGGCTCGCTTGGGTCCGCGAATTTCCTCTACATAGTTGAAAATGAATTTCTAGATTTCAACATGCTAAATCAAAGTTTCAGTGCTTATAATCAAATGCTACTAATTTTTAAAGATGGAAAATAATTATTTTCTGCACAAGCTACATTCATACTAGCTGTAATAAGGGGTTATCAAAACAGGTTAGGGTCGCTTATGTGCATGTTAATAATCGGAATCGGGTCCCGATTTCGATTAATTCCTTTTTACTATATAATCATGCTAAATCGTTATTATTTGTCCGATACATAAGCGGGCCTAAAAACGTAGTATTATTATTATTATTATGGTTAATTATTATTATTATTATTATTATTATTATCAAAAGACGTAGCAGAATGGGTGGGATATGATGCTACAGGACCCACTATTTTACATGAAAAAAAAATGACAAACGAGGTCGTCTATTTCGTACATTGATCTTTTAAGCTTCGATCAGAATTTAAATTATTTGATCTTTCAAGCTTCAGAGTTTAAATTCTAACATGATGAAAAGACAGCCACTTATCGCAGTGAAACAACGACAGAACACATCAGATCCTATGTATGAAATTACCTATCATAATCATTTAGGCACGGTCCATTTGATATTCTGGGGGGGGGGCTTGGGTTTTTTTCGAAAAAAAATAATTTTGCTCTGCATTTTGATGAAATAAATTTGCTTATGGTGTGTCAGAAAAAATAATCTTGCTCTTACAAGTAATCTGAATTTGAAGATTTACATAAAATTTTGCTTAAAACTCCTGAAAATTTTCCGGCTCGCTACGCTCGCCAGTTTTCAATTTATATAGAAAAAATTTTTGGCTCGCTTCGCTCGCCATACTTTTCTATCAAACATACTTTCTTTAATGGCAAAGTTCCTATTTCAAGAATCAAAAGAAAGCATATTATCAATACATGTATAATGTACTACTATTGATTTTTTAATATACATGATAGATGCATATCACCATAAAGTCTAATTTATATACAAACTCTGAAGGAGAACTTTAATTTTTCACCAATCTATATATACAATAATTTTAAATTTGAACATTTGTCTAGAAGACCCTCCCCTCCGACCCTCTAACTTGTGCCTTATATATATAAATTTTGTTTACGGAGGATTATATTGTCAAAATTTTATATCTCTTTTCCTTAGAAGTGAAGTGAATTTTTGCATATTTAGTAATATTTCAGAGTTTTACTAAAAATAAAGAATTTCTATTGATCAAACACAAGCATTCTTAACAAATTGCACATCACTAATGTTTAAAAAAAATTTTCTTGCTCCAACTTTGTGCGAAAAAAATAATTTTGCTCCAGTCCAGGATGAAAAAAATAATCATGCTCCGACAAAAAACCCAAGCCCCCCCCCCCCCCCCCCCCCTGAATATCAAATGGACCGTGCCTTAGGTCCATTTAAACAGAAACTTCAAACTATTCACATCAAATAACAGAAATGAGCTTTTAAAATGTTCATCCATTTCAACTTTACTTGACATTTTGGAATACATTTTATGAAATGAAACGTATATCACGGATATTACTTTAATTATTTCAAATATTAAGTCAGAATAAATTCACATCACTCAAAGACAAAATTTTATAATTCCTTTTCACTAATCTTCTTTCCCTTCATTCGTATACTAAAAATGCAGTGATAAACCTACTGGGTATGTTTGTTTCCTGGCTTACAGAATGGCACCTTTTAGAATAAGCTATGAATGTAAAACAGATATTTTTTAAGCATGACCTTATTCGTACAGTGATTTAATTCACTTGGAATGAAGTAATTTTAATGTACATATCAATATTCTGTGAGATTTAGCAACTGACTTCCGATTACATGTATCTTATGTCATTCATTTTTAATGTGATATCAAATTGATTGATGTTTGTCTTGGAAATAGTAAAATTGCAATAAAATAAAATCATATGAATCAGTAATCATATAAATTGCCTCTATATGATTGGAAGTCATCATTTATAAGTACATTCAATATGTGTATTTGTAAACTTTCACTTTGCCATCATGAAACCCACACCAGAGATTATCACCGTAAATAGATACCACAAAGGGTATTAACTGTTCATACTGACATAGTTGACATAGATACATCCCCTCAGAACTCAGAATGTGGATTGCTTTGCTGTAATGATCAGCCAACAGAATACGACATTTGACATCACATTCAACATCGTATGGAAAGAACTTTTCAGACTCCAGTCCATCTCCTCTATACGTGAACTTCACACGTCCATCTTTATGTAGTACGACAAGTTCTCCACTGTCAACACTGAGCCAGTTGATAACACACACGTCCTTGTTCTTGTTCTCCGTCGTCCTGGTCGGACATGTAAATAACCTTGTCTTACCATCCTCCCTGAACTCGTACGTGTGGAGCACCTTCCCTGTGAGAGTCATACGCTGGACAATGCGGCGGCTGGTCGGTACCAGATCGAAGACGTCACCATCATCCACCAGTGTAACCAGTATGTCGTCATTCTCTGTCTTACTGATCAAGGTAGGATATAATGGTTTGGTATCAAATGTTGTTATTGTTTTCTCATCTTGAGTTAGAACTGAAATGATTCTTTTCTTTTCTTCACTAAGAACAATGTCTCCACATCTTGACGTGATAAGATCATAGCAAGGAGTTTTTATAACTTTAAGTTCATCTCCTGATCTATCAAGTAATTTTGGATGATTATCATCGTTGAAACATACCCAGGCGTTTGTTTCAGACACATGTTTTACTGACGTTATCATATCAGAGTATTTGTCAATATCATTCGTTTCTTCCGCAGATATGCTGTGTATTTCACCTATCATGTTCTCAAGAACCTGTACATCCATCTGCCCTGGTACAAAAACCGTAGTACTCGTGTACTTATCAACAAAGTAAGAGAGAGCCTTTTCCAGTTCATCTCTCATCTCCTTCTCCATGTCTAGAATGTCATGATCAGGTAATGTATTGATATCCTTGTCTAGAGCCGTCGTTACCATATCCAGGTATTCTACTTTCTGTTTCAATCCTTCGTGTTTTTCTGTATACATTTGTTTGGCAGCTTCGGATTTTTGTTGACAGACATCTATTTTGTCATCGAATAATTTGTTGATTCCATCAATGTATCTTTGTCTGGAACCATTCAAAATTGATTTGTTTCGTTCAAAACGCGTATCTTCATCCTGTTGTTTTTGCTCGAATCGGTCTAATTCCTTTTTTAAACCCGGAAGTTTTTCGGCACGTATTTCTTTACACTCCTCCGGTAGACTGTGTTTTTTCTCCCTCAGTATGTCTGTAATAGTTTCCCAGTCATGTGAAGAATGTTCCTCCTTGATACATGTTGTACATACTTTTTTATCACAGGTTTTACAGTAAGCATGAAGCTCCTTTTTGTCGTGGTTTTCACATATTTTCAGAGTGAATTGAGCCTTGTATAGACTAGTAGCCATTTTGTTTGTTGTTAGTAGGTTGAGTTTAAAGTACTGGTTATGACGTATATATTTATTTTGAGATAGTGCGTATCGTAGCTTTGTAAAGTTTGATATGAACTGATCGTCGGATTTCAAATGATTCTTAGGAACGGTCCCTTTTATATTGGGGGGGGGGGGTCCCTTACAAGTGATGTTGATAGTATGTCTTTATTTACAATTATGCACGGTCCATTTGATATTCAGGGGAGGGGGATTGGGATTTTTGTCAGAGCAACATTATTTTTTTCGCCCCGGACCGGAGCAAAATTATTTTTTCTTGCAAAGTTGGAGCAAGAAATTTTTTTTCAAATAAGTGATGTGCAATATTTATAGGATCTCAAATGAATTTTCATTTCATACGATGCATTATGAAACGAGTTGTGTGTTTTATATCCCCGAGCCTTGGCGACAAAACGGACAACGAGTTTTATCACATGATATTGCTAAAAATGTGTATTTCTGACGTGAAATCAACCTTTCCGAGAACTAAAGAGGCGAACCACGCCGTGATGTAGAAGTCGTCTGCTACGTCATGAGAAGTAGTGTCCCCATCGTGTAGATATTCTGTGCGTTTGAGAAAAGTATTTCAATTTTGAATAGTATTTTAATGCAAGAAATAATTCAACAAAAACAATTTTAATCATTGATATTGACTCCGGGTCTGAATTTAATAGTTGACCGATATTTGAAAGGTCACATTTATCAAGGTTTAATAATGTGATTAGGTTCCAAACTTGACCAATCGCATTCAAGCATATCGATATGTAACGTGTTATCATATCATATATTTTTATTGTATGACTGGAAAATATGCCCATCGCTAATTGGCTGAAAACATGTCTGGAGCTTCTAAATATATCGCTATAACCACCTCCAGAGAGCTAAATTTAGAACAACTCTCATATTTTCCCCTGTATCTTTCTAAAATTAGTATTGTAGTTATGACGTTATAATAGTAGTGGCGTATGTGTATATTTCGCGCCATCAGAGAATACCTATTCATTACTTACAACAATGGATGCTATCAAGCTGATCGTTGTATTTCAGGATCATACAATAAAACAATTAATTACCTTGTGTTCAGTAGATATAGCAGTATAGCAACCCTCAGCATATGTTATTCACCTCGGCCTGCGGCCTCGGTGAATAACATATCCTTCGGGTTGCTATACTGCTATATCTACCTCACACAAGGTAATTAATTGTATAATGACATGGCTTTATGAAACTGCATAACGGGTGTATCATGTGATAAATGGTCATATATTAATTATGTTTGTGTTTTCTCGATAGAAATTCATTATTTTTACTCAAAACTCTAAAATATTACTTATGACTCTCCCCAGGCACCTGGTCTCACTTCGGAATGTTGTTCATTCCGGGGTTCGCAACCGTTTCGATGGGAATTCTCACGATTTTACTTTGCCTTCTCGATTTGAGACTGAATAACGGCTAGGTACTTCTTTGATGTTTATTTATATTTATACATAAATCTAATTCACTTCTAAACAGTCAGAGATAAGAAAATTTTACAGTATAATCCGCTGTGAACAAAATTTATATAAGATACAAGTAAGAGGGTCTAAGGGGAGGGTCTTCCAGACAAATTTTCAAATTTAGAATAAAGCTATTTGTGAAAAACTGAAGTTCTCCTTCAAGGCTTGTATATAAAAAAGTAGACTCTATGGTGATAAATATGCATCTTATTAATAGTATACATTACATTGATAATACACTAAGCCTTTCAGGAAGCCCTTCTTTCTTTAACTAGCATTCTTTTGATATTTTGAAAAACGAAGTTTGCCATTAAAGAAGTAATGTCTTTGATAGAAAAGAATGGCGAGCGAAGAGAGCTGAAATGTTTTTATATGAATTGTAAACTGCGGCGAGCGAAGCGAGCCGGAAATTTTTCAGGAATTTTAAGCGAAATTTTATGGTAATTTTATGGTAAATTCAGATTACTTGTAAGAGCAAGATTATTTTTTTCTGACACACCGTGAGCTAAATTATTTTTTTCGTCAAAATTCAGAGCAAAATTATTTTTTCGAAAAAAAAAAACCCAAGCCCCCCCCCCCCCCCCCGAATATTAAACGGACCATGCCTTAGAGGCCTTTAACTTCTTCACATTTTCGATTTCTCCTCCGAAACCACTTAGAGGATTTTGATGAAACTTTGTATGCATGAGTACTAATTAAGGAAGCAACAACGAGCCAGTTTTTTCTTTTTAATTTCTGGAATGACATATGAGACCTATAATCTTTTCACGTAAGTGATAGTCAACGCAGACTATGGTGGTATACTTCTGTCCCCTACATGCGAGATATTTCAGTACAGATTATGTTAACATGCAAGATAATTATATTGACATGAAAGATAATTATGTCAACATGCAAGATAATTATGTCAACATGCAAGATAATTTTGTTGACATGCAAGATAATTAAGATGCATGTTGACATAAATAAGTTGCATGTCGACGTAAATAAGTCCCATGTCAACATAAATGAGTTGCATGTTGACATATTTAACTTGAATGTCGATATAATCTGAAGAAAAATACCTTGCAAGTAGGAGACAGAAGTATGTCACTGGCTATATTGTGCCAATAACTTTTGAATTAGATTTCCTTCCTTTCAATAAAGTTTGTTTCATTTTCATTAGTACTTATAGTTTATGACACACAAAAAAATGTTTAGCGGGCATGTGGAAAGGTCGGAAGAGGGGGGATTTCATGATCCGGAAAAAATATCGCGGTGTAAAGACGAATAGTGATCCCCGTAGAATAATGACCGGGGTTTATTATTCGTCGTAGAAAAATGACCCCGGTCAATATTCCAAGGGCAAGGGGGTCATTTCTTGCCTGCAGAATAAGTATCACCAACTCCAAAAATTGCACACCCCTCATGAAAGATATTATCCCCCGTAGAATACCGACCCCACTCTAGGCATTTTTTAACAATAGATTCTTCGACTAATATTTCAACGCTACAGCTTGACAGATAATAGCTTTATGAAAGTCGGTATGTACTACGGTATAAGAAGAATCATTCGCTGGCACTTTCTTTCGCGGATTTATAAAAGTAAAATTTTGGCATGGACAATAATCCGAAGATTTATATTAGGTTCCTTTCAGTTATGCCTTTGGTATTTACATTCACTGAGACACACTTTTGCGATAGAAGGCTTACTGCGAAAGCAGCGACGGTTAATGCACATCGAATAATTCTGCGTATACAGTATCTTGAATTTTATCGAAACTTTACCCCAAAAAATTGATAAATTTCAAGTACTGACCTTGACCTAGACGAACTTAGAGGTATAATTTGTTCCCGCACATTTTTCCTTTGCCTTTTAGAGCCAGTTTTGATTAAGAATTATCTCATAGACACACAGACAGTCACAAATAGACGCAAAGACAGGCACATAAACAAAGTTACACTAAGACGGACAAACAGTCAAGAACATATAGATAAAAGTCTGACAATCACACAGCGTCAGACAGAAAAAACACAAGGACAAACAAAAAGACTGACAAATACAAAGACAAACAGATATAGACAGTCACAAAGACAGACAAAGATAGACACATACACACATACAGATAATTTTACAGACAGACAGACAGACAATCAGACACAAACAGATGTGCTTTCTCGTAGACAGACATTGACATAGAAAAGAATAATACACATGGCTATGATTTTCAATATCACCTCCATTTTCCACAGTATTTCAGAAAACTTTGCATTGACAGAAGAAAGACGTAATAAGAGATAGACAGACATATAGACAGAAAAAATACAGACTGACTCAAACATACACCTTTTTACATATACAGACACGCAAAAAGATAAATACATGCAGAAATATACAGACAGAAAAACTTACAGGTACATGCACAGACAAACACACACAGAACGATATCCAGACAGTAAGGCAAGCAGACACAAAAAAAGATACACAGAGGAACTCACCTACAGACAAATAGACATTAATAGACTCACAGATGGAAAGATACACCCAGACAGACAGACCGCATAGACAGACAAAGACTTACACACAGACAGACATGACAGACATAAATACAGTCAAACACATACAAAGTAGTCAGGACTACTGGTGCATTCTCAAGACAGACAGACAGGCAGGCAGGCAGGCGGACGGACAGAGGGAAACAGGAGTACAGAAAGTAAATAAACACGCTCAGACAGATAAGAAAAGTTTTTTTAATATTGATAGAAAGGAAGGAAGGAAAGGACAGACATAAAGACAGACACAGACAGATTGACAAATAGACTTACACACAGACACATCTAGACACGACAGACATAATAGTCAAACACAACAACGCACAAATGCACTCTGAGACAGACAGATAGACGGACGGATAGAGATTCAGGGATACACATACGCTCAGACAGACAAGAACAGTTTTTTATTGATAGAAAGAAAGAAAGGAAAGGACAAACATAAAGACATGCACAGACAGGTAGACAAACAGACAGATATACAGACATGCAGATTATATAAGACAAACTGAGTGAGCATTTAGAGTTAGGTCCATTCATAACCAATCTAAAATCTCTATTGGATGCAAACAATGAGAAAGATAAACTACAAACCAGTAACGGTTAGGCGAAAATCTGCATTGGGGAAAGACTATTACATAGCAGTTTTTTTTTTCCGGGGGGGGGGGGCTACTATGGGGAAAAACTATTATATAACACTGACAGGACCAAATGATTTTTTTTTATCATTTTCTGAACTTCTCATGCATTTTAAATTATCTTACTGATTCTAATTTTATTTCTGATACACTTTTGAACTTCAACAAAATAGCTTTTTTCCGTACGTTTTCCCCTACGATAAGTTTGAAATACTTTTAGTGGTATTCTAGTAGAATTTTATAAATCAATGCTTATGTGTATGAATTTTCATGAAAACTTAGAATTTTTTAATTAATTATAATTCTTTAATACTCTTTTTAGCTGGAAATTGGAATCGAACTGGAGATTTTGAACCATGGTTAACCGAAATTTCGGGTAATTGTTACAACCCTAATGGCGAGATATGTAATATTCGATTATCCTATTATTTAATAATGTCATCTGACAGTGAGGAGGTTGATTTACACTACAATTGTACGTTCTTCGAGACCTCTGGGTAATCGGAAAAGTGGGAGGGTTGTGCGCACGTAATCCAGGATAACTACACCTTCTGCTAGTTCCGTGGCAGATGGCCGTCCTAAGTCGGCACCGGTTGCCCATTGGTCTCGTTGGTTTATGAGTAGTCCTTTGTGTTTGATGTTTCTGTGTTGTACGTTGACGTTCCTTATCCCTTATCGTCTCTTTCTGTGCTTGTCTGCTTTGTGTTTTTGCATTGGGTGTTTTGGGGTTTTGTTGTGGGTGCTGCAACCTGGTGTTGTTGGATCCCCTCCTTTGTTTAATAAGGCTCATAATAAGCATTATATAAATTGCATTCGCTGTAAGATTTCCAGTGTTCTTAGGTGAGCGATGTGGCCCTTGGGCCTCTTGTTTTCATTTAGAAGTGTAAATTGGGACAAAACTGCACTTCCTGTCTTATTAATTTCATCTTACAAACTTCACCGGGTACAACGCAGCATTACGGGGGCTTGTTGTGCTGCGACCCGGGGGCTTTTGCTGAGACGATGAAAAACAGACCGAGCTGTGCATCAGCTTCTATAACTCCAGAAGTAAGTTACCTATGCTCCTAAAACTGATCCTACGGAACTCAGCAAATATAAAGGAATGTTCCCATGTGCTTAGTTTTGTTTCACAGTCGTTTGTTCTCTCAAACACTTAAACACTATTTCGCGAGTTGGACGATCCAAATAGGGAAATAATTTCAATAGGACATTACTGTTTTATAATAGGATTTTACGCATACGTTCATACCTGGAGACATGGAAAATGGTCATATATTTCTAGTTTGAATGTTTTCAGGTGGTAATACAGCGTAATAAATGAAATATTCTACAATTTCTGATGTTGTGTTTGGGGGCTTGTTTCCATGTTGTGTATGGGTGTATGTTCATACTATATTTTGGTTGATATTTAAGGTTTTATTCCAATCTAGCACAAGATACATGTATGGTTTTCCAAGATATGCTGCATTCAATATCCCTTTATTTATGGAATTACTTTAATGAAGTACTATTACCAAAGATGGGTCAGGGTGATGGGAAACCTTTTGGTCATAAGGAACAATATAGTGATCGTACAAACGGTTCAGGGGATATAGCCCGAACGCGATGTGTGACAGACGGACAGACGGACGCGAAGGCAAAAGCAATATGTCTCCTCCCTGTTGGGGGGAGACATAATTAATGAGTTTGCACAATATAGACAGGGACTTTTTTAAACTTTCGAGATCCGTGTTTAATGACTTTCACTTACTTTTTTACTGAGATTGACCGGTGGGCGAAAGCGAACCAGCTTAATTTTTTGCCACATTCGGAATCAAGTTGTAAGCTGAGTGTTAATGTTGATACTTTCCTTACATATTTGATAGGGGGGGGGGTTGCGAGTTATGTTATATCGTAGCTAGGGGGAAATTGAAATATTTGATATTGATAATGTTGTAAACTGGCAAGCTGTAGTGAGCCAGGGATTTTGTTTAAATTAAATATTTAAAAAAAAAAACAAAAAAACGATTCAGATTTCTCAGAATGAATGGTTTAGTCTAGAAATTCATACTATTTTATCTCCTTGTAAATTGATAGCGAAAATGGGAAGGACTCTAGATCCGCCTACGGTTATCATGTATAAGGTTCGTTTGGAATGACATCATTCAATATCTTACTTCGAATCATAAAAATATGGTTCCGGAAAGTCTCAAAATACATTTGAAACGTTTGAAACAATTGCACGTATACCAATTAATAAACATTATCAGTATAGACTATAAGGTCTAATCCATTTTTATGTGTTTATCATGTCTGAGAGCGTGTACATGTACATATATCATATACAATGTTTTCTGATCCATTTTCATTAATATAATTGTATGTCATCAAAAATACACGTTATCCATCTTCATCTTTGGTACTTGTACTTCATTTAAGTAATTCCATAAATGATGTTCACTGGATTTGAATGCAGCATATCTAATAGGAAAATGTTTATTGTGCTAAATTGAAATATAACATTAAATATCAACCGAAATATAGTATGGACTGCGACAGAACATACACCCATACACAACATGAAAACAAGCCCACATACACAGCATCAGAAAATGTAGAATATTTCATTCATTACGCTGTATTACCACCTGAAAGCATTCAAGCTAGAAATATATGACCATTTTCCATGTCTCCGGGTATGAACGTATGCGTAAAATCCTATTATAAGACAGTAATGTCCTATTGAAATTATTTCTATATTTGGATCGTCCAACTCGCGAAATAGTGTTGAAGTGTTTGAGAGAACAAACGACTGTGAAAAGAAATTAAGCACATGGGAACATTCTTGATATCTGCAGAGTTCCGTAGGATAAGTTTTAGGAGCCTAGGTAACTTACTTCTGGGGTTATAGAAGCTGATGCACAGCTCGGTCTGTTTTTCATCGTCTCGGCACAAGCCCCCGGGTCGCAGCACAACAAGCCCCCGTGACGCTGCGTTGTACCCGGTGAACTTGTATATGCAAAAGATTTGCTACATCCACGACTCGGCAAGCCTCAACGTGGATTGCAAATCTTGTACACTCGGATGAGATTCCCCGGTCTCAGTCGAAAACGTGATAGATTCTATGAACGGGATATCACACGCGTTTCAGTAGCCTCCCTTAGTCGAGAGTTTTTAAGAAATCTTCACGCTGAAGATTTCCGATTTTCGTAACTTAAAATGCCTTGATGTTCTGGCTTTGTAATAATCGCGCTTTCGGCAAGTCGATCCAATAGCTCAGTGGTAGAACTCTTGCCTACCATGCGGGAAGTCCGTGGTTCGAGCCTGAGCGCAGAGGTTATATTCAGATTGCTATTCGTATGTAATGTACAAATGTTTTTTTTTCTTTGCAAAGTAATGGTAAGCCTACAGTGATCAACAATATTCAAAGTTTTACTGAAATTGACTTATTTGAAAATTTTGTTAATGACTTTTTACCTAAATACATATGTCTTTCTATTCAGAAATAAGTCAGGTGTCAGTAAAGTGTTTGAATGTAGAGAAACTTATGATATAGTTACCCATATGGTAATATCATTACACATACTGTCGTATTATCACACAAAATCTGTATTCGGCTCTTTTTATTTACATATTGAAATCTTTGTGAGTGAAGGAGCACTGCTGTGATATTTCAGAAAAGTTGGTCATATAAATTCGGATGCTTTTGTCACATAGTAAAGAAAGATAGCTCGAATTGCACTTTGAATTTTTTACATGATAATTTACACATTCAATCAGATTTCGCAACATATGACGTGGTCATTGAATGATTTCTTTCTATAAGAATTTGCACAATATGATGAGGAAATCATATGTGAAGTTTCATTTGAAAATCTTCGGCTGAAAAAAATATAGCCAAAACATGAGCATTTCCATTACAATCAATGGATGGCTAGAAATTCTTATCAGTTTCAAAATCTCAAAATTTCGGATGTTGACCTCCTGATATTGTCCCTTACATCTGAATTACATTAGGAAATCAGAATTATGCTTTTTCCTGAAAGTAAGTGTTGTATAACATGAAACGTGTGATATCACCTTAATACTCTATAATGATATTTATTATAGTATATAATATACTGATTATCTAATGATTCTTTAAGACTTTGGGGAAGCTGCTATGATGTACAAGTCTTGATATTTAAAATATGAACGTTGTAATTAAAGAAATTAGACTAGAGAAAAAATTTCAAAAGAATTATATTTTTCCGACCGTCCGTTTTCCTGTAAATCGACCTGAAAAGTCTAATCGTTGAAGCGGCGCGACTGAATTATCTGCCCGTTTGTGTGACGTCATGTGCACCCAAGCGAGTGTTAGAGGCTATCTGAAGGCAGTGAGGGATGAAACTCCCATATCTTGTTTACTTGAAGATAGATAAAAACAAATCGGTACCAAATACGTTTTATTGATTTATCAATTTTTATATTTTACTTTTTTTTCTTCTGGGGGGATCTTCTAAAACGACTTTACAGCGTATTCGGAATTACCCAAGTATGACTTTTACCTATCATTGTGTGATGGCCTTAGTTAGCCGGGTATAAGTGTCAGTTCATATATAGAGGTTGTATATTCAAATCAGAGTGATCGCAGGCGTGTCATATACAGGCAAGCCTATAGATTGCGTAATATTTGACCCCCGTACAAGGTGTGAACAACAAATTAGACCACGGCAGGCATTTGTTGGGAAATAGACAGTAGATTCTTTTACGTTTGGGCAATGTTCGTCTTGATGGAATTTTAGAAAAAACAAAGTTACCAATGCCATAAAATGAAAAAAAAAATCTGCATGACGTTAAAATTCGAATGACCGCTAAAATATGCTGGAAGTTATATGATGCCCGCTAAGTCTAGTCGTCTTTTTGTTAGAAAAAATCAATTTAGAATAACAAGTTTTTCTTGAAGATCGATCTTTATAGACCATGATGAAATAGTTTGACTATTGCCCATCTCTTATCATGCTTATACACCCAAAAACTATTTTGAACTATGAAGATATAATCGAATGAAATATACAAAATCAGCAAGACTATGTGCTATGTTTATTTCTCCGCCGACTTTTCCGCAATAAAAATGGTAAAAAGCTAATTAGATTGTACGAAGCTATTGAATATATTTTTTTACATACGAATCGCCATGCAGAAGAAATACGGCATGAGGTTCAGTGCCAAGATCGACCCTTATCTTCAGGTAAATTGTATCTCTGGTCCAAAATCGGTGAAAATTATGCATGGATACTCCATATTTTCTTTTCTTATTATTGCACTTTTGGTAAAGCTAATTAATACAGGTTTCAAATATTCAGATTGCACCATTTGCATATATTTTTTGCAAAATTTCCCGAGGGAGGCCCCGGACCGCCTCCCGCACCTCTCCCCCCTCGATGCAACCCCCCCCCGCATCCTCTGGATCCGCCACTGAAAACCACTGATTTTTCAAAATTTGTATTTACTCGTTAATAATTAATCATTCAAATTTTCAGAATACTTAAGCCCGATTGTAAAAAGAAAAACAAACAAAAAACAAACAAACAAAAAAACAAACAAAAAAAAAACTCCCGAATTTACAACATTTTTCGATAAACAAATGCATAGATATTACAAACATTTATTCTATAGTCTGTTTATTGACGT
Organism: Pinctada imbricata; assembly: GCA_033119305.1. Taxonomy (NCBI): domain Eukaryota; kingdom Metazoa; phylum Mollusca; class Bivalvia; order Pterioida; family Pteriidae; genus Pinctada; species Pinctada imbricata. Next base: position 43,999,072 of record VSWD01000014.1, read on the forward strand.
AAGTATTTCGTTACATTTGATATTTAGTCATGAAGATTGCATGTTATATATGTTAAAACAAGATAAATGTGAAAACATCATTAAATTCTATGTCTTTAATTTTTCGCATTTCTTCACATTTTTTTTCCTCAATTTTGTCTGAAGTGGTTGTTAGTAAACATAATTAACAAACAACAATAACAACTGGCCTGAAGATACTGTGTAAACTGCATGTAATCAGTAAACGTAGTTGACAGGCGCTGTATAGACGGCATATATATATAATCAATTTTCTGATAAAGTACACTTAAATATTTCGATACCAAAGACTCGATGTGTTTTCAACTGCGTTAATTTCCAGATTGTACAGTAAATAATTTGTCAGAAAACGTTCTAGAAATAGAAGTAATGCGTTGGGTCCGCCACTGCTGTTCCACAAGATATACACAATCCACATCCGTGTTGACAAAAACGGGGTGCTTTATCCACTATATTCAGTGTATGTGGAGAGGAGCCAAGGCAACAGGCCCTACCATGCCGGACAACAATGCAGTAAAGACATCGGTACGACGGACAGCCATACTACCATTTATTCCATTGGACGCAATTGAGGACGTGAACGGAGATGAGGCGGACATCACATACCTTACCGAACCATTCACTGACTACGGTGGAACAATTTCGTTATTTAAATATGACATATTTTTATGAAATGAAATAAATGTAAGTAAAATAATTCACATTATTCTTCTTCTTCTTCTGTTGTAGCCAAAAAAAAAAAACAAGAGCCCCAGGGGGCACAACGCTCACCTGATACCCATGCACGCTCTAATTGACATACTGACATCGAATACTGATAGTGCCAGTACCAGGATTTTAGCCCACAACCTTTCTAAAAAGATTTTTGCCGGATGCAGAGAAGTTTTTTTTTCAGACAACCTTTAAAAGTACAAAAAAGAAAAAATAGCCACATTTCAAAACAATAACTTTTTTACTGATTTGAAAAGACGGATAAAGTGGTCCAACGTCATATGCCCAGCTAGTATAGTTCAATTATGCAACATCAAAAATAAAATCATATTGTACATTAATGTGCAGCAGAAAAAGAATAAAACAATGAAATGATTTCATAAATTAAGTTTATTTAAAATTGAACACAAAACCTTTCATTATTGATAGCTAGCATGCCAGAAATTATAAAGCCTGTGTTTGTGAAACGAGAATGCCCCCGGCGGCATCTTTGTTAGTATAAAGGCCATTTTCTGTTAAGTATGTGAGAGGTCAGGGTCAGTGCAATATTTTGGTATCAATGGAAAGATCTTGTCACAAGGAATACACATGTAAAAATTGAAACCTCTATCACTAACCATTCAAAAATTATGTCCAATGTTAAAGTTTTTGAGAATATGTCAAAGGTCAAGGTTATGGTCACGAGGTCAAAAATTTTGGTATCAATGGAAAGGTATTGTCACAAGGAATACACATGTGAAATATGAAACCTCTATCACCAGCTTCCATTTAAAAGTTATGCCCAATGTTAAAGTTTTTCGGAAAACAGACAGACAAACAGACAGGCGGACAGGCCAAAAACTATATGCTCCCGAATCTTTTATTCCAGGGGCATAAAAAACAAAGATTTTTCGGTTTTGCCTTTATTCATATTAAAGTATACTGAAATCTATGAATGCTTTTGAATAGTATTGATTTCATCTCAAATACATGAAACGTACAGTTAAAATCGTTTTAATCCAATATTTATCAATTCAAGTGAGTTGTGCAGAAATTGGGCCAGTTTGTTTTCCAAAAAGCAGTGTATGGTGTATCAAACCTCATGACCCAGTGAAGCCACTTGAACAAATAACTTTCAGTGAATATGCTGAAATGCGGCGCTTCTTGCCTATGTTTATGAGAGAAAATGTTTTATTATTCACAACCTCAGGCCTCTGTGTTCCTCTTAGAAATATTTTACATGCAAGATGTCGAACACAGTGGCTTATGGTTGTAAATAATAATAATTTACTTACTCTATTTAAACAACAGCTTTCTGTGGTCCAACATTTCATAGGAAGATTTCAGGAACTCTGAACTGAATTATTTATTTCAAGAATTTCAGATATTAAATGTCCTATGCATTCTCAAAATCCGGAGGAAGAGATAACTCATTACTCACGTTTCTTCAAGAAATCAGTCCGTAAATTTCTTCATCTAAGAGAGTCTAAGACCGAGGAAATTCGAGCAAACTTTATACATGATAACAAGTATATGCAAGTGATCCAAGTACATGAATGATAACCATTATGAAAGTGTTCCAAGTATAATGCACATTTCATTAAATAAAAATCTATTCCGTTTGCACTGTATCTCCTGAAATGTATCGCAGTACTAAAGGTATCACATTTCTACATGGGGAATCCCCTTCGGGTACACGGCAAAACATAGCCGCTTTTGAAATCTTGTTCCCGACTTTAAAAATAAAATTCTAAATGAGTATAAAGAATCTAAATAATTGAATCATATCACATAAAAGGTCAATCAATAAGACATTGAAGCATGTGTCACTTGTTGAATTATCAGCTGTAACTACGGATGAAAGGTCGATCTAAAAATGATTAATCATACAAAGAAGGTTTTTTTCCTGCAGTTGCACCTGAAACATTGGGCATGGAAAACATACATTATACCTATGTACACACAATCTTAAAAAAAATATTCCTTAAAAATCCAAAAGTGGATATCTTGACAAAATTCTTTCACTTGTAGGGTACCATGAATGAGTACCTCATACCTACAAATTGTCATGACAATCTGAAGAGTGGTTATAGAAAAGAAGCAGAAAATGTATGAAAATCACCCCCCCCCTTCCTTTTTACATAAGAAAAAAATTCATAAAAAATCAAAAAAATAAAATTTAAGCATAAAATAAAAAAATTTGACTTCGAAGTGGAACCAAAAATAACAACACTTCTTAAGACATCTCTCTAGATCATCCTGATGCTTTCGGTTTGTCGATACATGCTTCGGTTCTGAAGAAGAAGTTTGTCAAAGGAGGGTACCCCCCGTGACCTACTTTTGGCTGTGGTGGCGCCACCTGTTGACAGATCCGGACGAAAAACAACAACACTTGTAGGGGACCATGAGTACTCCATACCTACCAAGTTTCATCAAAATCTCTTCAGCCGTTCTGGAGAAGAAGTTTAAAATGTGAAAAGTTTACGACGACAGACGACGACGGACGACGACGGACGACGACGGACGACGACGACGACGACGACGACGACGGACGACGGACGCAACACTATGACAATAACTCACTTGAGCCTATGGCTCAGGTGAGCTAAAAAGGGGAAACAATTTTGTTGGGGTCCCGCCGGGGTTTGAAGCCACTCCCCATGGGTCCATTGGGCATGGAAAACATACATTATACCTATGTACAATCTTAAAAAATATTCCTTAAAAATCCAAAAGTGGATATCTTGACAAAATTCTTTCACTTGTAGGGTATCATGCATGAGTACCTCATACCTACAAATTGTCATGACAATCTGAAGAGTGGTTATAGAAAAGAAGCAGAAAATGTATGAAAATCACCCCCCCCCCCTTCCTTTTTAAATAAGAAAAAAATTCATCAAAAATCAAAAAAATAAAATTTAAGCATAAAATACATATCAAAGCATTAAGTAAGTTAAATATGATAAATATGTAGTAAATGAGTGTGTAAAATCATACACTTATTGAGTTATTTAAAGAAATAGTGCAAAAATGTGCATTTCTGACTAAGTCCGAAAAGACGTCAAAAACGCGTCAAAAATTTGACTTCGAAGTGGAACCAAAAATAACAACACTTCTTAAGACATCTCTCTAGATCATCCTGATGCTTTCGGTTTGTCGATACATGCTTCGGTTCTGAAGAAGTTTGTCAAAGGAGGGTACCCCCCGTGACCTACTTTTGGCTGTGGTGGCGCCACCTGTTGACAGATCCGGACAAAAAACAACAACACTTGTAGGGGACCATGAGTGCTTCATACCTACCAAGTTTCATCAAAATCTCTTCAGCCGTTCTGGAGAAGAAGTTTAAAATGTGAAAAGTTTACGACGACGGACGACGACGGACGACGACGACGACGGACGACGGACGACAAACGCAACACTATGACAATAGCTCACTTGAGCCTATGGCTCAGGTGAGCTAAAAAGGGGAAACAATTTTGTTGGGGTCCCGCCGGGGTTTGAAGCCACTCCCCATGGGTCCATTGGGCATGGAAAACATACATTATACCTATGTACAATCTTAAAAAATATTCCTTAAAAATCCAAAAGTGGATATCTTGACAAAATTCTTTCCATTGTAGGGTACCATGCATGAGTACCTCATACCTACAAATTGTCATGACAATCTGAAGAGTGGTTATAGAAAAGAAGCAGAAAATGTATGAAAATCATCCCCCCCCCTCTTCCTTTTTACATAAGAAAAAAATTCATAAAAAATCAAAAAAATAAAATTTAAGCATAAAATACATATCAAAGCATTAAGTAAGTTAAATATGATAAATATGTAGTAAATGAGTGTGTAAAATCATACACTTATTGAGTTATTTCAAGAAATAGTGCAAAAATGTGCATTTCTGACTAAGTCCGAAAAGACGTCAAAAACGCGTCAAAAATTTGACTTCGAAGTGGAACCAAAAATAACAACACTTCTTAAGACATCTCTCTAGATCATCCTGATGCTTTCGGTTTGTCGATACATGCTTCGGTTCTGAAGAAGAAGTTTGTCAAAGGAGGGTACCACCCGTGACCTACTTTTGGCTGTGGTGGCGCCACCTGTTGACAGATCCGGACGAAAAACTACAACACTTGTAGGGGACCATGAGTACTTCATACCTACCAAGTTTCATCAAAATCTCTTCAGCCGTTCTGGAGAAGAAGTTTAAAATGTGAAAAGTTTACGACGACGGACGACGAAGGACGACGACGGACGACGACGACGACGGACGACGGACGACAGACGCAACACTATGACAATAACTCACTTGAGCCTATGGCTCAGGTGAGCTAAAAAGGGGAAAAATTTTGTTGGGGTCCCGCCGGGGTTTGAAGCCACTCCCCATGGGTCCATTGGGCATGGAAAACATACATTATACCTATGTACAATCTTAAAAAATATTCCTTAAAAATCCAAAAGTGGATATCTTGACAAAATTCTTTCACTTGTAGGGTACCATGCATGAGTACCTCATACCTACAAATTGTCATGACAATCTGAAGAGTGGTTATAGAAAAGAAGCAGAAAATGTATGAAAATCACCCCCCCCCCCTTCCTTTTTACATAAGAAAAAAATTCATAAAAAATCAAAAAAATAAAATTTAAGCATAAAATACATATCAAAGCATTAAGTAAGTTAAATATGATAAATATGTAGTAAATGAGTGTGTAAAATCATACACTTATTGAGTTATTTAAAGAAATAGTGCAAAAATGTGCATTTCTGACTAAGTCCGAAAAGACGTCAAAAACGCGTCAAAAATTTGACTTCGAAGTGGAACCAAAAATAACAACACTTCTTAAGACATCTCTCTAGATCATCCTGATGCTTTCGGTTTGTCGATACATGCTTCGGTTCTGAAGAAGAAGTTTGTCAAAGGAGGGTACCCCCCGTGACCTACTTTTGGCTGTGGTGGCGCCACCTGTTGACAGATCCGGACGAAAAACAACAACACTTGTAGGGGACCATGAGTACTTCATACCTACCAAGTTTCATCAAAATCCCTTCAGCCGTTCTGGAGAAGAAGTTTAAAATGTGAAAAGTTTACGACGACGGACGACGACGGACGACGACGACGACGGACGACGGACGACAGACGCAACACTATGACAATAGCTCACTTGAGCCTATGGCTCAGGTGAGCTAAAAAGGGGAAAAAATTTTGTTGGGGTCCCGCCGGGGTTTGAAGCCACTCCCCATGGGTCCATTGGGCATGGAAAACATACATTATACCTATGTACAATCTTAAAAAATATTCCTTAAAAATCCAAAAGTGGATATCTTGACAAAATTCTTTCACTTGTAGGGTACCATGCATGAGTACCTCATACCTACAAATTGTCATGACAATCTGAAGAGTGGTTATAGAAAAGAAGCAGAAAATGTATGAAAATCACCCCCCCCCCCCTTCCTTTTTACATAAGAAAAAAATTCATAAAAAATCAAAAAAATAAAATTTAAGCATAAAATACATATCAAAGCATTAAGTAAGTTAAATATGATAAATATGTAGTAAATGAGTGTGTAAAATCATACACTTATTGAGTTATTTAAAGAAATAGTGCAAAAATGTGCATTTCTGACTAAGTCCGAAAAGACGTCAAAAACGCGTCAAAAATTTGACTTCGAAGTGGAACCAAAAATAACAACACTTCTTAAGACATCTCTCTAGATCATCCTGATGCTTTCGGTTTGTCGATACATGCTTCGGTTCTGAAGAAGAAGTTTGTCAAAGGAGGGTACCCCCCGTGACCTACTTTTGGCTGTGGTGGCGCCACCTGTTGACAGATCCGGACGAAAAACAACAACACTTGTAGGGGACCATGAGTACTTCATACCTACCAAGTTTCATCAAAATCCCTTCAGCCGTTCTGGAGAAGAAGTTTAAAATGTGAAAAGTTTACGACGACGGACGACGACGACGACGACGACGACGACGACGACGACGGACGACGGACGACAGACGCAACACTATGACAATAGCTCACTTGAGCCTATGGCTCAGGTGAGCTAAAAAGGGGAAAAAATTTTGTTGGGGTCCCGCCGGGGTTTGAAGCCACTCCCCATGGGTCCATTGGGCATGGAAAACATACATTATACCTATGTACAATCTTAAAAAATATTCCTTAAAAATCCAAAAGTGGATATCTTGACAAAATTCTTTCACTTGTAGGGTACCATGCATGAGTACCTCATACCTACAAATTGTCATGACAATCTGAAGAGTGGTTATAGAAAAGAAGCAGAAAATGTATGAAAATCACCCCCCCCCCCTTCCTTTTTACATAAGAAAAAAATTCATAAAAAATCAAAAAAATAAATTTAAGCATAAAATACATATCAAAGCATTAAGTAAGTTAAATATGATAAATATGTAGTAAATGAGTGTGTAAAATCATACACTTATTGAGTTATTTAAAGAAATAGTGCAAAAATGTGCATTTCTGACTAAGTCCGAAAAGACGTCAAAAACGCGTCAAAAATTTGACTTCGAAGTGGAACCAAAAATAACAACACTTCTTAAGACATCTCTCTAGATCATCCTGATGCTTTCGGTTTGTCGATACATGCTTCGGTTCTGAAGAAGAAGTTTGTCAAAGGAGGGTACCCCCCGTGACCTACTTTTGGCTGTGGTGGCGCCACCTGTTGACAGATCCGGACGAAAAACAACAACACTTGTAGGGGACCATGAGTACTTCATACCTACCAAGTTTCATCAAAATCCCTTCAGCCGTTCTGGAGAAGAAGTTTAAAATGTGAAAAGTTTACGACGACGGACGACGACGACGACGACGACGACGACGACGACGACGGACGACGGACGACAGACGCAACACTATGACAATAGCTCACTTGAGCCTATGGCTCAGGTGAGCTAAAAAGGGGAAAAAATTTTGTTGGGGTCCCGCCGGGGTTTGAAGCCACTCCCCATGGGTCCATTGGGCATGGAAAACATACATTATACCTATGTACAATCTTAAAAAATATTCCTTAAAAATCCAAAAGTGGATATCTTGACAAAATTCTTTCACTTGTAGGGTACCATGCATGAGTACCTCATACCTACAAATTGTCATGACAATCTGAAGAGTGGTTATAGAAAAGAAGCAGAAAATGTATGAAAATCACCCCCCCCCCCCTTCCTTTTTACATAAGAAAAAAATTCATAAAAAATCAAAAAAATAAAATTTAAGCATAAAATACATATCAAAGCATTAAGTAAGTTAAATATGATAAATATGTAGTAAATGAGTGTGTAAAATCATACACTTATTGAGTTATTTAAAGAAATAGTGCAAAAATGTGCATTTCTGACTAAGTCCGAAAAGACGTCAAAAACGCGTCAAAAATTTGACTTCGAAGTGGAACCAAAAATAACAACACTTCTTAAGACATCTCTCTAGATCATCCTGATGCTTTCGGTTTGTCGATACATGCTTCGGTTCTGAAGAAGAAGTTTGTCAAAGGAGGGTACCCCCCGTGACCTACTTTTGGCTGTGGTGGCGCCACCTGTTGACAGATCCGGACGAAAAACAACAACACTTGTAGGGGACCATGAGTACTTCATACCTACCAAGTTTCATCAAAATCCCTTCAGCCGTTCTGGAGAAGAAGTTTAAAATGTGAAAAGTTTACGACGACGGACGACGACGACGACGACGACGACGACGACGACGACGGACGACGGACGACAGACGCAACACTATGACAATAGCTCACTTGAGCCTATGGCTCAGGTGAGCTAAAAAGGGGAAAAAATTTTGTTGGGGTCCCGCCGGGGTTTGAAGCCACTCCCCATGGGTCCATTGGGCATGGAAAACATACATTATACCTATGTACAATCTTAAAAAATATTCCTTAAAAATCCAAAAGTGGATATCTTGACAAAATTCTTTCACTTGTAGGGTACCATGCATGAGTACCTCATACCTACAAATTGTCATGACAATCTGAAGAGTGGTTATAGAAAAGAAGCAGAAAATGTATGAAAATCACCCCCCCCCCTTCCTTTTTACATAAGAAAAAAATTCATAAAAAATCAAAAAAATAAATTTAAGCATAAAATACATATCAAAGCATTAAGTAAGTTAAATATGATAAATATGTAGTAAATGAGTGTGTAAAATCATACACTTATTGAGTTATTTAAAGAAATAGTGCAAAAATGTGCATTTCTGACTAAGTCCGAAAAGACGTCAAAAACGCGTCAAAAATTTGACTTCGAAGTGGAACCAAAAATAACAACACTTCTTAAGACATCTCTCTAGATCATCCTGATGCTTTCGGTTTGTCGATACATGCTTCGGTTCTGAAGAAGAAGTTTGTCAAAGGAGGGTACCCCCCGTGACCTACTTTTGGCTGTGGTGGCGCCACCTGTTGACAGATCCGGACGAAAAACAACAACACTTGTAGGGGACCATGAGTACTTCATACCTACCAAGTTTCATCAAAATCCCTTCAGCCGTTCTGGAGAAGAAGTTTAAAATGTGAAAAGTTTACGACGACGGACGACGACGACGACGACGACGACGACGACGACGACGGACGACGGACGACAGACGCAACACTATGACAATAGCTCACTTGAGCCTATGGCTCAGGTGAGCTAAAAAGGGGAAAAAATTTTGTTGGGGTCCCGCCGGGGTTTGAAGCCACTCCCCATGGGTCCATTGGGCATGGAAAACATACATTATACCTATGTACAATCTTAAAAAATATTCCTTAAAAATCCAAAAGTGGATATCTTGACAAAATTCTTTCACTTGTAGGGTACCATGCATGAGTACCTCATACCTACAAATTGTCATGACAATCTGAAGAGTGGTTATAGAAAAGAAGCAGAAAATGTATGAAAATCACCCCCCCCCCCTTCCTTTTTACATAAGAAAAAAATTCATAAAAAATCAAAAAAATAAAATTAAACATAAAATACATATCAAAGCATTAAGTAAGTTAAATATGATAAATATGTAGTAAATGAGTGTGTAAAATCATACACTTATTGAGTTATTTAAAGAAATAGTGCAAAAATGTGCATTTCTGACTAAGTCCGAAAAGACGTCAAAAACGCGTCAAAAATTTGACTTCGAAGTGGAACCAAAAATAACAACACTTCTTAAGACATCTCTCTAGATCATCCTGATGCTTTCGGTTTGTCGATACATGCTTCGGTTCTGAAGAAGAAGTTTGTCAAAGGAGGGTACCCCCCGTGACCTACTTTTGGCTGTGGTGGCGCCACCTGTTGACAGATCCGGACGAAAAACAACAACACTTGTAGGGGACCATGAGTACTTCATACCTACCAAGTTTCATCAAAATCCCTTCAGCCGTTCTGGAGAAGAAGTTTAAAATGTGAAAAGTTTACGACGACGGACGACGACGACGACGACGACGACGACGACGACGGACGACGGACGACGGACGCAACACTATGACAATAGCTCACTTGAGCCTATGGCTCAGGTGAGCTAAAAAGGGGAAAAAATTTTGTTGGGGTCCCGCCGGGGTTTGAAGCCACTCCCCATGGGTCCATTGGGCATGGAAAACATACATTATACCTATGTACAATCTTAAAAAATATTCCTTAAAAATCCAAAAGTGGATATCTTGACAAAATTCTTTCACTTGTAGGGTACCATGCATGAGTACCTCATACCTACAAATTGTCATGACAATCTGAAGAGTGGTTATAGAAAAGAAGCAGAAAATGTATGAAAATCCCCCCCCCCCCCCTTCCTTTTTACATAAGAAAAAAATTCATAAAAAATCAAAAAAATAAATTTAAGCATAAAATACATATCAAAGCATTAAGTAAGTTAAATATGATAAATATGTAGTAAATGAGTGTGTAAAATCATACACTTATTGAGTTATTTAAAGAAATAGTGCAAAAATGTGCATTTCTGACTAAGTCCGAAAAGACGTCAAAAACGCGTCAAAAATTTGACTTCGAAGTGGAACCAAAAATAACAACACTTCTTAAGACATCTCTCTAGATCATCCTGATGCTTTCGGTTTGTCGATACATGCTTCGGTTCTGAAGAAGAAGTTTGTCAAAGGAGGGTACCCCCCGTGACCTACTTTTGGCTGTGGTGGCGCCACCTGTTGACAGATCCGGACGAAAAACAACAACACTTGTAGGGGACCATGAGTACTTCATACCTACCAAGTTTCATCAAAATCCCTTCAGCCGTTCTGGAGAAGAAGTTTAAAATGTGAAAAGTTTACGACGACGGACGACGACGACGACGACGACGACGACGGACGACGGACGACAGACGCAACACTATGACAATAGCTCACTTGAGCCTATGGCTCAGGTGAGCTAAAAAGGGGAAAAAATTTTGTTGGGGTCCCGCCGGGGTTTGAAGCCACTCCCCATGGGTCCATTGGGCATGGAAAACATACATTATACCTATGTACAATCTTAAAAAATATTCCTTAAAAATCCAAAAGTGGATATCTTGACAAAATTCTTTCACTTGTAGGGTACCATGCATGAGTACCTCATACCTACAAATTGTCATGACAATCTGAAGAGTGGTTATAGAAAAGAAGCAGAAAATGTATGAAAATCACCCCCCCCCCCTTCCTTTTTACATAAGAAAAAAATTCATAAAAAATCAAAAAAATAAAATTTAAGCATAAAATACATATCAAAGCATTAAGTAAGTTAAATATGATAAATATGTAGTAAATGAGTGTGTAAAATCATACACTTATTGAGTTATTTAAAGAAATAGTGCAAAAATGTGCATTTCTGACTAAGTCCGAAAAGACGTCAAAAACGCGTCAAAAATTTGACTTCGAAGTGGAACCAAAAATAACAACACTTCTTAAGACATCTCTCTAGATCATCCTGATGCTTTCGGTTTGTCGATACATGCTTCGGTTCTGAAGAAGAAGTTTGTCAAAGGAGGGTACCCCCCGTGACCTACTTTTGGCTGTGGTGGCGCCACCTGTTGACAGATCCGGACGAAAAACAACAACACTTGTAGGGGACCATGAGTACTTCATACCTACCAAGTTTCATCAAAATCCCTTCAGCCGTTCTGGAGAAGAAGTTTAAAATGTGAAAAGTTTACGACGACGGACGACGACGGACGACGACGACGACGACGACGACGGACGACGGACGACAGACGCAACACTATGACAATAGCTCACTTGAGCCTATGGCTCAGGTGAGCTAAAAAGGGGAAAAAAATTTTTGTTGGGGTCCCGCCGGGGTTTGAAGCCACTCCCCATGGGTCCATTGGGCATGGAAAACATACATTATACCTATGTACAATCTTAAAAAATATTCCTTAAAAATCCAAAAGTGGATATCTTGACAAAATTCTTTCACTTGTAGGGTACCATGCATGAGTACCTCATACCTACAAATTGTCATGACAATCTGAAGAGTGGTTATAGAAAAGAAGCAGAAAATGTATGAAAATCACCCCCCCCCCCTTCCTTTTTACATAAGAAAAAAATTCATAAAAAATCAAAAAAATAAAATTTAAGCATAAAATACATATCAAAGCATTAAGTAAGTTAAATATGATAAATATGTAGTAAATGAGTGTGTAAAATCATACACTTATTGAGTTATTTAAAGAAATAGTGCAAAAATGTGCATTTCTGACTAAGTCCGAAAAGACGTCAAAAACGCGTCAAAAATTTGACTTCGAAGTGGAACCAAAAATAACAACACTTCTTAAGACATCTCTCTAGATCATCCTGATGCTTTCGGTTTGTCGATACATGCTTCGGTTCTGAAGAAGAAGTTTGTCAAAGGAGGGTACCCCCCGTGACCTACTTTTGGCTGTGGTGGCGCCACCTGTTGACAGATCCGGACGAAAAACAACAACACTTGTAGGGGACCATGAGTACTTCATACCTACCAAGTTTCATCAAAATCCCTTCAGCCGTTCTGGAGAAGAAGTTTAAAATGTGAAAAGTTTACGACGACGGACGACGACGGACGACGACGACGACGACGACGGACGACGGACGACAGACGCAACACTATGACAATAGCTCACTTGAGCCTATGGCTCAGGTGAGCTAAAAAGGGGAAAAAATTTTTGTTGGGTCCCGCCGGGGTTTGAAGCCACTCCCCATGGGTCCATTGGGCATGGAAAACATACATTATACCTATGTACAATCTTAAAAAATATTCCTTAAAAATCCTAAAAGTGGATATCTTGACAAAATTCTTTCACTTGTAGGGTACCATGCATGAGTACCTCATATCTACAAATTGTCATGACAATCTGAAGAGTGGTTATAGAAAAGAAGCAGAAAAAGTATGAAAATCACCCCCCCCCCTTCCTTTTTACATAAGAAAAAAATTCATAAAAAATCAAAAAATAAATTTAAGCATAAAATACATATCAAGCATTAAGTAAGTTAAATATGATAAATATGTAGTAAATGAGTGTGTAAAATCATACACTTATTGAGTTATTTAAAGAAATAGTGCAAAAATGTGCATTTCTGACTAAGTCCGAAAAGACGTCAAAAACGCGTCAAAAATTTGACTTCGAAGTGGAACCAAAAATAACAACACTTCTTAAGACATCTCTCTAGATCATCCTGATGCTTTCGGTTTGTCGATACATGCTTCGGTTCTGAAGAAGAAGTTTGTCAAAGGAGGGTACCCCCCTGTGACCTACTTTTGGCTGTGGTGGCGCCACCTGTTGACAGATCCGGACGAAAACAACAACACTTGTAGGGGACCATGAGTACTTCATACCTACCAAGTTTCATCAAAATCCCTTCAGCCGTTCTGGAGAAGAAGTTTAAAATGTGAAAAGTTTACGACGACGGACGACGACGACGACGACGACGACGACGACGGACGACGGACGACAGACGCAACACTATGACAATAGCTCACTTGAGCCTATGGCTCAGTGAGCT
>VSWD01000014.1:44013223-44031609 GCA_033119305.1 Pinctada imbricata
GAAGGTAGAAATATAAACAAATGACAAATAGTTATTACATGCTCTCTTATTATCGCCATGGTATCTAATATAGGTTAATAGATCTTTCAAAATATATTCTATTTTACTAGAAATTGGAATTATCTCCAGCATGACCACCCTGCGTTCACCCAGCGAAACAAACCCATAAGAAAGTGACACATAAATGACATCATACAAACTCCAAATCGAAAAAAAGACAAAACAATATTCACTAGAACTTCATACAAAACAATCGCAACCGACGTTCAGAAACATTAAACATTGATGACAACATATAAAATGAAGGAGACCAATGTGCATTCGGTGCCGACTTTGGACGGCCATCGGCTTTTAGCAAATGGTGTGGTTATCCGGGTTACGTGCGCACAACCATCCCACAGAACCATTACAGCAAATATAATCTGTCGATTAACCAAAGATTGTACTCTATGTCTTCCGAAATGGAAGTTACCGGATATGACTGTTCTACCGAATTGAAGCGGCAGGTGTTGCATGCAAGCAGGAGATGCTTACTCTTCCTGGGCACCTGGTCTCACTCTCATATTGGGAGTCTGCTTCTTTTCATGTGTTGGAGGTTTTTGTTTGTTTGCTTTGGTTTCTGTTTTATCCTGATTTTGTATGCCTTCGGTTTCTGATTTATCGATTTTGTGCTGTATACAAGGATATGGTCATTATCCATATTTGTCATTTGTGTGAAAATATACTGATTTTAGCATGACTTTATAAAATATAGAATAGAATCTGGATATAGTGAATGCTGAAGGCGTGAGAATCATTGTAATAATGTCTCTATACCTTCTTGAAAAAAAAATCAGACGCGTGTTTCGAATATTAAATTCTCATCAGTGATGCTTCTGGCGGAGCAACCAAAAAACTTTTCAGTGGCGCCCTCTTTTATTTTTTGAATTTAGATTTTTTCATTTACATTACTAAGAGTGCGCAGCTCCAAATACAGCGCGGCTGTAACAAACAATGGACATGCAGCTCCCACAACAAAAACGATATTTGACAATGCAAAGGCACAAAAAACTAAATAATGCAAAGAATTTTCGATGAAACAAGGAAGAAATAGAAAGAAAAGGATGGAATTTTCTTCGAATTCTGTCCCCTCCAGTGTGTAATTGTTTATTATAGGGGTGTTGAAATTAAAATTTAGAAAGGTGATTGGCTAAAATGACCTTTGTAAATAATTTAAAATAATAGTGGTTATGGATATAATCATAAGAGACATATTTTTCCAAGCTTGCTGAACGATATATATAACAAGTATTTTCCAAGTCAATAAGTGATCAATAGAGTTTTCATCCTGGTATTAATTAGACGCTTTTAATTAGCCACTTTGTTTTAATTAGCCACTTTTATGTATATATAACTATTGTGCATCTATTGAGACCTCTGTTTATCCGGATAAGTGGGAGGGTTGTGCGCACGTAATCTGGATAACCACACCATTTGCTTATAACAGATGGCTGTCCAAAGTCGGCGCCGGGTGTACATTGGTCTCCTTCCTTTTATGTGTTGTCATTAATGTTTGATGTTTCTGTACGTCTGTTTCGATTGTTTTGTATGATGTTCTAGCTCAATATAGTGCTCTATTGTGAGTGCTGTTGAGATTATCGTCAGGATCTTCTATAACTTATTTGTGTCACACTTATGCCCTTTGCCGTGTGGAGCTCGTAAAAAAGTTCCCCGCGAGGGGTTTGACAGTAAGTGTTTTGAATATATTTCCCTGGCATGGTCGCCATGGCACTTTCTATATAGACATAAGGTCAGGCAGTGCATGCAATTTATATACTGTGTTCTTCATCGTGCATTTACATCTACGGCGGGTGCGGCTAGCCAACAGGGGATGCTTACTCCTCCCGGGCACCTGATCCCACCTCTGGCTTGCTAGGGGTCCGTCGATGCTCAATATAGTGCTCTATTGTGAGTGCTGTTGAGATTATCGTCAGGATCTTCTTTAACTTATTTGGTGGTTTATAGTTTTGTCTGATGTTTTTTACATTTCACGTATTTTATTGGTTTGTTTTGCTGGGTCGGTGCAGGGTGGTCATGCTGAAGATCATTCCCTTTTCTTTGTAGAAATCAAAATCGACTTTCTTATAACAATTTGTTACTCATAGGTTAAACTGGAGCTGGAGAAAATTTTCCTTCGTGCGCTTTAAGAGTTATCTTTCTTTTATCATAATGGATATTAAATGGTGGATCTTCTTGAAACCCACGAGAACCATCAAAGAGGACAAAACACCATGCTCATAAGTTTAAACATTTTTTTCGAAATTTGAAAAACATGTTGCACATGTTGCACGCTACAGTCTGTTACATCGTACGATAATTATAAAAGGGATACCACTAAGTCCGAAATATTCATTTTTTGCAAAGCCTACATCATCGTATTTTAACGTTGTAATGCTAAAATCAACACTTTCTAAATCATTCTGGTTTTTAATTATGAGAGTCAGAATCCTGGAAAAAATATATCACCCCTCAAACAATCCCAATTTAAGTACACCCTTCCGTAGCACCAGACACAGCGAAGAGTTCTGGATAAAATACAATAACACTGCAGCGCCCTATGGATGCAACGTCAACATTAGTAGCATAGGAAATCCGGTTGTAAATCGGTTAATGCGACTAGGCACTCGTAAATATAATAGACCTGAGATACAGTCCTTCGACGACTTGTTTCAATTTTTGAATGAGCCTCTAGGCCTGCATCATATTCGTACCAATGACAAATATGGATAATGACCATATCCCTGTCTACAGTACAAAATCGATAATTCAGAAAATTAGAAACCGAAGGCATACAAAATCAGGATAAAATTATACTTTGTTCCTTTACGGAAGTTACATGAAATCTACGAATATATTAAGAACCTCACATTTACCGATACACATTCTCCAGACTCCAGACGAGAAGGAGTCATCAAGGACATTTCTATTTTCGTTTATATCAAGCAGTTAGATCAGATAAATCAGAGGAGAAAACAAACCGCCCTTTCATTAAAGTAAGATTTGCAAAAAAGGTACTGATATATTGAACCTTGGTCAAATTTTGAATCACAAAACTGTCACGGAAAAAAAAACACACCATATTTCGAAAGAAAAGAAACTCCTTGTATTTCCTATAGCTTCATGTACATACCAACAGTTGCATCGAATTTGATTTACTATTGCAAAAGATTTCTGCAGTTTATTGATTTAAGTAATCCCTCATTACATCCACTTCCTTGCGAATGTTTTTCATTGGATTTCAGCTACTCTCCTTATGGACACGTTATAGTATAGTCAAGAACGACAAGTTGAGAGAATTGTTAAAAAAGGGTCCCAAAAACATAGAAAGTAAATCTTTTACTTGGAATTAAAAGGAGAATGGTCACTGACCATCAAAATCGGCCCTCTTGCCGTTTTTAAAGAAAGTTTACGTATACATAATACAATATTTCTAGTTTCTAAAAATGTATGCTTTATGAAAATCCGAAAAAAGGTAAGCATTTCATGACCCGGCGAAGTTGTTACTGTGAAACGTCAAATGCACTTTCTTTCGCCATGACGTCATGACGTAAAATGATAATTTACAAAAATAGATTTTAATCGAAAACTCTACACTAAAATTATAACTGTTCTCTTTTTCATGAAGTCAAATTTCAAAGGATAAAGTTGACACATATAATGTTTTTAAACAATGTATTTTGATTTAAGTGCTAAATAAATCGAGAAAAGATCTCCGAGAGATTTCAGAAGCATCTGAATCGCAATGAAACTTTATCTTCGCTCTCAAATGACGTCGCGTCAAAAAAAAATATCATTGAATTCAAGATTCTTACGGAAGACGGTGACATATATACACATTTGATACATGCACTTTTTTGGGTGAGGGGGCAGGGATATCAATAAACTTGAAAGTAGGCGGATACTCTGAAGGAAGATACAGTAAAGTAGGCGACGGCTTTTCTCACAGTAGGTAGTGACTCTTCGCCAGTTTCCAGCTTATGAAGGCGTGGGAGGTTATTATATACGTTTCAGAATAAGCAAGTTAGAATCTTCTCTGGCTTTAATGAGATCAGGTTACATGTCCAAATCAGATTCAGGATCGGATCCAAGAACTCAAATACCGGATGCACATACAACATCTAATTGGGATGAATTGCAACACAATGCAGAAGGACTGAGAGTAAGTAAGGGAACTTATATCACCAATGTGTTTATATATAGACTGCTCTTAAAATATTTAAAAGTACAATATCAATACTAAAAAGAAGGGAGGAGATCTCGAACAAGACCCCGTTGCAGCATCAACAGTAAAACACCAAAACACCCGATACAAAAACACAAAAGACGAGTACAGCACGAGACGGAAAAGAGACACACGACATGTAAACATCAAACACAAAAGACTACACATAAACCGACGAGACCAATGGGTAACCGGTGCCGACTTTGGATGGCCATCTGTCACGTAAGTAGCGAATGGTGTGGTTATCCTGGATTACGTGCGCACAACCCTCTCACTTCTCTAATTACCCAGAGGTCTCGAAGAACGTACAATTGTGGTGTAAAACAACCTCCTCACTGTAAGATGTCATCACACAAACAAGACCGCGAAACGCAGAGGCCCCAGAGACACAGATAAATATGTCAATGGATATTAAAAGAGTGCATGCTTAATACAGTCCGTGCTCTGCCGGCTGTAGCGAGCTCATGTATGTAATCACCCGAGGAGTCCGACTGACATTCAGAGAGGACAGGTGGTCGGGGCCCTGTCTTCTCTAAAGAGGTTTGGACAGGGCCCGTCATGGAGTCCCGTCGTCACAGTCAGTCAGAGTGCAAGTCTCAAGGATGCGCTTGTACAAGACTGTAGATTGGTCAAGTACCAAGCCTAGTGTCCGTCTGGTGACATTAGGATCATATCCACGGTATAAAAGGCGTTTGATGATTCTGACGCATTTTCGATGGTTATGCTGCCTACCTTTGATCATTTTTATTTTGTTTACCATATCACCATAAAAGACAGGTTGTGTAATACCCATAGTAATGTACTCTGTTGCATGTATAGATAATATCTGGAAAAATTCAAATCAATGCAATTTAGGACAAGGAAGAGGTTATGGTTCATTACGCATTCGAGTTACAAAATTTTGAAAAAAAGGAAAGAGCAAGCTGGATGTACATGTACAGTCAGGGGCATCACTGATTTCAGTCCCCTTATGAAATGACTGATTCTTATAATTTATACTTCGATTTCCTTTGTAATTTAACACGATCAAAGATATTCATTTTGCAAAATGATAGAAATCAGTCACATAAAAAATGATTTATATCCCCTCATATTCTAAAGTGTGTCCATTTAATTGCCTTTACTACATTATTTAGGGAAATCTAATTCCATGGATTTGTAGTACTTTCTATTCTGCACCCAATGAACTCAAAAAATGGAAATGCGCAGGAATGAATTTCTAGAAATAAGAATGCGCGCAAAAAGTATGGAATTCAGTCATTTGGAGGTAAAGCAGCAAGTAAAATCAAAATCAAAATTACTGATGTTACCGCGTTTAAAAGGGATCAAGAGCATGAAACGTATCTAAGGTGAAGGGAATATCCGATATAAGCCGATATTGACATAAAAGGTTGTATTCTTTTTTAAATTCATGTTCGCTAAATTATGTGCAGCCCTACATCTGTCCCAATCGACCATACGCACATTGTTAATGCGAATTTCTGCGCCTGAGAAAATTTTGAAAAAAATTCAAATCTATCATTCTTTAGTCACTTATTACGTACTGGGGAAAAATGGCGGGGTCTTTTTCTCTTCTCCCCTCTTTTTTGCGAAAAAATGTAGACTTTTTTGCGTACAAATGTACGCCTGGCTACACCCGTGAAATCTCCTTCTTCTGAATCTGTAGAATTTATATGTTATTAATTTTTTATGCATAATATTGGATGATGCTTTTTAATCATACTCGTGATCAAACTCGTCATCCAATGAAGGTCAAGGTCACTTTTAAGTTCAAGTACTTAGAGAGGGCGTTCATAATGTTGGTATAACTTTTACCCTATAAACGTCAAAGAAGTACCTAACCATTATTCAGTCTCAAAGTCGAGACGGCAAAGCAAAATCGTGAGAATTCCCATCGAAACGGTTGCGAACCCCGGAATGAACAACATTCTAAAGTGAGACCAGGTGCCCGGTGAGAGTCAGCGTCTCCTGGTTGCATGCAACACCCATTTTCATGTTTTGGAAAATAATATATGTTTTAACTAAATCTAGGATACCTGTTCTTGAACAACACTTGCTAGTATATAGACTGACCTATCATGCTTCACTGGTGGAAGTTTTGCCCCCCCCCCCCTCCCAAATATTGTGATTTTTACACAAATATTCACTCCTAGTTCCCTGTTCGTTTATAAAAATCAGAGGGAAAGAAAAACGTAAACGGCGTGCTTCTCTATTGATAAATACCGAGAGGCCAACATTTTTTGGACATTGAGTGTTTACTGTAATTTATTATTTAAACTTAATTCCCGATAGGGAAATTCATTCTGTAAACGGAGGCGGTTGAAATTTTGACGTTCCAGTTCAATAAATGAATGTCATTCACCTAGCTCGTTCTTGATAATGTTACAGTATTCTGTATATTGGATACATCTTTGAACAAAGCAGTGTTGAAACTAAAATTAACTCGCTCAAAGTTTCCAAATATAGGCATTTATTTGATATTATTAACATTTCGCTGCAAAGTACGAAAGTTTAAAAAAAATGGAGAAACATCCTTATAATCAAAGATAATACAAACTCCGCCAAGAAACAAATTAGAGGAGTTCGTACACTGAAAACTACAGAAGGACAAGCGGTAAAAGGACTCCTGTGACCCCTTCTGCAACCATATTATTAAAAGTTAAATATAGTAACATTTTAAAGATTTTCATATAAAGCACAAATTGGTACGTAGATGAAAGTTCGTGTATATTGAAAATATGTCAAAATTGTTTGTCTAAAGTTAAAATAAAATCAGGTCCACATCCGCCTGCGTTGATAGCGAAAAACTGCAAAGAAGGTATGAAAATTAACGAAAAATACGGATATTACGATACCGTCAACAGTTTCCCACGTCACAAATGACGTCATAGAATGCACAGGTTCGCAGACAAATACCGATGTTGATAGATAGATTTGCATCAAAATATTCAATATTATATCTTTTTAAAAAGTCATTAAATACAGGGCCGTAAATCACTGTTAGTTGACCTTTTCCTCTCAAAATTATCATGGACTCTTGCGAGGAATATGCAAGACGTTGGGCAAAGAAAGAGGATGTACAGCTCGACACCCTTTCCGAATGGATAAAATCCATCAGATGGTTACTTTTATCTAATTACCGATTAAAATCAACTATGAACACAAGATTCGAATCTTTCTTTAAAGACTCTGAAGTTATCATATAGCTTACCTACCTCCAAGAATATTATATCATCACACCAGCAGACAATTATTAATTACACATTTACTTGAAAAAAGTACTATTTCGACAGTCTTGCTAACGAGTTGGGTTTAAATTCGACATCTGGATATTCCACTTACACCCCAATAAAGCTTTCTGCCTCTGAAATAATAGATCACCACAAATCAGCTCTCGCTTCCTTTGGCTTCGACACGAACAATTTAGATTAACACTTAAGAGCCAATCCGGCATAAAACCATGCAAATTGATCCAAATGACCTAGTAACCAAATTTAATGATTTTAAGTTATTCTAACAGATACTAGACTAGGAATAATTCTGACAAATATTTTCGTTCAAGTGTCCATGGTTACAGAGATATGCCACCCCATCATTTTTCCCGCCAAATTTACAAAAAGGACGTAGAAATATCCCTATTTTCGCTGGTATACTTTTCTAAAATTTTAAGTGTAAATCGAATTGGACTAAATATTGTTATTGATATATTGAAATATGATATTTTATTCTATCTTAGGATAATATTATGTATGAAAAATAAATTTCCAAAGACAGCCACAACGTAACTTGAAAAGAGGTCAAAATCAGCTCAGTGAAAAAAACGACGTTTTAGACGTTTTTCACGCACCAATATCTTCTTTAAGAGAAGTTAGATTTTTATCAAATTTCATCTTTTAACTCTTTGCTTTAATCTCATAAATATATCAAAAATCCACTGATGCCAAATGATTACGTATTGAGATAGAGACGGTTAAGATATGTATTAAAGATCAGCTTAACGAATAAACGACGTTTTAGACGTTTTTCACGCACCAATATCTTCTGTAAGAGAAATTTGATTTTTTTTTCAAATTTCATCTTTCAACTCTGTGCTTTAATCTTATCAATATATCAAAAATCTACCGATGCCAAATAATTAAGTATCGAGATATAGACAAATATGCATTAAAAATCAGCTTAACGAGAAAACGACGTTTTAGACGTTTTTCACGCACCAATATCTTGTGTGAGAGAAGCTTGATTTTTTTTTTAAATTCCATCTTTTAACTCTTTGCTTTAATCTCATAAATCTCTCAAAAATTCACCAATGCCAAATAATTATGTATCGAGATATAGACAGTTAAAATATGCATCAAAGTTAATTTTTGCGTTGTAAAAATGCGAACGAAAAAATAGACGTAAATATAGCGTTTTTTATTAAAAAAAAAAACCCTATCAGATGAGTTTGAACATACTGCTGAAACATACATTTACATGTATTAAATACAGAAATATAGTTTAATTCAAAAATACAAACCATTGAGTGTGAACTTCGTAGGAAGTAGAAAGATATGCCGTGAAATGTCTTTTCAAGATCAACATTTAGCTGTAATTCTCTCCGTGACGTCTTGGGGATTTTTTTTTTTAAATAATTCAATATGATTAAAAAAAAACAAACGCAGGAATAATAACATAACTTGCAACAATGACCCTGAAGTATGACAGGAGTAGATTTGACACATACATCCACTCTTTTGAGAAAGGGGGGTTCTATTTTCGTTATCACTGAATTATGCAGTTAGATCTATATATACATACATGTTCATGTATGATATTTGCATCATCTTTAAACTAGAATTGCGTTGTTTTAGCATCAAGGCGAAGGACATCGTTTGCGTCACGGGCGTTGAATGTACTTGATACTCACTTACAACGTGCGTATCTTGCTTCTTGGTGAATCCGTAGAACGCACTGATCAAGACCGCACGCAGCGAGGGTTCTGCATGTTTTTTGTTTGTGACTGAACCCAAATCCGTATGGAAGCGAACTGATACATGTAACGCACCGACCGCATACGGAATCCCAAAGATTGCACACGTAAAACATGTGCGGCGAGTGCGGCTAGCCAACAGGGGATGCTTACTCCTCCCGGACACCTGGTCCTACCTCTATCTTGCTAGGGGTCCGTCGATGTTTAATTTTGCGCTCTATTGTGAGTGCTGTTGAGATTATCGTCAGGATCTTCTTTAACTCATTTGTGACCACAGCTGATTTGATCATGTCTTTTCACAGGTCAAGCTTAAACTCTTTGTTGAAAATTGTGTAATCGATAGTTGGGAATAAATATGAAAAATGTTATCGAAGAAAATTATTGAAAACTTTCAGCAATTTTAAAATTGAAGTGAGGAAATTATGCGAGTCCTAAGATAAGCCCAGGAGTTTTTCTATTTCTTTTCTGTATAATTTGTTGGGGGTTTTTTTGGAGGGGAGGGGGTCGGGTTTTTTTTCTATTTTTTTTTCTTTTCGTTTCGTTTTGTGTTTTGTTTTGTTTTTACATTTTTTTTATAGATGGAGTTTCATGAACACTTTTTTTCTTTCAATAAAAGTACTTTTTTTATAGAACGAAGACCACTCTGCTTTTGTACAAGATATATCAACACTTCGAAGGAGGAATACCTTTTATAAATTAAAGATATGAAGGAGATTAACTTTTTGAGAAAGAATCGAGATGTATAAAAGAGAGTGATTATTCTTATAGTTTACACGCATACGGACCGGAGCGGATGAATACGGAGCAAAACAGCTTATACAAACGCAAGGATTTAGAGTGATTTGGGGGGTTGGGGTGTTCCGGGGAAGAGTGCTTTTTCCAGTAACATTTTTTAACCCGGGAAGGGGAGTGGGTGGAGGTTAAGAAATATGAAAGAGAGGTTGTTAGGGCCCCTGATTTGACCTTGAATAAACAAACTTTTAAAAAACTTTTCTCGTCATAACCATAGATGACCGATTTGGTTGACTGCGCTCTTTCACTTAGAGTTGAAATCAAGAATGAGACAGTCATATTAAACAATTTTTTCTTCTTCTTGTTTTATGCATGAAAATAACAGAATGTTCGAGGTTTTCTCGAAAAAAAAAACGAATGGATATATACCAGTAATTAATTCATTGATTTATTTGTCTTTATCAATCTTTTGAAGTTAAGTGAGAATCATTCGTGAAACCAAGTTGATTTTTTTCTCTGAAATACGAATAGATTGTTATGTTTATAGGAAAGATCGACCTATAACATTATAAGAAAATATTGTTTATTTCAATTTTTATTTAACAGATCGTTTTCAAAGGGAAAGAGCTTTTTAAACACAATTTCCTATGAAACAATGAATTTGGTAATTCAATGAAAGGAGCAGAGAGTAGACAGTTAAGAAAACTTTTCTTTCCGATTTTCGTTATTTTTAAAGAAAATACCACAGTCATGTCAACAATACACAGACAGGACAATTTGTTCAGTACTATATAACAGAGATCATAGAAGAGTATACTCAACGACACGTTGTAGGAAAATATATGCCACAAATCTGATGACACAAATTTATGATGAACATTCAGAAGTTAAACGTCTTCAAATTCAATAGAAGTGAGATTAAGTGCCCCTGCTTCAGAAAGACTCGAACCAGGAACCTTTCCGTAATTGGTTCGACGCTCTTACCAGTACTTAGTTGAGCACGATGAGACTTGTTCTTTTAAATCTGTGAAAATTATTTCAAAAGATTTAGGACGGGTAGAGCGAGGAACCATATTTCGCCAGTGACCATATTTCGCCGTTTAGTTAATTGAGTCTCATGGGTCCTATGGGTTATCGGAAATGTTCATAAAGTTTATTTTTTAATATTCTTTCAAATATGACCGTGGTAGTCATGTTTTGATAGATTGTGATATATCCTGCACTCAATTTTGACAAAAAATACCACAAAATGGGGAAAATTTAATGAAAACACCCAATTTTAGACGTAAACATCCGAAATTTTCACAAAAACAAAAACAAGAAAACATTTTATTTGCATGATTTCATAAAAGTAGTTACATTTCCTGTAAATGAAATCACAATTTCTGTCCGTTTGTGTATAATTAAGATGCATATCAACAAAAATGGCGAAATATGGTCACCCCCGAAAACATGGAATTGAAATATTTTGACGTTTTATAAGGAAACAATGAATTGCATAGAATTAATTATTGTAGTTTTTCAATCGACGAAATTGGTCACTCGCTCTAAATGTAATCACATCTAGAAATGAGGGAACGCGATTTCCTATGCAATCATGAGTTAAACTCTAAATCTTATTATCTAATCCGATAGTTTATTCGTGTCAAGCTCTTATTTTATCGTCATTGTAACCTAACCATGTGACGTCATTACTAAAAGTCCTCGTGACGTCATCACTAAAAATCTGACTCGGTGGCGTCGTTCCGGGCTATCTCGAAAATCGTCTAAATTAATGATGGGGCTTATAAGGGAAATTGAAAAAAAAAGATCTGAAACGATTTTCATCATTTTTAGAATATATTTTGATGATGTCATAAATTTTTTTTCTAGATTATGATCAAATATGCTTATCTTTTGAACATTTTTCCATTGAATTTTTTTTATCCTAATTCGCAAAATAATGTATATTCTTGATAGAATTTGCATATCTTAGATACATTTGGCAGCGACATTTTTTTTATATATCAAAGTATGATATCAAAGTATGATATGTGTACTTTATTATACTGAAATTTTGTGGGAAATTTTTCTCTCTTATAGGTTTTATTCATGTTCAAAATAGGGACGCTTTTGTCAAATCCCAATATAAGTCGTATTAGAGCGCCCCCTGGTGGCAAGTTAATTCGTATATCTTATCTTTCCGAGTACTATAATAAAGATAAACTGAGTAAGTATCTGATTTTATCATGAAAAGAATTATTGCATATCAAAATCAATTCTTATTCAACGATGAAAATAGGGCTATTTAAGTGTTGTTTTTGAGCCCTGTTAATAGCGTTATGCCATACAAACAAAATGGGCCCATTAATATAGAACGGGACAAATATGAATTTTAAAATATTTTTTTTTTCTCGAATGTTTTTCATCATAGATTACAGAAATATACATAGAAATGTAAAACTTTGACCACCCTTTTGGACGATTCTTACGATTTTGCATAGTTTTATGCCTGATTGGCTCTTAACATACATATACTGCATACCTAAAATGCAAAAGAATCCGTACAAACAACGTTTCATCGCTGGTTCCTCAAAATGTTCTACCAAATCTGTGCCGATCTTACTCACCATAGTTTTATTTGAAATCAAATCCGGACTTAAAAAATATTGTTCGACAGTATATTTCCGTAGCGGTATCAACCAGACGTGGATTTTAAAGAATTCGAAGGAACTTTTAGACTATCTGAAATCCACTCATTTTAGTAGAGTCCATTCGATCAAAGCCTTTGATTTATCGACACTTTACACTACAATCCCACATTCTGAATTGAAAGAAAGACTCGCAAAAAAATATGTAATGCGTTTACAAACAAGAATGACAATCCCAAATACAAATTTATTGTTGTTAAATATGATCAAACGTACTTTGTAAAAGAAAATTCCGATTCTGAAAATAAGTACACTGAAACAGATATTATTCAGATGTTAAACTTTCTGATCGACAACATTTTTGTGGTGTTCGGAGGAGAGGTCTTCCAGCAAATTGGGAATTCCAATGGGGACCAATTGTGCCCCACTCCTTGCCGACACTTTCCTTTACTCGTACGAAGGTGAATTCATTCAAACTTTGGTCTACGTAGGGAAAAGATACTTAACTTCAACTTCACTTAAAGATACATAGTCCATGTGTTGCTAATCAATAATCCAACAATCGCTGATTACCCCAGCAGAACATACCCTTCGGAGCTTGAAATCAAAGAAACTACAGGGACAAATAATTCAGCATCCTATTTGGACATAATGTTGTCCTACGACACTGATGTTCACATAAACATCTCACTCTATGACAAACGTGACAACTTCAATTCCAGCTCACAAACTTCCCTTTTCTGAGTAGCAACGTAGCCTGTTGGCGTATTCATGTTAAACGTCTTTAAATTCAATAGCATCATTTAAAACTTGATAAATTTACAGCATGGACCAGACATGCCCGTTTCGGGTACTAAACCCTCGTCAGTGATCCTCAGTCTAAACAATGTAATACGGCCAAAAAGTATGAAAATTATTATGTCCAAAAATGTACCAAAAGACGTAGCAGAATGGGTGGGATATGATGCTACAGGACCCACGTTTTAGAAATTTCAAGAAATTTTGTATCAGAAAATTTCAAATGCGTTGAAGAGACACACGATCAACCGAAGTTGATCGAACTTGGCTACATGTGCCCTCGGGGACTCTTGGTCCACCAGCAGTGACACTCACCAAGTAGTTCAAATGTTAAACGTCTTTAAATTCAATAGCATCATTTAAAACTTGATAAATTTACAGCATTGACCAGACATGCACGTTTCGGGTACTAAACCCTCGTCAGTGATCCTCAGTCTAAACAATGTAATACGGCCAAAAAGTATGAAAATTATTATGTCCAAAAATGTACCAAAAGACGTAGCAGAATGGGTGGGATATGATGCTACAGGACCCACGTTTTAGAAATTTCAATGATCGAACTTGGCTACATGTACCCTCGGGGAATCTTGGTCCACCAGCAGTGACACTCACCAAGTAGTTCAAATGTTAAACGTCTTTAAACTCAATAGCATCATTTAAAACTTGATAAATTTACAGCATGGACCAGACATGCACGTTTCGAGTACTAAACCCTCGTCAGTGATCCTCAGTCTAAACAATGTAATACGGCCAAAAAGTATGAAAATTATTATGTCCAAAAATGTACCAAAAGACGTAGCAGAATGGGTGTGATATGATGCTACAGGACCCACGTTTTAGAAATTTCAAGAAATTTGTATCAGAAAATTTCAAATGCGTTGAAGAGACACACGATCAACCGAAGTTGATCGAACTTGGCTACATGTGCCCTCGGGGACTCTTGGTCCACCAGCAGTGACACTCACCAAGTAGTTCAAATGTTAAACGTCTTTAAATTCAATAGCATCATTTAAAACTTGATAAATTTACAGCATGGACCAGACATGCACGTTTCGGGTACTAAACCCTCGTCAGTGATCCTCAGTCTAAACAATGTAATACGGCCAAAAAGTATGAAAATTATTATGTCCAAAAATGTACCAAAAGACGTAGCAGAATGGGTGGGATATGATGCTACAGGACCCACGTTTTAGAAATTTCAAGAAATTTTGTATCAGAAAATTTCAAATGCGTTGAAGAGACACACGATCAACCGAAGTTGATCGAACTTGGCTACATGTGCCCTCGGGGACTCTTGGTCCACCAGCAGTGACACTCACCAAGTAGTTCAAATGTTAAACGTCTTTAAATTCAATAGCATCATTTAAAACTTGATAAATTAACAGCATTGACCAGACATGCACGTTTCGGGTACTAAACCCTCGTCAGTGATCCTCAGTCTAAACAATGTAATACGGCCAAAAAGTATGAAAATTATTATGTCCAAAAATGTACCAAAAGACGTAGCAGAATGGGTGGGATATGATGCTACAGGACCCAATTTAGAAATTTCAAGAAATTTTGTATCAGAAAATTTCAAATGCGTTGAAGAGACACACGATCAACCGAAGTTGATCGAACTTGGCTACATGTGCCCTCGGGGACTCTTGGTCCACCTGCAGTGACACTCACCAAGTAGTTCAAATGTTAAACGTCTTTAAATTCAATAGCATCATTTAAAACTTGATAAATTTACAGCATTGACCAGACATGCACGTTTCGGGTACTAAACCCTCGTCAGTGATCCTCAGTCTAAACAATGTAATACGGCCAAAAAGTATGAAAATTATTATGTCCAAAAATGTACCAAAAGACGTAGCAGAATGGGTGGGATATGATGCTACAGGACCCAATTTAGAAATTTCAAGAAATTTTGTATCAGAAAATTTCAAATGCGTTGAAGAGACACACGATCAACCGAAGTTGATCGAACTTGGCTACATGTGCCCTCGGGGACTCTTGGTCCACCAGCAGTGACACTCACCAAGTAGTTCAAATGTTAAACGTCTTTAAATTCAATAGCATCATTTAAAACTTGATAAATTTACAGCATTAACCAGACATGCACGTTTCGGGTACTAAACCCTCGTCAGTGATCCTCAGTCTAAACAATGTAATACGGCCAAAAAGTATGAAAATTATTATGTCCAAAAATGTACCAAAAGACGTAGCAGAATGGGTGGGATATGATGCTACAGGACCCAATTTAGAAATTTCAAGAAATTTTGTATCAGAAAATTTCAAATGCGTTGAAGAGACACACGATCAACCGAAGTTGATCGAACTTGGCTACATGTGCCCTCGGGGACTCTTGGTCCACCAGCAGTGACACTCACCAAGTAGTTCAAATGTTAAACGTCTTTAAATTCAATAGCATCATTTAAAACTTGATAAATTTACAGCATTGACCAGACATGCACGTTTCGGGTACTAAACCCTCGTCAGTGATCCTCAGTCTAAACAATGTAATACGGCCAAAAAGTATGAAAATTATTATGTCCAAAAATGTACCAAAAGACGTAGCAGAATGGGTGGGATATGATGCTACAGGACCCACGTTTTAGAAATTTCAATGATCGAACTTGGCTACATGTACCCTCGGGGAATCTTGGTCCACCAGCAGTGACACTCACCAAGTAGTTCAAATGTTAAACGTCTTTAAACTCAATAGCATCATTTAAAACTTGATAATTTACAGCATGGACCAGACATGCACGTTTCGAGTACTAAACCCTCGTCAGTGATCCTCAGTCTAAACAATGTAATACGGCCAAAAAGTATGAAAATTATTATGTCCAAAAATGTACCAAAAGACGTAGCAGAATGGGTGTGATATGATGCTACAGGACCCACGTTTTAGAAATTTCAAGAAATTTTGTATCAGAAAATTTCAAATGCGTTGAAGAGACACACGATCAACCGAAGTTGATCGAACTTGGCTACATGTGCCCTCGGGGACTCTTGGTCCACCAGCAGTGACACTCACCAAGTAGTTCAAATGTTAAACGTCTTTAAATTCAATAGCATCATTTAAAACTTGATAAATTTACAGCATGGACCAGACATGCACGTTTCGGGTACTAAACCCTCGTCAGTGATCCTCAGTCTAAACAATGTAATACGGCCAAAAAGTATGAAAATTATTATGTCCAAAAATGTACCAAAAGACGTAGCAGAATGGGTGGGATATGATGCTACAGGACCCACGTTTTAGAAATTTCAAGAAATTTTGTATCAGAAAATTTCAAATGCGTTGAAGAGACACACGATCAACCGAAGTTGATCGAACTTGGCTACATGTGCCCTCGGGGACTCTTGGTCCACCAGCAGTGACACTCACCAAGTAGTTCAAATGTTAAACGTCTTTAAATTCAATAGCATCATTTAAAACTTGATAAATTTACAGCATGGACCAGACATGCACGTTTCGGGTACTAAACCCTCGTCAGTGATCCTCAGTCTAAACAATGTAATACGGCCAAAAAGTATGAAAATTATTATGTCCAAAAATGTACCAAAAGACGTAGCAGAATGGGTGGGATATGATGCTACAGGACCCACGTTTTAGAAATTTCAAGAAATTTGTATCAGAAAATTTCAAATGCGTTGAAGAGACACACGATCAACCGAAGTTGATCGAACTTGGCTACATGTGCCCTCGGGGACTCTTGGTCCACCAGCAGTGACACTCACCAAGTAGTTCAAATGTTAAACGTCTTTAAATTCAATAGCATCATTTAAAAACTTGATAAATTTACAGCATTGACCAGACATGCACGTTTCGGGTACTAAACCCTCGTCAGTGATCCTCAGTCTAAACAATGTAATACGGCCAAAAAGTATGAAAATTATTATGTCCAAAAATGTACCAAAAGACGTAGCAGAATGGGTGGGATATGATGCTACAGGACCCAATTTAGAAATTTCAAGAAATTTTGTATCAGAAAATTTCAAATGCGTTGAAGAGACACACGATCAACCGAAGTTGATCGAACTTGGCTACATGTGCCCTCGGGGACTCTTGGTCCACCAGCAGTGACACTCACCAAGTAGTTCAAATGTTAAACGTCTTTAAATTCAATAGCATCATTTAAAACTTGATAATTTACAGCATTGACCAGACATGCACGTTTCGGGTACTAAACCCTCGTCAGTGATCCTCAGTCTAAACAATGTAATACGGACAAAAAGTATGAAAATTATTATGTCCAAAAATGTACCAAAAGACGTAGCAGAATGGTGGGATATGATGCTACAGGACCCAATTTAGAAATTTCAAGAAATTTTGTATCAGAAAATTTCAAATGCGTTGAAGAGACACACGATCAACCGAAGTTGATCGAACTTGGCTACATGTGCCCTCGGGGACTCTTGGTCCACCAGCAGTGACACTCACCAAGTAGTTCAAATGTTAAACGTCTTTAAATTCAATAGCATCATTTAAAACTTGATAAATTTACAGCATTGACCAGACATGCACGTTTCGGTACTAAACCCTCGTCAGTGATCCTCAGTCTAAACAATGTAATACGGCCAAAAAGTATGAAATTATTATGTCCAAAAAGGTACCAAAAGACGTAGCAGAATGGGTGGGATATGATGCTACAGACCACGTTTTAGAAATTTCAAGAAATTTGTATCAGAAATTTCAAATGCGTTTGAGAGACACACGATCAACCGAAGTTGATCGAACTTGGCTACATTGCCCTCGGGGACTCTTGGTCCACCAGCAGTGACACTCACCAAGTAGTTCAAATGTTAAACGTCTTTAAATTCAATAGCATCATTTAAAAACTTGATAAATTTACAGCATTGACCAGACATGCACGTTTCGGGTACTAAACCCTCGTCAGTGATCCTCAGTCTAAACAATGTAATACGGCCAAAAAGTATGAAAATTATTATGTCCAAAAATGTACCAAAAGACGTAGCAGAATGGGATATGATGCTACAGGAC